>CM035421.1:41223717-41468717 GCA_020310875.1 Ceratopteris richardii
AATGTGAAATATAAAGAGGTATACTCTTAAAAGTAGGTACTCATAGAGTTCTTGAATTTACATATAGGCAAACTCATAGGGATGAACTCTCATATTCTTGAGGGTTTCTTGTACTTTGAAGAAGGCAAGCACATAGGCCTAATAACTCACTTTTCCATTCTCTTAGACACATGTCTAACACAACTTGTGCACAATTAATTAGCAACATGAATACATTTAGGTAGACAAGTATAGGTGTACAAGAGTAGGAATTTAATTGGACACACATAGTTATATAAATATCTTCATGTCTACATGGAATCACACATGCATGAACATAAACATAAAGATCCATAATCATTGAAATACATTCATACCCATTGACACACACACATGATCATAATTAATATATGGATATGCATAAGAGTTGTTTGCATTCAAGTACTTAAGACCTAATAAACATAAGTAATTAAGATGACGAGATCTTTGATCAGTTCGAGATCTTCAGAGATTTACTGCCTAGAGGTACTAAGAAGAAAGATTTGTCAAATCAAAGAAATGCATCAAAAAGGTTTGAGAGAGTTAAATGTTAACCATCTTGAAATAAAAAAGTTTTTATTTTTTGCATGTTAATTTGGATGTGGAAATATCTCCCACGTCTGCCTACACCAAACCTGCACATCATCTTGATGGGCCAACCTATAGATCATGGAAAGCAACATCAAATTCTTTGGAAAAACTTTTAAATTAACTCTAAATCAGATGATAAAAACAGCTTCTAAATTCATATTAAGTTTTTGATAATAAAGGAAATTCATAAAATTACGTAATTCTGAATTGGAAATCATTTCTTGCAATGCATGACATCAAATGACAAATTTAAAAAATCCTATAGTAGTCAAATTTAAAAAATCCTATAGTAGTCATTTAGATAGTCGTGGTACTTACCATTCCATAAAACCTGTTCACAAGTAATATTTAATTTATATAAGTATTCTATCTTTTATTTCTTAGTTTTCTCCTGTAAGATACACCCACGTAATTCTTCTATAGCAGACCTCAGCCTCATATAGCCCGCAATATGTTTCAAAGGTTATTTTGAGAGCACAATTGAATCATAATAATTTGTTTATTTTTCTTTTTCTTTGTGTTTTACTTTTCCTTCTCTTCTTTTCTTTTTCTTTTTCATTTTTCCATCTTGTAGTAGCCATTAATGTACTTCTTGATGTATTCATTTTGCTTTCTTTTTTTTCTTCAAAACTTTTTTATTTCAGGGGAAAGGCTTAACCTCTAATCAGAGCTAAGGATCTAGAAGCACGCTACTGTCAGAACTAAGATCTCATTTGCTAAACGATTTTAGAAAATAAGGAAGCTTACTTGTATAAAGTAAATTTACCTTTACTAAGGGTCGAAGGTCAAGCATTCCTCTCTCCGATCATCATAACAAATTATAGTTCCCTAAATTGGACCTTCAACTTGCATACACATTCCTACTTTGATTTCTTTATAAATATTAAAGAATAATTACAATTATTTCACCTGACTATGCTTCATCTCCATCTTCCAAGAAGTCTGCATCTAGCTCAAACTCTGTGCTTTCCCTTCTTTTAGATAGCTTTATTCTTTTTCCTGCAATCACATTTCTTAACACAATACCATCAAGTTCTCGTAATTTGTATGTACTTGTCTCAAAAACAAAAACCACAACATATGGCCCAAACCAACATTTAGTTAATTTATGGCATGCATCATATTGAGTTTGAAAAGTAGTATCATATACAAGAACCCAATCCCCACTCTCTATCGATTGTGGCCTCAATCGATGTTTCTTGTCAAAGTAAATTTCATTTTTCAATCGTGACGCATTTAATTTTTTAATAGCTTCTTTTCAATTTTCATTACCTTCTTCTAATTGTTTAATTCTTAATGCTAATAATTATTCTCTTGATACATTGTCGTCCCATTTTAAGTTCATCGAGTTTACTATCTGAGTATGTATAGGAAATATGGACTTTTGATACTACATGAGTTTAGCCAGCATAAAACCAGTTGTTCTCATGTATGTCATCCTATTGGCCCATAGAGCAAATGGGAGATATTTTGGCCATTGACCAATATCCCCATGGCATGCTTTTGAAATAGCCTTCACAATGGAAGGATACCCTCCTTCAATCTTTCTATTTGCCTTTGAGTTGTAGGCAATCGTAAGAGATAATCAAATTCCATGATAAGCAAAGAACTCTCTTGCCTCTCTAGCATTTAGTTCACCTCGATCTGCTACTACTTTTTCAATATATCCAAATTTAGATACTACTTCTTCTAAAAGAAATAAGCATACATATTAAGTAGTATTAGAATGAAGTGCTCTACCCTCAACGTGATTTGTTAAATCTTCACGTGCAAGTACTATGTATGTCATACCACTATTGCATTTAGCATGGTCACAAGGTCGACTATCCTCTTTTAGTGAGTACAAGGTGGATAGGTCCGATGTAAAGGGTCTCTATGTTTGACTCAAGAATGTAACTAGCACATAGTACAAGTGCTCACAAATTCTTTTACAGCTACATACATCCTCGGCCACCAGTAACTTGTTGGAAGACCTCTTACCACTTCACGGTTGCTCATGTCCTTGAGCTTGGGAATGTTGATATGTCCAAACCTTTTGAGCCACAAATTGACTTTAACAATCCTCTTATTTCCAAACTGAATATACATCACCTTTCCATGTGGTTGTTGAATGTCCAAAGTGAACATCCTATCTTCTTTCCTTCCTTGAACAACAAACTTGATTTCTTCTTTTGGATTCTTTGTAAAGCACCCTTTTTCATTGAAGAGAACATGATATCCTTTCTCTACCATTTTTCCTACTGAAATCAAATTCTTTACAATCGTAGGAACATGAAGAACATCAGACAATACCTTCTTCTCTCCAAGCTTGATATATCCAACATGCTCAATTGTGTGTTGAGTTTCATCACCGCTCTCCACACATCCTTTTCCACTTGGAGCTTATAGCTTTGTGAATAGATCTCCTTGGCATGACATATGGTTGCTACAACTTGAATCTATAAACAGTTTTTCATTAGGGGAAAAAATGAACCCTGAATGGGCCTTTTAGATTAAGAGGTGATTAGTGATGGACCAATGAGAAGAGGGTGGTGGCCACAGTCTACTGCCTAGATCACCTAGGCTTCCCTTGTTTCTTTGTGGTCAAAGGTGGTATCAATGACTAAAAACCATCAGTTCTTCTATAAAAGTGGTTTGATAGGACTAGAGTTGCAACCATAACCATTGGATGAACTCAAAGATCTGATGGCTCATGTTAAATATCAAGAAAAAAGTCGGCATGCAATTCTGTCCATTGGATGTAGCAAGGATCTTATGGTCCATTTTGAAACTCAAGAAAAGAGGCGCCTTTCTATCTCTGTCGTCGGATGGACCCGAAAAAGAACAGTCGAGATTCAATCGGTTGGAGTTTGGGCCACTTTAAATCACATCCATTGGATCATTGCTTGATCTAATGGTTGTGAAGACTTGCTTTTAAAATGATCCCAAGGTCGCTTTTAAGCCATCGGATGATAAGTCGATCGGACGGCGGTCATTTCATCGCGCGACGGAGCTGCGTCCAATTTTTTGTCTTCTTCTGCCAGTCTACAACCTCTCTTAGCTCATTAAATGCTTGCTATTTTGTCTTTTTTTGACAGACACTAAGTCCCCAATCGTGACCGTCCGTGAGCATATCATCTAATGGACAAGAGTGCATACGACTGTCCATATCTTAGAAGCTTTTTTGTCGCCTTGTGACAGAGATAGTGAAGACACTCACAACCGTCGATGTGATCATATCTAAGGGCAAAAAATGCCAACGAGCCCATTTGGACTGAGCACCAAATTGAGAATAAATATTTTATTCTGAAAACCACTAGTGGTATTTTTTCTAGCCTTAAACCCTCTTTTTGCTAATCTTAATCCCTAAAAATTAGGGATCCTTACAAGGCCCATCCAGGGCTCATTTTTTCCCCTAATGTTGTCATCACTTCTTGGGCTGTTGTACGCATGCTTCATGGCAAGCATGGTTTGCTTATCTCCTTCACTTGATGTACTCACATAGTTATTTTGGCTCCTTATCTATCGAGAAAATTCACTTCTTCCACCATGAGTATGAAGATTCTCTAAGTGAAGATGCTAGGAGAGTACATCTGAATATGAGGGAGCAATGTCTTATTGAGGTTGGGATTGGTCTCGATGAGAATCTGAAGTTTGATGCCTAACTAAAATTTGACCCTTGGTAGCAACTTGCCTTTAGAACATGTGAAGTATGGGATCTCTAGGACAAGAATTTGACAATGTGGTTAAATAGCAAGCTCAAGGCAATGACTTCTGGCAAGAAGTCAATGCCTCACACCAATTCTCTACTGAAAGTGGATGCCTGGCATCAACTTCTTGCCACAAGTAAATGTCTCATATTGAGTCTCTCTTGAAACCCAATGCCTTGCATCGACCTTAGCAAGAAATCGATTCGAGGCATCAAATTTTGTCAGAGATGTGATGCTTTTCATCGACTTGTGAATAAGATGTCGATGCGAGGCATCGATGTTTAGCACAAAATCAATGCTAGGCATCAAATACTTGCCAGTGCCAAGCATCGATTCTCTAGTGAAAGTTGACGCCAAGCATTGACTTCTTGCCAGAGGTTGATGCGAGGCATCAAGTTAAGGCCATCATATTAGTCTCAATAATCATTCTTCTTCTCTTGTTTTGGTAGAAGCCAAAAAACTCAAAGTCTGCTACGACAAATGATGATTGTCCTCCTCCATTCCTAGCTCACATTGAAAGGGAAAGGCACGAGAAGTCTAGGTTGAAAGCTAAGGAAATTGATTTTGATGATGATTCAGATTTGAAGTTTTCTTTTGAACCCTCTAGACCTCCTTAGAAGTATATGTTACCATGTATATTGCAATGATGTAAATAATATATGAAGTGTTGTACCTAGAAATCATTACTCCCTTGTTATAGTAGATATACGTTATGGGCTTACAATGATGGGCTCTGTTAATAATAATGAGCCATTCAAGCACCACATATTTGCAAGATGGTTACCAATTTTGCAGACTTGACTATTTTACCTTCATGGAGGATAGTGGTTTTCCATAGCAGTGACCAATCCTTTTTTGTACCAACTACTTTGAAGTCAAGATGCCATGTTGTGGAGTGTCTTACATGGTATTCTATCTTCTTTTTGTCTCTAATTTATGCATGATAAACTCTATTTTGCTTATGGTTTTCTTTGCCAAGGTGAAGACAAATGTGAATCATACTTGTCGGGAATCGAACTCACAACCTCCCGGTTAGGAGTACGATGGGCTAACCATTTGCCCCAAAAGCCATGGTTGAGTATTACTTGCTAATCCTCTCTCTTAGAGCGTGGTTCAACCATCTCCTACTAGGATTATGTGACATTCCTCCCCCCTTAGACTGAGCATTGCCCTCAATGCTCACTTGTGGACCTTCCTCTTGGACCCACTTTCCATGCATGAGCGTTTCCACCAACCTCAAACTCTAGCCCATGGACCAAATTTGGACCTATCCCACCCCCAACTATGGGTGCCCAAATGTCCATGTACCTTCATCCAAGATTAGTTTCACACTCACCATGGATAAGCGCTTCCAAGTGCCCACGGGTGTACCCTGTCTGAATGTACCCTGGCAAGATGTACCCTGGCAGGTCTAACAGAATGTACCCTGACAAGTGTACCCTGACAGGATGTACCCTGAGACGTGCCGCGACGTGCCGCCGTCAAGCCCAATTTCGCAACTAGGCTCTGATACCAATGTTGTGTACTTCTTGGTGTGAGCATCTCATAGTCGTGAGTGGGCAGCGGGAGTAATTATGCGATATCTTGATAATCATGGAGAATACAACACAAGAACGACCTTGCCGCCTTGGATAGAGTGGTTTGCTCCCTCAAAACTGGCGAGGGTTCAAATCTTGGCGCTTGCAATAGCGAGGGCGTGGTTTGAATCTTAGCTCTGATACCAATATTAGAGAAGCCTTTTGCTGCCGCACTCCTGTAATGATTCCCCGAGGCTGATCGTTGCTCTCCAAGACACACAGAGTTCATATGTTCCATTCCGCCCGACCACGTCTAAGCCGTCTTCTTTCTTATGAGTGAGTGTCTCATATAACACTCCTTAACCTCTTCTACCTTAAAGTGGTATCCCTCACTCAAGCCATGTGGCATTATATGCCCATCTAACATAAGGGATGTTCCCTCCATGAGATATGACCATCATAAGTATTAAGATGTGACATTTCCTTCCCCTTGAAAAGCATTTTCGTCCTCGAAAATGTAAATGAAATGTCTCTAATGGTAGAAGAAAATGCTCGAACTCCCCTGAACCCCATGCACTCTATGTACATGGTCATCTCTGTGTGTTGTTTTCCCGTATCCTTCCCCTTAAGAAGCCTCATATGAGATCATCTCAAAGGTGGGAAACCGTCTAAATGGTGCTTATTATCTCCCATGTACACTCAACTTCATATTATCACTCCCATGATAAACAACATCATCAAATGACCTAAGTCCATATGATGTATCTTCTATGGAGTAACAATATAAAAAGCAAGTGTAAAGTGCCAAGCTCATAAGCTTGACCGTATCCTAATGGAGATAATAAACCATATAATCGTCTAAAATATAGAACAAAGTCGCATAACAAGTGACTCCAAACCCATCTAAAACTTAATGATAGATTGCCCTCATAACACTCCAGGTCTTGCTAACGTTGAGTGTATTCACAAGTAATAGTTTTCTCTAAACCACCTTGTGACTATGCAACTCCATCATCTAGCTCACGGTAGTAAAATGCAATCTCTACATTTCACCAACCAAGAAGTCTGTGGTTTGTCATCCATTTCTGTTGGACTTAGTTCTATTGGAAGAGCATCTATTGGCACTAGTGCAAACTCTAAAATTTCTCTTCCCTGTAGTTTGCCATATGAATGCAGAAAGCATTCCCTTTGAGATTCAGATAGTCCCTAAGTACCCAATTTTCTAATTGATGCTTACTCATCATACTCATGATGTAACACCAACTAAGAGTTTTGTACCCCAATAGGTTAGATATATCTCTATCTCCTAGAAACCCTAAAGAGAAGATTCATAATTCTACTCCCAGTCTAACTAATGTCAATAACTAGATCATCTCATCTAGTCAGAGACCATCACTGGAGTAAACATAAATACTTCTCTCCAGAGTCTCTATGCCATGATACTCAATCTAACCATCATGATTAACTGATCTCCCTCTTGTCTTTGATAGAAGAGTGTCGGGAATCGAACTCACAACCTCCCGGTTAGGAGTACGATGGGCTAACCACTTGCCCCAAAAGCCATGGTTGAGGATTACTTGCTAATCCTCTCTCTTAGAGTGTGGTTCAACCATCTCCTACTAGGATTATGTGACAATACTCCTTTGTATAGGTTTGCAAGTTCAATTGAGTGCATTAGAGTAGGGTATTATGACGAAGGAAGCAAACAAAGAGTCAGGAAACATTGCAATGAGAACATAATCTCCAACGTACTCATGTTCCCTATAGTTACAAGAAAATTCCAACATGTGGCTATGGAAAAGGCATTAGTTAATCCATATCAGAAGCCACAAAATCTAATTATGTGATTCATTCAGTTATTTTCCAATGATGATGACTCAGTCCTTGAGCTTGCCTCAAGCACAGTAACTTTAGTTGTGATGTTTCTCATTGACCATGTGTCTTGATGTGCCTTTAGTTACTTTGCTTCCTTTTTAGGAATGACTATCACTTGTTCATTAAAGATGTTTAGGCATTGCATAGCAATATAGAAAGATGAATCTCAAATGTGCTTCATAAGAATGAGGATTAATGGCTTCAATGAATGCCTAGATGAGGACCAAGAGGTTGGAAGAAAGCACATTGCATAATGAAAGATTCCAGCCTGCTTCAAGGGAGCCTGTTCCACCACTGGTAGATCAACCTAGAGAAATGGCTGACATTGAGCAGCCAATCTTGGAGCAAGAAAAATAGGCTATGAGTTTTAAAGCTCCAAAATATGATGTTATGCATGAAGCTAAGGAAACATATGATCATTTTCTATTGTAGAAACATTTTATTTTCGTAAACAATATCTGAATTGTATAAATAAATTTAATAGAAATGCAAGGCTCAACGTTTGCTTCTAATTGTGCTTATCTTTACCTATGCTAAGCCTTCTGGTCTGATCAATGTATGGATATTTTTAACATTTATGGTTGTTTAAGGTCATCTTTTTGAAATGTTAGTTAGAAACTTCGTTGTGCTATTTAATATGGTATGTTGAAAACCTACTCTCAATGTTTGTCCTAGACAATGAAATGATTATTATCTAAATTTACCTATGCAAAAAATTGAAGTTTTGTTCTATCTCATATAATGCAAATTTTGAATAGCATTTATGTTGGACGAGATGGTGGATAGTCTTTAGAGATGGTGATGTTGCTTACATGTGGAGGTGAATTTTTATCAACAGAATTCAATAATTACTGTAAGGAGCATGGTGTAGAAAGGAAACTTACCATAACTCATACACCTCAATAAAATGGCATTGTTGAACATAGGAACAGGACACTAATTGAAATGGCTTACTATATGTAAAGGCTCAAGACATGCCTGATTCATTCTGGGTAGAAGCACTCAATACAATAGTCTACATCCTTAATTGAAGCGACACAAAAGCCTTTAGTTTTTCATTTCATATTTTCTGGTTGTTTCTATTATGCACATATTCCTAATTTAACAAGATCAAAGTTGGATTCAAAAGGAAAAAAAATGTGTCTTCCTCGGATATAGTGAAGAGACCAAAGCAAATAGGTTGTGGGATACTAAGGGAAGGAAGATTTTTGTCAGTCGACCTGTGGCTTTTGATGAACAACCACACTTAGTAGAAGATAAAGGTAAATCTATTATGTCATCAAATAGTGAAATATCTCACCTTGTGCCTATCAGAAGTAGGTTAAAGTTGAGGAGGAAACATTTGATGGTGAAAATTTATCCTCAATTTTAACCACTACGAAAGTGGGCACAACATCAAAATCATCCTCATATGGATTACAAAGAATCATCCTCATATGGATTACAAAGATGTACCAGAATCATCCTCATATGGATGTACCAGAATCATCCTCATATGGATTACAAAGATGAAAGAGAATAGATGAGCAAATAAGAGCTTTAGAACACATTATTAGCATGGCTCTAATCGCAGATATCATGGGCTTGACCGACGAACTTACCACCATTAAAAAGCCTTTCAGTAAACATTGAGGGGGGGGGGGTGTTATTATATGATTAATGTCTCACCCTCATGATTGTATGTACATCTTGGAAGGCACCTGTAGCTCAAGCATAAGCACCACCTCCTTTACTTGTTAATCTACTGAGACGTGAGGACTAGTATGAAGACCAGGAGCAAGTGAAGGCACAAGTGCGTGAGTGAATGCACACAAACATGCACACACATACACACACACGCGCACAAGGTAAGATCAAAGAGAGGAACAATGGAAAGCTTTCATTGCAAAAGAGTTCTCTTACAAAAGCTCTATTCTCTAAGCAGCTAACCCCAAAAATGAGCTCTCTAGCTCTTTTTATAGTTTCTTGACTAGTTTTGGCCCTGACTAGACCTAGTGTCCGGCCTAGTTAAAGATTAGGTTCGAGGTCTTATTTGAGGGCTCAAACGAACTCTAAAAATTATGAAAATTGGTAGGATGATAGTTCTAACACTCCTCAAGCTCAAGGACTCCTTGGCTTGAACAAAATGGAGTTACAAATATAGAAAATGGTATTTACAATGGTTTTTAGTGATGAAAATCACTATTGTTGTAAGGGATTCTTCTGAAAATTTGACATACACTTCTTGGAGCTCCCTATTTGATCCTTCTTCTTGTGTTTCCACCTCTTTGATGTGCTCGTGTGCTTTGTCCTTCACCTTCAACTTCAACACTCCCCCCCCCCCCTCAAGTCTGTCATCCCTAACAGATCCTTGTTGTAATGGTTGTTCCATGTAGTGCTTTGAGAGGGAGTGTCTGTTCGGTAGGAGCAAGATCCGTCTACCTTCCAAATGTGGCAGGGTTGGTTGTCCAGTTCTTCATTTGTCACTAAAAGCCTTTTGAAGTTGTTGTCCCTTGGTATGAGCTCCTTCCTTGGATTCCAACATGATTGTGTCATTATGAGTTGCCATTGATGGCCTCTAGATCGTCTAAAGATGATGTTCATAGTAAACATGCCAAGTACTAATTACCCATCATGGATGATGGGTAAGTGTGTTCGTGTATGGGTTGTGGAAAATATGTGCCTTGTGCACGGCCTTCTAATGTAGCCCTATGCATGCTTACTTGAAAAATGCACTGGAAGAAGTATAGTGCAAAAATTGGGGATCTTGAGCTAAGTGCTCACGGGTATGCCGACGAAAAGGTTTCCTAAGCTATCATGGTTATGATGTTTCAAAAGTAAAGATACTTATTGTTGTACACTCGGCATTTGGGCTGGAATATTGTTGATGAATGTCCATGTTGATGGTCCACTGATGAGATCTTTTGAGTGGTTGATCTTGTCTCCTCTTTTCAAAGCATCATTCGCCAAATACTGAGAATTGAATTATGTTCATGCCATGTTCTTGACATCTACTAGATAAGGCAGCAATTATACCATCTGCTAGCCGATACACACTTCTATCCAAACTGATAAATGCCCAGTAATCAATGGTTCAATCGTCAACTAAGCATGACTCATTAATGTTCCATGAGCGACACCTGGGAGCAAGTTCTTTCTCTCTCTCTCTCTCTCTCTCTCTCTCTCTCTCTCTCTCTCTCTTTGAAACAATGTCACAAAACAAGAAGACAAAGTTTAGTATCAAAAAATGGTTTACATGTGTCACTGTGCTCTCGTGCATGGGACTCTCAATTGTGTCTATGCACGGCCATGTAATGTGGCACTATATTAATGCATACTTTGGAAATGCATGACCTGAATGGTGCAAAAGACAAGGTTGTGCAAGGAGCACATGGTTGTCGCTCGTCGAGGCGTTCGATGTAATTTGTGGATGTTGATGCTGGCTTTGGTGGAGGTATCCATTGGGTCTCAAACTGATGTAATCCTCCTTATTGGAGTCCATTTTAGAACAGCATTTGGCACTGTAGAGATCACTTCAAGTGTCTTCCTCTTTGGATGCTTTCTGAACTATGGTATCCAGTGTGATTGGCGCTTAGGTTCGGTGGAGGCTACTTGTACTTTTGGCTTCCAAACACATACCCTTTTTACATGTCTTCCTACTATTGCTGAAGAGGTGATTTGATCTTCTTTCAATCTTTGTATGCGGTTCTTACCCTTTTCTCTTTGTGGCTTCTTTGTTGTGACCTTTTGCATATGGGAGAACATAGGTTGTTGCGGATGTAAGAGCTTCTTAGGTACCCACATCTCTAATCGCCCTTGTTGAGCTGCAGCTAATTTCTTAGGCACCCAAACTTATCGGATACCTTGTGGTTGAGCTTGTCCAAGCTTCTTCCTTCGTCTTCTGGCTGGGTTGGCTTGCTTGGATGGGATTTGTGGGGGCAAGGCTGGTGGTTGCTCTCCTTTGCATACCCACATCTGCTTCATGCTCGGAACTGCTTTTTTGTTGAAGGGTGTCTTTCTATTTGCTATAGAAGTTGTTTTGATTTGTTGTGCTTGCTTCTGAACTACTATGGATGCTTTACTCTTCAAAAAAGAAGGAGGGTTTGCTTGCCTTTGTGAGTCTCCTTCCATGATTGAGTCCTTCTAGATCATAGAGCGTTTGACACATGTAACATCTTCTTCCAGATGATTAGTCTTAGAAGAACTAAGAGAATGTGGGACATCTAGATTTGTGATCATGCAATTCTCTAATTCTAATGTAATGCATTGTTCCTGTACCCAAACTTGAAGAATCTCATTTGTTAGGTTTAAGTTAACTGCATGGTCATAGATCCAATCTTGACCCAAGACAAGTGGTTCTCATCTTGACATACTAGCACTTTGACTTTCATTGGAACATCTTGAAGGTGGATGGGAAGTTCGACCTCGCCCAAACAAGGGGTTTCCACACCTCCCAATCCTATGAGATAAGCTTCTATGGGATTGATGTTCAATCAATGCTTTCAAAGTCCTAGCACCCTTTCCATGTCCTATATCTATGGTCACAAAGGCACATCGGTCAATGACTTGAGAAGTAGTTATGCCCAATTTTTGACACATATCCATGTGATATTTTGGGGCTTTTGAGTTGACATCTAGGCCTACTCCCATTAACTTATTTCGCCTAATACGCTCTCTAGCTTCTGCTTGTGCTTCTTCTCTGACCCTGAACTCTTTGTCTTTTCGCTTCTTAGCAGTATTGAGTCTCATTAGCATATCCTCTGTAAGAGGTTCTTGATATAACTTGACTCTGCATCCACTGATATAGTTTGGCAAGATATCACCTTCTAAAGTAGCCAATTGAACTGTGCCACTAGTGGAAATTCTGTTAATGATCATGGGTCCATATCCTCGTTTTTCCAACTTACGAGCATGTTGTTTTAGTGTGTAAACCAACACTAGATCTCCCTCTTTCAGTCCCTTATCCTTGATGTGTGCATCGACGTATGCCTTTTGCCTTTTCTTTGCAGCGTAGATGCATGCCACCGCTCGTAGCCTTGTCTCACCTAAGCATTCTAGATCAAAGATCCTAGAGGACAACTCATGTCCATTCCACTCATGCTCTTTTGCTACGTTTAATGCTGGGATGAGGAAATCTAATGGTAGCACACCATTCTGTCCAAAGACCATCTGAAATGGGGTGGCGTTCAGTTTCGTTTTGTAAGCAACTCGATAAGCCAAAACATCATGATGAAGGTGTTTGTCCCAATCGGAGCGTTTATTATTTACTAGTTTAGTCAACACATTACATAGGATCTTGTTTGTGCTCTCAGCTTTTCCGTTAGCTTGTGGATGATATGGGTTAGACTTCTTATGTATCACTAAGAATTCTTGGAGAAGATTTTCAATGACTTCATTCAAGAACTTTATGCCTCTATCGCTCACTAACTCTATTGGTAGTCCATATCTTGTGAACACATTCTCAAATAAGAACTTAGCTATTGTTTGAGCATCATTCTTTGTTGTGGCTTTTACTTCCACCCACTTGGTAAGGTAATCTATGGCTACAATGATGTATTCTGCATGGGAGTTTCTAGCTGGGGTGTTAATAGGACCTACAAAGTCTACACCCCACTTTGAGAATGCATGCCCTCCCATCATTGGCCTCAAAGGCATCTCGTCTTTTCTAACTCGATATTGTGCACGTTGGCATGTGTCACATTTCTTCACATAGGTATGAGCATCCATATGAAGAGTGGGCCACCAAAGTCGTGAGAATATAATGGTCTTGATTACTAAATCAGGACAAAAGTGTCCACCTGCAACACCACTGTGTGCAGTTTCTAAGGCTTCCAAATAATATGATTCGTGAATGCACAATCTTAGATAACCATCCTTGCCTCTTCGATATAAGTTGTCTCTAACTAAAGCATAGTCTTGAGCCTCTTGCTTCATGCTTCGTCTTCTTGCTAGACTAGCCTCTTTGGGTAAGGTTCCCGATCTCATGGACTCTACCAATGGAGAACTCCAATCTGGAATTAGTGACATGTGATAAAGAGTGGCATGCTCCACTAGGGGTTTTACTTGGCACACTGGACAATTCTTAATCCACTCATGTATCTCCTTGTCCATGCTAGGCCAATAAACTCCTAAATGTTTCAATTTCTGCAATGTTCGTTGTTTAGAATAGTGATTTCCTAGCATGCCTTCATGGGCTTGTTGCACCCAGCTAGTATGTTCATCATCCTCGACACAACAAGCAAGTACACCCTCCGTATCTTGTTTGTACATGCTTCCTACCAATGTGTGATATTTTTGTGATTTTACAATTTCTTCTTGCGAGGTTTTCACATTCTTATTTGCGGATCTGAAGGTAAAGACTAGTACCAAATTATTTGCCCAGTTAGGAACAACTTCCAAATTGAATAGATAAGCATCAAGTAGTTCATCAGACACTCCTTGCGGTGACTCTCCTGAAGTAATGCAAGAAAGGTCATCTGCCCAAAGGTGGGTTCTACCTTCCTTGACACCAACTTCAAAGTCATATTCCATTAGTACGAGGAACCATCTTACTAAGCATCCAGTATTGCAAGGTTTATTGACCAAATATAACAAAGCTTGATGATCAGTGAAAAACTTGAACTTGTTGGCCAATAAATAGTGTCTAAACTTCTTCATAGCATAAACCATGCCTAAGCCCTGCACATAAATCATCCACATACACTTCTAAGCTCTTTCGCAAGAACTCTTTGAAGACATGACACATGAGCCTTTGGAATGTTGCAGATGCATTGGTGAGCCCAAATGGCATCACACGAAATGCAAAGATTCCCCACTCTTTGGAAAAAGCTATTTTGTGTTGATCTTCTGGGGCAATAGCTACTTGATTGTAACCTGAAAATCCATCAAGGAAGCTATAAACTTCCTTGCCTGGAGCACGCTCCAATAGGTGTTCCATGATTGGAAGTGGATAACTATCTCTAATCGTAGCGGCATTAACTTTTTTAAGGTTAATACACACTCACAACTTCCCGTTCTTCTTGGGCACCACTACAATGGGGGACACCCATTTAGTATGCTCAATCTCATAGATGAATCCAGCTTCAATCAGCCTATCAATTTCTTCTTTTATTTTGGCTGCATATGTATCATTATATGTGTAGGGCTTTTGTTTGGTGGGCTCGGCATCAGCAGTCAGGGCGATAGTATGAGAGCAAATTCTTGGATCTACCCCTTTCAAGTCTCTATAGTGCCACACAAATACATCCCTATATTCCCTTATAGAGCAACAAGCTGCATTTCTTCTCCATCTTGAGGCCTTCTGGTTCTTCATTGTAGTCGACTTCATTCAGTTCCACCCATTGTCCATAATCCTTTGATTCACTTTGAATATCGACATTTCATAATGAAGTGTCTGGTTCTTCTTGGGCCTCCAATGATGAACTAGAATTATATAATCCTATTTCCCAGTACCGATGGACTTTGGTGAGTTTCGTCTTTGCGTCCGATTCCTGTTGGGCCTGCTGATAGTGATGACCTTGTACAGGTAAGTTTACTTGTCCTTCTATATATTGATGGGTCTCTTTCAGGGCTTTAGTCAATTCTTCCTCTGTGATTGTTCTTTGCCCTTCAATGGCTATTTTAGGGAGCACATGGATTCTTTTTGTTGTCGGGGCTTCCTCTTCACTTTGCTTGACTTCCCTAAATCTCTTCGTGCCTCTTATTTTGGGTTGAGAACTGGTTTCTACCACTTCCATAATCTTGATTCCTTTTTTCTTTTTTGGTACGGTGGCAACTTTGACATACTGAGCAAGAGCAGTCCATGATGGCATTTCCTGCAAGTGTTTTCTTATTCCCAAAGCATGGTAGATCAAGATTGTTAGAGCCCCACTGCCATTGAGGAACTTTTTACTATTCGGTTGCTTTTTTGCCTCAAATAATCTTTCTTGGATGTACGGTGTCAGATTGATCTGATTGCCAATTTGCTTGATGGCATGGGAGAGCAATTGGACTATAATCTTTTGAGGAGCCATGTACCGATGCATATTTGGGAATCAGAAATGTTGGTGGATTAGTCTGACTTCCTCTTCTATGTCTATTCTGTTAATGTCGATGAAAGTTCGTGTCTTTGCTCCACGACTTTCCTCCTTATCCACCATGACACCATCTTTTTCCTAGCCGAATGCTTCCTTAATCAAGTCATGTGTAAATTTTATGACAACCCATTCGCCTCTGTTATCCATCACTCTAGCTTCAGGCACCAATGGATCATGCAGTGCTGGTTGTAGGGTATTCATGACCTGTGTGCATCTTTGAAAGTCAGGCTTATATATCGGCACTTCGAAATACTTATGAATGCCTGCTTTCTTCATTATGGCGATTGTAGTGGTAGTTCATGCAACACTCTGAAGTCTTGAGACATTATCGAAAAATGATGATCTGTATCCATAATTTTTATATTCGCCAGAAAGAGATACTCTCCTGCTGGTTGTTCTTCTCTAAACCAATGTCCTTTTGCTTTCGTGAGACTGTGAGGAGGGAATTCCATTATATCTTCCTGAATCGTTGCTTCAGAGTCTTTAGAGGCCATCTGCACTTGTAATGAAATGCGCATTAGCTTTGAATTGTAAGTATGGCAATTAGTGTAATGCATTGCAGTGTGTTGTTGTCGTTCCTCGCTCCGTTTCCCAGGATTCCATAGGTGAGATCTCTTACCGCATTTTTTTCTTATATTCCTGAAAAAACAAAATTGTTAGTGTAGCCGAAGCTTTTATTTATGTACATAGTAAGTCCATTCCTAGGAGAGTTGAAGCTATGACCTAATTCCACTCGTGGAATGTGCACCACTAGTTCTATCAAGTACATCATGTGCCGAATGCTTGGCCTCGTATTTTGGCCCTATTATGCATACTTGAGGTGCATTAGAGGCTTCATGAGTGCAATGGGAATCTCTGTTTCTTTGATAGTCCACTCCTTGCAGTTGCTTGGGTTTCCAAATCCATTTCGTGGGTGTTTGAATGGTACGTTTTCTTTCTTTTCTTTCTCAGTCTACAGGTGTTGTCTTTGTTTCTACTTGTGTTCTAGTAGTATAGAATTTTTTCCTTGGTGTCGAGGACGAGTCTGTTTTGGCGTCATTATTCGTCTTTTTTGATGTATTGCATCCTCTTGAGTTTTTCTCGCTTGCTTGGCTGCGTGTGTGAATTTCTTGGGAATCCATATCTATTGTCATGCTTTCTGAGCTTCGATCAAAGGCTTTGGGAGCCATATTTGCAAGAGGCCTGTTTGTTTGGAATTTGGTGAAGCTCACGTTTTGATTTCTGCTTCCTTCTTAAGAGTGGGTGCTGACTTCTCCTGGTTCTTCACCCGATCCTTCCGTACCCACTTGTATTTGTGCTGCTCTTGATGTGACTATCTGCTTGTTGTTTTCCAATATGGTGATCTTTTGGCTGGTTGAGGAGGTCCAGGAGAGTTGGTTTCCTTAATGGTTGGCTTTTCCTCAATGTGATGATTTCAACTCTACTGCGTTCATCGTTGGGCTTGAAGTTTCTGCTTTTTCTAGATTGCTTTCGGAGATATTCGCACTGGGATCATTCTTCCGTGTTTTTTCTTGGAAGCTCTCAGGACTCTTGACTATTTTTGGTTGAATTAAAGGCTTCTCTTCTAATAAACTAAAAATCTCCTTATGCCCTATCTTTGCCGAAATATAGCCTTGAGCTAGATGGATGCACACCTCATTCTCAATGATCCAGTCCTATCCTAGAATTAAGTCTTCTATTAAATCCTCATCTTTGCACACTAAGACTCTTTGTTCCATAGACGAATTTCCTAGGTGGAGGGGTACAGTTGTTGTTCCAATGCATTCTAGGGTTTGACCTCCAATGGCTTTTGTGGAATTCATACTCAATTGAAGATCTTTTACGACCCTATTTTGTATGCAACTAAGTCATGCTCCTGAGTCTATCAAGGTGTCTATCAACTTGTACTTTGTCCTGCCAATCCCTAGGTTTTGGTAAGGTTGTGTCTTGCACGCACCCGTCGTATCAGAATTATGGACTTGGTAATTATCCATAGGGATAGTCTCTTCTCCTTGGTGATATCGTTCATCTCTTTGCCTAATCCATTCTTTCTGTTTCCTAATGCGTTCCAGTGCTTCTTTTCGAGCTTCCTCTCTAATCCGTTCTTCTTCCCTCTTCCTATTTTGGGCACCTACTAATCGTGCTAGCATTTGATCATTCAAAGGCTCCATGAATCGTCTCACTCTGCATCCGCTAATGTAGTTAGGAAGAATATCCCCATCTAGAGTGGCTAGATTAACCGCTCCACTAGTAGAGATTCTATTTATGATTAAAGGTCCATATCCACGTTTTTGTAACTTCTTGGCATGTTGTTTTAAGGTGTACACCAAGACTAATTCTCCCTCTTTAACTCCCTTGTCTTTTATGTGTGCATCATAATATTCCTTTTGTCTCCTTTTAGCTGCATAGATTCCTGCTGCCGCTTGTAACCTAGTTTCATGTAGCTTTTCAATTTGGTCTAGTTGTTGGGATAATTCATGTCCATTCCACTCATACTGTTGGGCCACTTTCAATCTTGGTACTAAAAAGTCAATTGGTAAAATTGCATTTTGCCCATATACTAAGTTGAATGGGGTAGTTCCAATAGCCGTTTTATATGCAACCCGGAAGGCCCAAATTGCGTGATGCAATTGTTTATCCCAATCAGACCTTCCATTATTGACAATCTTTGTCAATACTGTACACAGTACCTTGTTGGAACTTTCAGCTTGTCCATTGGCTTGGGGATGGTATGGGGCTGATTTTTTATGAATCACTAAAAACTCATTCATTAGCAACTCGATTACTTCATTGAGGAAGTGCGTTCCCTGATCACTCACAATCTCGATTGGTAATCCAAAACGGGTGAAAATATGCTCAAAGAGAAACTTGGCAGTAGTTTGAGCATCATTCTTTCTAGTGGCTTTTGCTTCTACCCGTTTGGTCAAGTAATCAGTGGCTACTATGATGTACTCCGCATGTGATCCTTTGGCTGGTGGATTGATAGGTCCTATGAAGTCAATACCCCATTTTGAGAATGCTCTTGCACAGACCATGGGTCTTAAATGCATGTCATCTCTCCGAATTGGGTAATTAGCTCTCTAGCATGTCTTGCAGTATCGTACATACGTTTCAGCATCCATATGTAGAGTTGGCCACCACAAGCCCGCAAAGAGAATCATTTTGATAGTTCTCTCAGCTGAGAAATGACCTCCTGCAGCACCTGCATGTGCCATCTCTAATATGGGTAGATATTCTCCCTGGTGCACACATAATCTGAGTTGGTTGTCTTTTCCTCACCTAAACAATTGCTTCCCCATGAGTATATAATCCTTGCTCATTTCTTCTAGGGATCGTTTTCTTTCCAAATTAGCTCCTGCCTCATGCTCTTTTGTCTTTAAGAATTTAACTAGTGTGTTACTCGAATTGGGCGCTATGGTTGAAAAAGGTAGAGACATATGATCTTTCGGGTTTGTCTCCCAGCATTCTACACAGTTACTCACATAGTCATGGACATCTTTGGGCATGCCAGGCTAGTACACTCCTAATCTTTTTAATTCTCGAATTGTTCCATGAATCCCTTGGTGTGTTCTCCATTTGTTCACATGTGCTTGCTCGATTAGTTGCTTTTGTTCATCCTCCTCGACACATCTGAGTAATACTCCATTGGGTTCCTTATAGTACATGCTTCGAGCAACAATCTGTAAATTCCTTGATTGAAGAATTTCCTTTTTGTTATCCTATTGATTGAGTGTTGAGGGCCATGGGTGAGTATAGGGATCAATTTCTCTGCCCACTTTGGGTAAACTTCTAGATTAAACAAATATGTATCTAGCAGATCATTGGGTACTCCACTTGGTGGTTCTCCGTGTGTTAGCTTAGAAAGGTGGTCTGCTCTTACATGTGTGTTTCCTTTTTTCACTACCACTTCAAAGTCGAGCTCCATCAGTAGTAAGAACCATCGTACTAACCTTCCCGTGTTACAAGGCTTATTAACTAAGTACAGTAAAGTCTGATGGTCTATGAAAAACTTGAACTTGTTGGCTAAGAGGTAGTGTCTGAATTTCTTCACTGCGTAGACCATTCCTAACCCTTCTCTTTCAGTAGTGGTATAATTTCTTTCTGCTTGATTCAGTTGTCTACTAGCATAGGCAATTGGATGATCAAGCTTCCCTTCATCAGCTGGTTGGGCTAGGATACATCCAATGGCATAGTTAGAAGCATCAACATGAAATTGAAAAGGCTTGTTCCAATTGGGTGATTTCAGAATTGGGGCTATGCTAAGCCTCTTTTTCAACTCGGTGAATGCCTTCTCGCACTCTTCTATCCAAGTAAATTGAGTCAAGAGACCATACAAGGGCTTTGCTATTATGGCATACATGTGAATAAACCTACGGTAATATCCACAATGTCCCATAAAGGCTTGCACTTCCTTTGCATTCTTAGGTCTTGGTAGGTCTAAGATGACTTTAATTTTGTCCTCTGTAGATATTCCATTTCTCAAGACTATGTGTCCTAAGATTTTCTCTTGTCTCACCATGAAGACACACTTCTCTGGGTTTAAACAAACTCTGTACTGTCTACATTTATTGAATATCCTCCTCAACTCGGGAATGTGATCGTGTCTTTGATTGGAGTACGTGCAAAGGTCATCTACATATACTTCCATGCTTTTTTCAAAAATTCCTTGAAAACATGACACATCAATCATTGGAAAGTAGCCGATGCATTAGTGAGTCCAAAAGGCATCACTCTGAAAGCATACACTCCCAATTCGGTGGCGAATGCGGTCTTATGTTGATCCTCAATCACGATAGCTACTTGATTGTATCCGGAGAATCCATCCAAGAAGCTATATACCTCCTTTCTGACTACCCTCTCCAATAGATGGTCCATGATGGGTAATGGGTAGCTATCACGTATGGTGGCTGCATTCACCTTTTTCAAGTTGATGCACACTCTCAGTTTGCCATTTTTCATAGGCACAACTACTAATGGTGATACCCATTCGGTATGTTCTATCTCATATATGAATCCCGCCGCTAGTAGTTTGTCTATTTCTTCCTTAATTTTTGCTGCATAAACCTCATTATACGTATAAGGGCGTTGTTTGGATTGTTTTGAGTCTGCCATCATCGGTATTCGATGGGAACAAATAGTGGGCTCTATGCCTTTGAGATCCTTGTAGGTCCATGCGAATACGTCTTGGTATTCTCAGATAAGTTGTATGAGTTCCTCTTCCTCCTCCTCCGATACATCTTTTCCAATAATTGTGCATCACTCTTCTCCGTCTTCCACTGTTACAACAATTTTTTTAGTTTGTTCTTTGTTGTCGTACGGTTCTCCGTCTCGTGCCTCTCGTCTAGGCATTTGAATGGCTACCTTTCTCTGTTCTACTTCGTATTTTTTAAAATGTTCAGGAACTTCAAACAAATCCGGATCAAGTCCTATTTTACTCATGTCTTCAGCTTGCTTTTGTACCGTGGGAGTAGCTTCGATTGCTAAGATCTTGGTAGGCTTTTGTTTCTCTTGATTTTGAATGATGTCTACGTAGCTTTCTTCGGAATCGAATTCTGGTTCCATTTCTATGCTTTCATATTCCTCTTTCCACTCCTTTTCCAAAACTTCCCCTTCTTCTACCTCTTGAAGGACAACCATATAGAGATTTACATCATAGCCTTCCTCATCTATGCACTCGTTCATCGTCAAGACTTCCTCATTCACGCACACATCTAAGGTTGCTAAAATTTCCATCCATCCATGCGGTTCGAAGATCTCATCAAGAAAGATTTGAGGCATGTAATCTGGGTCTTCTACTGATCGGTAGTTAGGATGCCCTATCAGCCACAGTTGTCTTTTGCTCTCCTCTCTCTTGGCTTCTTTACACATCCATAACTGGGAATCCTCATGCATCCAAGATTGATCACTTGATCCAGCACTATGAATGGATAGGTCATCTTCTTCCCTATGTACTGGATTCCATTGTAGTGAGGGACATCTCGATAGGCGCACGTGTGCAGATTTATCTTGGTGGTGTTTCCTTGATGTTGCAGGTATAACGAATCTCTTTCCCAATCTTGTACTACCCGCATTTGTCTCATGAAGGGTCCTCCTAATATCATTTCATAGTTGTTCGCTTTCTTGAACTTACAAATGGCTAATGTGTGTTCAAATTCTACTCCACAGGTGGTGAATTTGATTCTTTCCAATATTCCTAAGCGTTTTTCCACATGACCGTCTGCTAATTGGAGGTTCATGCGTGTGGGTCGTAAGGCAGGTTTTCCCCATTTTTCCCAAATCTCCTTGGTGGCAATTCCTTCCCCGGCTCTCGTATCTAGGATAGCCTTGGTCATGTACCCATTGTGGGTGACAGGTAGACACATATTACCTTCGTCTCCTTCACTAAACTCTCCCACTTTATCAACTGGGACTTGTATTGTAGAGTTTTTTTCTTTTCCCTTTCCTTTCGTTTCTCCTATCTCTGGCTGTGGTTCTAATTGGCTTGCTAACTGCCTCCATAATTGTGGCTTAAGTTGAAGTAACTCTTCCACCGTCAATTTGCATTGCACTTTTTTTTTCTTTAATTCTGTTAGATTGTGTGAACTCTCTTCTAAGTGTCCTTTTCCCTTCCCATGTACTGTGGGCGCTCGTATTATTATAGACTCCCTTTCGTATTCTCCCATGTAATTAGGCAATGTTGAAATGCTCAGGGTTTCCTCTCTACCTCTATCGAGTCTTGATACTTCCTCATATACTTCCTCATATACTTCCTCCAGGTTTGGATGGGGTTGACAATCTTCCACATCTATTTCCTCAAAAGGGGGCGGACTGACTCCATTCTTCTTCCATTGCTCTTCTCGGATTCTATTCCATAAGTCTTTTGGCCAATTCTGCCTCTAGGTCTGGTATTATTGACACAGGTTCATCTTGTGCTTTTATCCGTTCACCTTGGTCATCCCTCTTTCTAGGTTCCTCACCCTTGGATTTGATGCATTCTTCGTATAGACTATGTGCAATCCTTGTCTCTGGTAGAATTGGGATAGTCTTTTCTAGGGTTGCTTGTGCTACTTCTATAAGCTTCTTGCATATCGCCAATCTCTTTTTTTCTAATTCCCCTTGAGGGTAGAGTTTTTCATGCTGCTCTATATTTGGGCCCATTTTGATTCAAGCTTGGTAAGCTTTCAACCACATGTCTTAGTCGTCTAGCTTTGGGTCAGCTAGAATTGATCCTGGCTTCTCCTTCTCTTAGAATTGATCATGGCTTCTCCTTCTCTGAGCTAAGCCATGGCACAGGAATCTCCTCCTGAATCCTTTGTTCCTTATGCTTATTCAGGTTTTTGGTTTGCTTCTTACTGTCTTGACTCTTATTTCTCGCCCATTTATCTTTGAGTTTTCCTCGTCTTTCCTTCCATTTTTGTGCTTTTGTGTTCTGGGAATCCTCACGTGGGTCCTGAGAATCCTCGACTACCTGAATTTTAGGGCTTACAGTTTTATTGCTCTCTTGTTCCTCTTCTGGTTGTTTTCCTTTTTGTTGCTTCGTTTGGGCTCTAGTAATGGCCTTTAGCGGCACAGTGTACTCCTTATCACTTCCAGATCCTTCTATGACCTCAATCATGTTGAGTGGTGCAAATTGCACGTGAGTATGGTTGGGCACACTTCGTTGGCTGGTCTGTCCTGATGTGGTATGTCCCGTCTCTTGTTGATTTCCAAAAGGATTTTGTGAGGTAGTTGCCTGATCTCTCTGAGGAAATATAGGCGTACCCATGTATCTCAACCGAGCCCTGTCTAAGGCACTCACGGGCCAATATCTCCTTTGATCTTTGTCCAAGTATGTGAGTCTAGTTTCATCATCTGGGTCTTGTAGCTCATAAAATGTCATGGGGCTTTCTTCTCTTCGTGGAGCAAGTAAGTCTGTTTGAAGCAACAAGTCTGATCCATGGATCATGTAGACTTCCAATAAGTAGTCGTCTTGAGGTATCAAATTTCCTCTCAAGACTCGTGATACTTGGGACCTGCCCCTACGGGTGGTCACTAACTCCTCAGGGTGTGTTCTTCTAAGGTTTTCTGGGTCCACAAACTCCCCCCTTTCATTGATCCTCTCAGCAATTTCCATCACAATGTAGATGTGACCAATTATGTCTACATATGCTCCTCCCTCATACTTGACAGCAGGTCGGGGTACGATCGTGGCATTCATGGAAGTTACCATCCTAGCCACAGATCTATTTAAGCCATCCAGGTAGATGGGGATCTCATGGGCATTGGTAGACATATACTGTAAGGAAGTACGGTACTCTCCCTCAACAATAGACATGAAATTTCTATTTGGTGTTGAACCCTGCATGTCTTCCGAAGCCATGGGTATTTCCTCCTCGGAATCACTAGAGGTCTCTGAGTAGGCGGAGTGGTGACTAACCTGGGCAGCACTTTCCACTGAGGATATGACACTTTTGGCTACTTAGCACTCTCCCTGATCTCAAGTTCATTCACCCTCCTAAGTCTCTCTAAGTCTCAGAGACTCTCCTTGAGTAGCTCTTCCAATGCCTCTAGTTACCTGACAAAGTGCTTCAAACACTCTGGCCGATACCACTTCCAGGCGATATTGCACTGGGTGATACCACAATGGCCACGATACGATACTTGGTGTTTAACGATACGATACTATCAGCAACAGGCGATACGATACTGGACTATTGCCACGATACGATACCAACAATCGTCACGATACGATACCTGAGCACCTGCCACGATACGATACTACTTTTGGTCACGATACGATACCAACCTTTTTAGGCGATACGATACTGGAACTCCTACGATACGATACCAGCTTGCTCAAGCGATACGATACTAAAACATGTACCGATACGATATCAGTTTGGTATCGCAATACAATTCTCGACAATGAGACAATACGATACCAGAACAAGCGGCGATACGATACCACCAACTTGTAGGATACGATACTTGTTTGTTATCACAATACTACACTAGGAAATCGATGATACGATACTTGCTGGGCTTAACGATACGATACTACGATCAGGGACGATACGATACCAAGTTCTCAGGCAATACGATATTGAAATGGTATCGCGATACGGAACTGGCAAATGGGCGATACGATACCGCAGTAGGTAATGATACGATACCACTGTGGTAAAGTGTGATCGCGATACCAATCTGGCGATACGATACCACAATGGTATCGCGATACCAGGACGGGTACCCGGTGATACGATCTCTCGGCGAGTATCGTGATACAAGGGAATTTTGGTATCGCGATACCAAAACTCAATCGATCACGATACTCAAGCCAAAAAGCCTAAAATTTCAAAAAATTTAGCACCCCCTTGCTCTTCTCACACTCCTCTTCACTCCTAGGCCCCTGTCCCTCACAATGAAATTACAATAACCACTAGTTTCCCCCCCCCCCCTGATACTACGCATGCTTTTAATCACTTGTTTATGCATTTTTATTGTGTACGCCCCGATACTACGCATGCTTTTAATCACTTGTTTATGCACGATACCAGTCGCTGCGCTCGGGCAATACCAGAACACCAAGAAGTGTCAAATGAGTTAATTTTTGTGGTTTCTATACTTTTTTAATAGAATTTGAACCTTGCTAATTTTAGGTGATTTTTGGGACTTTTCTTGGTGATCTTGGCCTACTCCTACACCTCTCTTCACTTCTCCTCTCCGTCTAACCTAACCCTAACTCCTCCTTCTCTTCCTTCCTACTAACCCTAAACCTAAAACTTATTACACACACCTCCGAGATGTGAAGTAACAAGTGTTGAATTGATTGACTACTTGCCACAGGACGAATTCACTTCTACAAGTAGGATTCTATCACACTCGATCTATAACCATCACGAAGGCACCTTGGCTGAGTGTTCCCTAGCAACGGCACCAAAAATGTGTGTACCTAAGTCAAGAAAACTCAAGGACTTGTGCCAAAGAGACTGTACCTCATTTGCAACAAAAGTGCGTATAGTGGGAAACTAACACACATTTAAATGTCAATCCGATCGGACGACCTAACCAAGTGTATGAATACATGTGCATACATGATGGAAAATGGAGTGGTTTGGTTGAAATGAGTGAACACACTGAAAGATAGGAAGTGTCTGCCGCGATACCACTTACAGCAGTTTTCAGTAAATCGGGGATTTCTCCTAGCTCAGAACTCTGAACATAGTTAATAGGTACTCATTTCGAAGCTCTCGATGAGGCGCATCTATTGAAAGTAGTTCCACTCAATTCTGACAACTCTTCTTCAAGTTATGACTAAAATAGTGAATGGCGGGAAATACCACACTCACGCCACAACTCCTACAAGCTCACACACACACTACAGTAGCTCAAAAACAGCGAAGAGGGGCAGACAACAGTCCTACACACACATTCCAAGCATTACACACACATACAAGATCAAAGAGAAGATAGAAATCTGTAAGGAAGAGGCAAATTCGAAATTTTGGAGAGCTCCTTCTTCACAATGGCAAAAAGTGCTTACAAAGAGTCACCAATTGGCTTATATACTTGTGCCCTAAAATGGTCCTTTCACACAGGAGAGCGGCACTTTATTCACTACAGGGCTAATTTCCTACTAATTTACATGGGTGAAACTACTAATCTTTTGTGGGGATGCATCTAGAGGACTCCTCTAGTGCGTTTACAACGGAAATTATATTACAAAATGATTATGATACAAAAATATGGTGTCCAAATTGGAAAACTTTTGGGGCCCTTCTTTTTCTCTGCCTTGTGTTCTCTTTGGTCTGCAACAACTACCTTGAGCCGTATGGTTCGTGTATTTTCTCTCAAGAATCTATCTAGGTACTGTCGGAACCTTCTACCTGCTAGTCGCTCTGTTTCGTGGGGTGTCTGCTTGAAACTCTGGATCAAAGATGATGTGTTATGCTTGATACCACTCTTGGAAAATTCTACAATGAATTCGTCTAGCAGCTGACCTATATCGCGATAGTTGCGACTATTGAGTAGTTGAAACGAAGCTAAGGTAGTGCCCTTAAGAGTCAAACCAAATGCCTCGTATTGGGTGAACAAATCCTCAACCTGTTCAGCTCTTAACACTTGTTTGAACTCAGCCACATGATCATAAGGATCTCTTGTCCCGTCAAAATAATTCTTCATTGCCTTGATCACTTGAGTGGGTCTAAGGGTTCTTGGGTGCTCTCGGGGTCTAGGCAATGGAAAATCACGCTCATCTCTTTGTTGCCTATGTGCTTGATGTCTCTCTGTTTCAGCTCTTTCATTTTCAAATCCTGATCTATTTCTGCCCACAGTGTGTGCAAAAGTTACCTCAGGTCTCTCTCTATTTCTTTCTCTCTAGGCTTCATGAGCTTGGGATGATCCTACTCCTTGGAGGCCATGGGACACATTGGATCTTGGTGGAGAAAAAATCAATTCACTCTTCCAAGTATATACATGTCTATCATGCTCTGTTACCAAGAACATTTTCTCTAATGTGTTATCCAGGTAGACAACTTTGCCTGGTATCTCTGGATCCTTGAATTCGTTGATGATGACTATACCCAATTGGCTAGGTTAATCCGGCTTGAATCTCCAAAAGGCTTCCTTTGTTTCTCTATTCAAGAATAGTTCTATGCTTTTGTCTCTTGAGGGATCCAATCAGGAGTGATCACTTTGGTCAAAACTGATTTGCCTCTTGGAGTCTAGGGTCCTTGTCCTACATTTCCTTGCTCTAGGTCTCCTATCTCATTCTCAAAAATGATATTTCCAAACTCATCGGTCCTATCTGGTAGGTTGGTGACCACATACATGGTTCCTTCCTTATCAATGTATGAATCCTCTTCGAACTTGACCACCGGGTGTTCAAGTCCAAAGGGTTGATCTGGATTTTTGAGTTGGACCACTGATCACCTTAGGCCATCCTCATAGATGCATGCACCTAATCAGTTGGTCCAAATATATTCCAATTGTGTCTTATAGGGACCTTCTGGTGTTTGTAGATGGGCAGTTCCTGAGCCAGCTGCAGGTTTCCCCATGCTAAAAGACATTTCTGAGTCACTTGTGTCACAGTTTAGTACGTAAGGACAACCACTTAATTGTTGTGCCCAAGACTTAGCTGTATGGTTGACACTAGAATCAGAAAATCTAATGCATTGTCTATCCTTGCCTAGGTGTCTACCAGATCTCAGGTTCATAAGCTTTGGTTAAGAGTCCAATATTTCCCGTCGGTATGGTTCAAAATTCTTTGGAGTCCCCTTGGTTCCCTAGTCCCACTTGAGGGTCAACTTTAAATTGGTTTATCTCAAAATCAATGCATTATTCTTATAAAAAGCGAGCTTTCCAACGAGCTTTCCAACGAGCTATAGAGCTTTAAAAATGGACTTTGGATGAAAAAGTTATGTCAAATTAGGCTCTTGGGGATCAAAACAGGCAAATTGGACCTTTTGGAAAAAATCATGATTTTGTGAAAAAATCGTGATGCTGTGAATCTCAAGAGAACCGCGATGTTGTGAATCTCAAGAGAATCGTGATGCTGTGAATCTCAAGAGAATCACGATGCTGTGAATCTCAAGAGAATCATGATGCTGTGAATCTCAAGAGAATCGCGATGCTATGAATCTCAAGAGAATCAGGATGCTGTGAATCTCAAGAGAATCGGGATGCTGTGAATCTCAAGAGAATCGTGATGTTGTGAATCTCAAGAGAATCGCGATGCTGTGAATCTCAAGAGAATCGTGATGCTGTGAATCTCAAGAGAATCGTGATTTTGAGCTCACTGAAAATCGTGTTTTCTCATAATCATTTTTATGAAAATCGTGATTCTGTACCTTGGATGAGAATCGTGTTTTTGAGAATCGCAATTTTGAGCGCAACCACAGAATCGCGATTTTGAGAATGACCTCAGAATCGTGTTTCCTTCAGAGAGCTTTTATGCGGGAAATGGAAAATCACGATTTTCAAAAAAAATTGATTTTTTCACAGAATCCCGATTTTCATCATAGAATCGTGTTTTTTGGCGGGAAATTTGAATTTTTGAGCGTCGAGCAATGGTGAGCTCCGTATGTGCAGAAAATCATGAAAAAACACAGGCGCTTGCTCTCCCTTGCATCTCCTAACTCGTTCTCACACAATAATGCGTGAAAAATGGTATGAAAATGGTAAAAATGCACTAAAAAACAAGAAATTTCTATGAAGAAGAAGGTGGACGAAGATGAAGATGGTGATGATGATGAAGATGAAGAGGAAAAATCAGAAAATGAACAAAATGACAGTTTTTTTACCTTCCAACATCGCAAATCTACGATCTTATCATCACAATGCTCATCCTCGAAGCTCTCTCCCCGACAATAACGCAAAAATTTGGTGTAGCTCAAGCGTAAGCACCACCTCCTTTACTTGTCAATCCGCAGAGACGTGAGGACCGGTATGAAGACCACGAGCAAGTGAAGGCACAAGTGTGTGAGTGAAAGCACATAAACATGCACACACATACACACACACACGCACAAGGTAAGATCAAAGAGAGGAACAATGGAAAGCTTTGATTGCAAAAGAGTTCTCTTACAAAAGCTCTATTCTCTAACCAGCTAACCTCAAAAAATGAGCTCTCTAGATCTTTTTATAGTTTTTTGACTAGTTTTGGCCCTGTATTACGTTCCACGGCTTATTTGATGGCTCAAATGAATTCTAAAAATTATGAAAATTGGTAGGATGATACTTCTAACACTCCTCAAGCTCAAGGATTCCTTGGCTTGAACAAAATGGAGTTACAAAAATAGAAAATGGTATTTACAATGGTTTTTAGTGATGAAAATCACTATTGTTGTAGGGGATTCTTCTGAAAATTTGACATACACTTCTTGGAGCTCCCTACTTGCTCCTTCTTCTTGTGTATACACCTCTTTGATGTACTCCTGTGCTTTGTCCTTGACCTTCAGCTTCAACAACACCCATTATGAGGAGAGGCCAAGCATGCATTACCCAATTGATGGGAATCCCAACTCACATGTTGGATGAAGATCATATTGGACCATGTAAGGTATTGTAAGGAAAGGGAGTTACCAAGATCCTTAATTTTGGGGTCTAGGGCAGTAGTGAGTAGCCCTACTTAGGGGGGTCCAAGCGGGCCAATGGGCACACTCACTAGGGGTTCCTAAGGGGCCAGTGCTGTCGTAGAGGGGTGTGAAGGGAGATAGAAGTTAATCCAGAAGAATCACGCACGTAACTACATGGAGAGAAACAGACGCACGTACATACATGCAGATATACGATAATGCCGAAATCGAGATTGCCATAGAAACCTATGACTAACGTTATGTTCGATGACATATTCATAAACCACTCTGTAAAATAATGATTAAAAGCCCTATCATCATGCTGTTCATTTCCATTAAGCTTTCCTATCACAAAGATTCAATCTACATGATTCAGATAGAAAAATGAAACAACCCCCCTATTGAACCATGGATATCAATCAAGCAGTTTTTCTAGCACGCTAATGTCGTTAAATCTTGTGATGCAGCCGAACGGATGCATGAACCCTGGCAAGTGCCGGCATGTTTATAATAACTAAATGTAATGTGAATATTTTCACTAGGTAGATAATCATGGAATGTGGAAATAGCTCTAAGACCTGGAAGTCTCCGCTTATGCAAACGCACTTCTACAACGATACTAATGAGATGAAATATCTACTAACGTATACTAATGCAAACGTAGCTCTGCAACACTAGAAAATTATCGCTTTCGTCCGAGCAGATGCTAACAGAATTGTCATCTTTGCATCACGCAATTCCGAAACTGCATCTATCATGGACTAGAATAGTGCAGAACAATAAAAGCTCCTCATGGAAGTTTCCAAGATCAGCGCTCAATTTTGTACGAGAAATGCCAGACGTTTCTCTCTGAAAGTAATCCTAACTCAACAATCGAAGATGTCGTAGTACGAACATCACGGGCCGCTTGCATTCGAGTGTAACACAAACAAAGACAAGCAGAGGGCTGTGATCTCTCTCTTTCTATGCCTCTCTTTCTCTCTTTCTCTAAATTCAGCACTCCATTTCTGCTTATCTCCGCCACACATAGCTACAGCTAGCCAGATTTCTGCCGTTCTCTCTAAGTCGAGTCTCCAGTACAAATCGATCTCTTCCTCATACGCCTCTGTGATTCAGAGCACTAACAGGAGCTCTATCTACCAGATTCTACACCAGCAGTCACATGGGCAATGGATAACCACCAGAATTCTAACACTCTCTGCTACAACAGTGCCCGATCGCTTCGACTCTCTTTCTTGACAGATTGTCTGCACACCTTCTCTATCTACATCTGCAACAGACGATGTCTGCGTCTGCAACAGATGATGGAAGGAAGGGGAAGAAGAAGACCTGCAATAACTCTCTCACTCACATAATATAATCATGAAGAAACATTCCCAGCAAATAAAAGTAACATGGCTGCATAAGAAGCAACAAAATTCTCTCAAGAGGAGAAATCAACATAGACTATGCCCTTCGCCTTCTCTACAAGCAAGCCTCAATGGTTCCGTTCTCGATAAAGTGAAGGCTTCACACACAAGTTCATGCATTCTCTCTGAACATTTAAAGCAGACCAGACACGTAATCTTCTTCAACTCGCATCATGCACAATAAACAAAGGGGAAAGCAGACATAGGAGTCGAAATGCGAGGAGGAAGATGAATCATTGCCAAAAACAGAGTCGAAGAGAAGGAGCAGAGGAAGGAGATATGGCATAATCTCCTCCTCACATCCTCCCTTCCTCTCTTCTCTATCTCTCTCCCTTTGCTATCCCTGTGCCGTGTATAAAATGTCTCTCGTACATATTCTAATCTCTCTCTCTGTCTCTCTCTCTCTCTCAGAGTTAGAACAAGAAGAATCCGTACCTGCAGAAAAGATCATTAGTTAATTCAAAGATTTTTAGTTTTATTTATAAGATTTACTTACACGCACACGTCACACAACTTTTCATGCATACCTTTTTAGTTAAATTACATGCATTTAATACACATACTCACTTTAGCATGCACACGATTCTTAGTTAACTCACACACACACTTACTTTCTTTGATTTACGAATGCACATATTTATCTACGATATTATTTGATTAAATCTAAACTATTATATATATTCAAATAAACAACTTAGTAAATAAAATAGTTGAATTATTATCATTTTTATGTTTTATTGCCTCAATGACCTTATATATACTTATCTGTACTAACCACATCTTTTAGATACCTTTTAGTTGATCCAAAGCACATGGAACTAGATGCTTTTAGTGGAAAAGATATTGAAATACATACATAGCAGATATAGACATAAGGTAGAATTACACATTTATTAGAAGTTCCTCGATAATAATAGATATTGACATAAGGTAGAATTTAGATATTGACATACAAGATTAAAAATGTATTTAGATACACGAAAATATATATACATGTATTTTCTCACCTTTTTATGAAATCATATATGTAAAAATCCAAACATAAAGATAATACTCAATTCAATACCTTGTTAACTTTGTATTCAATATCAATACTTATAAAGTACTTATTCATAAACTCCACTACCTGAAATCTTTGTTTAGTCCAACTCTTCACGGATTTGTTGTCTGTAGATACTAAGAGAAAGAAGAAAAAGTTAGTCGATTCAAACCAATATAGTAAAATTTCTATGAGAGAGACATCATTTAATTGACTCTAAAGCAAAATATTTTTATTTTTCCATATGACAATTCGAGTGAGGAAATCCCTCCGACATCGGGCCTGTTGGCAGTAGTCAAAGCACCCAAGTACTCACAAGACAAGGAAGCCTAAGAAGGGAGCCAGAGTGCCAAGAAGGCACAAGCAGACAAAGTAGTCAACCAAGATCTGGCAAGTAGGCCATTCAATTTTTTCCAAAACAACATCTTCATAAGAGTGATTCTCATCACTAAAGATCATAATAAATACCATTTCACCTTTTTTGTAACTCCATTTTGTGCAAGCCGAGGATTCCTTGAGCTTAAGGAGTATTAGAAGTATCATCGTACCAATTTTCATAATTCTTAGACTTCATTTGAGCCCTCAAATAGGCCCTAGAACATAATTTTTAAGTAGGCCGGACACTAGGTCTGGACAGGGCCAAAAGCTAGTCAAAAACTATAAATAGAGCTAGAGAGCTCATTTTTGAGGTTATCTTGTAATAGAATTGAACTTGTATGAGCATTTTGGAAATAATCTAAAAGAAATCCATTGTCTTCCTCTTTGTTCTTGCCGTGTGTGTGTGTGTGTGTGTATGTGTGTGCATGTTTGTGTGCTTCTCACTCACACACTTGTGCCTTCACTTGCTCGAGGTCATCATACCATCCTCACATCTTCCCGGATTGACATTAAAGGAGGTGCTACGCATCACTGAGCTACACCAAATTTTGGCGCCGTTGTCGGGGATCGAGCTTTGAGGACGAGCGTGTGATGGTAAGACGTAGACTTGAGGTGTTGGAGTCGTAGGTAATTTCTTTACTTTTATCTACTTTCTTTTGTGTTCTTCATCATCTCCATCACCATCATCATCATCACCATCTCCCACCTCCATCTCCTTCATCGCGACATTTTCCGCTTTTTTCTCATATCACCATTCCCACACCATTTCGCTCATTTCACTTGTGAGAGAGAGCAAGGGAGCGTCTGTGTGTGTAATATTTTCTGTGTTTTTTGAGATTTTCTGTAGGAATCAGCATCCCCAGCAGTTGCACCAGCTCCAGTAGGTAAAAAATCTGACTGTGCAGGTCCCGAGGCGTTGACCTCTGTCAATCGCAACCAACAAAAAAGTTGACTTTTTTACAAAACAAAGTGCATAACCATGATATGTAAGCCTAGGGCATCCTAAATGTGTGCTTAAGATTTTAAAATTCCTCAATTTTCTAACAATCGTGATCGACACATCAATCGGGATCGATAAACCACGAGGGGCACTTGCCGACCAACCTATCAATCGCGATCGACCCATCAATCGCGACCGACAGAGTCAACGACCGACTGACCACGATCGATAGGACCTACGCGTGACACCTGTCAATCACGATCGAGCCGTCAATCGCGATCGACCCATCAATGGTGACTCACAGCCACGACGGACCTGTCAATCGCGATCGACCCAGTCAACGACTGTTTGACCACGACCGACAAAACCCTCGCGACAGACCTGTCAATCGCGATCGACCCATCAATCGCGATCGACAGAGTCAACGATCCTTTGACCACAACGTACTAAATTTCCGGGCCACGTGTCAATCACAATTGACCCATCAACCGCGAGTGACAGCCATGACAGACCTGTCAATCGTGACCAACACATCGATTGCGACTGACATATCAATCGGGATTGACAGAGTTTTCAATCGCGATTGACGGGCAATTTTGTCCATTTTTAGGGCAAAGTTAGTTGGTCAAATTTGGGAAATTATTTGGGAAACATTAAAGCATATTAGAGCATTGTGAGACCACTACGCAAGTAATTCGAGAAATCTTGTCTGTCTGATTAGCCTGTTTGAATCCTGTTTTAGCCCCAGAACCCTAAACCGGCATAACTTTCTCATGCGAAATCCGTTTGCTGTGATTTTTGTTTTGTTGGAAAGCTCATGGGGGAAGAAAAACTAAGGGATCTTTGGCATTGTTAAGTCTTGCTAACTTTGGAAAATTTTCAGGTCCTTTGAGACCATTGAAGGGTACTAGGAGCAAGAGTAAGTGCAAGCTTGGGAATATGCTTCCTAGGCACCTAGGGACAACCAAGGAGAGAAACTAAGGTTGGAAATTCTCAACTCCCTTTGTCAGTTCCTAGCTTAGGCTAAGTTTGAGTAGTGCTAGGAGTAAGTCAGGGCAACGATAAGCATCAATCAAGTTGAAGACGGCCTAAGCACTCAAGTTCAAAGCTTAAGCATAATCTCTTTGTGATACGACAACTTTAAAGGAAAGAACCTAATGAGGAACGATCAACTTAGAGTGCAAGAATTAAAGCAAGTATTCCTGATGACGTGATATAAGACAAGACCATAAACACGATAATTAACTAAAAATGAACCAAGTGACTAATACAAAAGAACTCAGCAACAGAATTGTACTTGGGAAATTTGGGATTATTCAATTGGGCATATGAGCCTTAGATCAGGACGATACCTAGGGAGAGATAGACAGAGTCTTAGATCTTCAGAGGCTAGTGTCAATGATACTGCTAGGTCTTGGGCCCAGCAGTTGAGCCATCATTCGTATTATCCTAGCTCTGAGACTAGTGAGTCAAAGATGTCTCAAGGTATGGAGAGACCTACAGGAAGTTGAGGTGTGCCATATTTACATAGGGTAGAAGGCCCCTACAAGACGTAGCTGGAATTCCTTAGGACCAACCGATTAGGTGCTAGCAGCTATGAGGACGGCCTAGGAAGGTCCGTGGTCCAGATCAAAAACCCAGATCAACCCATTGTATTAGAACATCCAGTAGTTAAGTTTGAAAATGGAGCATACTTGGACAAAGAAGGAACCATATATGTGGTCACCAGTCACCCTAATAGGACAGAAGAATTTGGGAATGTGATCCTAGAGACGGATTTAGGTGACCTAGAGCAAGGAAACATAGGTGGAGAGCCTGAAACACCTTGAGGCAAATCTATTCTTACTCGAATTATCACACCAGAGTGGATTCCCCAAGACAACAAGAGCATAGATTTACTCTTGAACCGAGAGACTGACGAAGCTTTTTGGAGGTATAAGCCTCATCAACCTCATGAGATAGGAACGATCACGATCTATGAATTCAATGATCCTGATAGTCCAGGCAAAGTAACCTATTTAGACAATACTTCAGAGAGGATCTTTGTGGTCACCGAGCATGGTAGGCATGCCTACACTTGGAAGGGTGAATTTATATTTCCCCAACCAAGATCTAATGTCTCTTTTGGCCACCAAGGAGCTGGAACATCCCAAGCTCATGGAGCTCAAAGGGATAGAAGTAGAGATAGACCTGAGGTAAGCTTTGCCAACCCAATAGGAAGAGAGCGAACACGAGTAGAGACGGATAGAGAAGAAACAGAGAGAACTAGAGTTCCAAGGAACTTAAGAAATGTTGATGATTTTCCTTTGACAATGCCTAGAGAACACACTAGAACCTTGAGACCTACAGAGCTGGTTAAATCCATGAAGAACTACTTCGATGGCACAAGAGACCCATACGATCATGTGGCGGAGTTTAGGCAAGTCTTGAGAGCTGAACAAGTTGAGGACCTATTCACACAGTACAATGCCTTTATTCTAACCCTTAGGAACGCAACCCTTACGTGGTTTCAACCACTAAATGAGAGACATTTCAGAAACATAGACCAACTTCTAGAGGCTTTCATTATTAAATTCTCTAAGAGTGGCATAAGGCATAATACTTCTTCATTGATTCATAGCTTCAAGCAGACACCCCAAGAGACTGTTAGACTTGCAGGAAGAAGATTTAGGCAATACCTAGAGAGGTGTCCGATTCCAAAGTTACCCACCCCAGCCAAACAAGTCACTTTACTCCTAGATGGATTGTTGAGTACGAAGTTGAGATCATATGTGTACCTAAAGGACCCTAGGACCATAGAAGAGTGTGTACGCATGTGCATTGACATCGAAGATAACATAGGGGAGGAATTAGAGCTTTCAAAAATCTACAGAGATTCAGATAGTTCTACTACCCTCTCTTCCACGCAGTCCACATCTATAGAGGAACTTGTAGAGAAGGTAGCTAAAAAACTAGGTGTCTTGAGTAAACAAATATCCCGATTTACCCTAGGGAGACGATGCTACACTGTGGAGGTGACCATTTTGCGAGTGTATGTCCTATTATGGCACAACCCAAAGTGAATCCTAGTAGCCAGTACTGCACGATAGAGTGAAAATACACAAACCATACTGCACAGGACTGCCCATATAACAAACAAGCGATCAAACGAAATTACCCGCAACCATACCCACAACAGGGAAGATACAAGACCTAGTACCCACCACAACAGTACGCTAGGCCCCAGAAACCCTACCAACCACAATATCAGGCACAACAAAGACCTCAACGAGTGCTTTCCCAGCAACCTCCTGCTCTAGCCAATGTAATTCAAGCGAAATATGCAGCTATAGAGGAGAATTTGAATATAGCTATAGTCCCAGTAACTCCATTACTTTCAGAAAGTGACCCCAGTGACCATAGCTTTGATTCTACACATATTGATAGCCCCCAGGCTTACTACATGCAGTCACCTAAGCATAACGAGTCATATTACTCTGAAGAGCCAAGTGAACCTAGTTGGGAGCTAGAGTATGCAAATGTCATGTATAGAAACCTCAACTCTAGACCTCAACCTAGACAGGTACGACACCCATTCCCTAGAGGACCGTGCTTCAGATGTCAGGGAGATCACCTTATTCGTGATTGCCCACTGCCTGCCCCGACACAACCCCAATCGGTGACAATTCAAGGATTTTGTCAAGATTGTGGGAAGGAGCATCTCTTACGAGATTGCCCAAAGAACCCCAATAATATGTCGAAAATCACTCCTATCAATGTTATTGGGTTAGTAGTCGACTCCTCAGGAAGTGTAACTTCCACGGCACCAATGCAAATGGTCACTAAAGCTCAGGCCTTGCAGCAGAACCCAGGTGTAAGCCAAGAAAAGAGTGCTGAGGTTAGTGAAACTGAGAGCATAGTTAAGAAGCAAACGAGAGCCTGGAAAGATAGCCCAGAGAGAATGAAAAGACAGTGGTCTAAGAAGATGAGCGAATTAGAGGAAAGCATACGAGAAATCAAAGCCAAAATTGTTGAACTCACCTCTCAAACAAACTCTCACATAACCCCACCACCTTCATCCCTATCACCGTCTAATCCACCACCATTCAATCCACCTCATGCCATTCCACCACCTCCTAGAGTAGGATCAGTCTTAGTTGACCCCACTCCTGAAGACATAGACATGATGCTTAAGGCAAATCACGCTAGGATCCAAGAAGGGCCAAATGTGAAGGATCATGAAAAGTGTTACCCTAGAGTAGAACTAGATCCTGAACGAACTAAGATTTGTGCTAAGATGGTGGAATTGGCTCAAGCCATGTTTGAAGCCAGTCGCCTCTTTAATATCTCTAGTTCAGCTAAGATGAAGTTGCACTTTGATGGACTCCTAGAAAGATTGGAGAGGCTAATTGCACAATCAAAAAAGGAACCCACCCCTCCAAATAAGGGCAAGACAAGTGAAAGAGTAAGCCTTCCTGCCCAGGAAGCCTATGTGCCTAACTCCACAGAACCAGACACATCTTCTTCTATGAATCGGTACACACCGGAATTCCTACGAGAGATTCAAGAAGAGAAATGGGCTAAAGAAAGTGGTCCCTCCTCCCATTGAAGTTGTGGATGACGCTCAGGATCAATTCCCACAAGATATCCCTTCCATTTATGGAGATCAGGAGAGTACCCACTCTCAAGAGACATTAGACTTTAATTCTAATTCCATACAAGAACTACCCCATTTCACCGGCCCATGGGAAGCTAAGTCTGCGTGTATGAGAGCACCCACGGTCGTGGTACAAAACGAAGACTCAGTCATACCTAGGAATATGGAGGTAGTAAAGAATACTAAAGTGCAGTGCAATCTCATCTTAGAAGAGCTACTCAAGGTTAGTCTAGAATTGTGGAAACATGTAGCCAATCAAGTGCCAGAAGTAGCTAAACCTAGTTCCCAGGAAGGATCTCATAGAACAGTGCCAGAAATACCCTTGGACAAGATAGGAGACATAAGTGAAGGGGAAGAAGGAAACACCTATCTTCCCATCACACATCAAGGATACACAACCAAGGCAATTCTCGACTCAGCAGGAGTTGCAATTGCAACCACTTCCCTATGGAAGCGTTGGGGCAAGCCAGCACTCAGGCCGACGAGAATGAAATTGCAAATGGTTGATGGTCACATAGAGAGACCCCTAGGGCTGTTAGAAGGAATAACTCTCACCACATGTGGTGTTGAGTTCGAGCATACATTTTCTATATGTGACTTTAGCAAAAATCATGCCTATGAGATGATTTTGGGAAGGCCATTTATGCGACAGTTGCAAGTGGTACAGGATTGAGGAACCAATTCCTTGCATTTGCAACACTTAGGTGTCACGACCAAAGTTAACCTCAAGGATTACTCTCACAGAGATGTACCCCCTATCCAATGGAACCCCATCCATAGAGCTAAAGATGATACTGATTCTGTGCATTCCATAGGATCAGGATCCTCATGGATGCATGAAGACACACACTTATGGATGTGCAAGGTGGCAGCAGAAGAAGAGAAGAGAGGAAAAGCCAGAGAGGTAGGTGCGAAGGAAACACACAGATCAATTCAAGACCCAGCCTATGCGCCTATAGTATTTCTTGACGAAGAATTTGAACCTCATGGTTGGGCAGAAATCTTAGCAACAATGGATGTAGCCATCAATGAAGAACAATGGACACCCCATTAGGACGAGGATGGCTATGACATTTCAGTCTTCTCCATAGAGCCAATCATGGGAGATTCAATTTTAGAAGAATGTGAACCTAGCACTAATGCATTCGAGGATGCTAGTGACTCAGACCTAGAGTCCATCATTATGGACCCACCATTTGCATCAGATGAAGAATACTTCTATGAAGTAGAAGTGCACTCTCAAAGACACGAAGAGCTTATAAAAGAAGTAAGGTTAACCACACAGGTGGCTGTTAAGAGTGAAGGAAAGAAAAGAAAAAAGTGTAAAGTCACACCTGAGGAAGAAGAATCTTTGTTTTAGGTCCCTGAAAACTTTAAGAAATATGAAATAGACGATAGGAGAGTCATGATAAGAATGCCTAAACATGAGGCACAATCAGGAGAGGCCTATGATAACAAAGAAACCACCAAGAAAATTTTTGTAGCCATAGAAGAAGGAGAAGAGAGATGCACTTACATAGGACATGACTTGACGGAAGAGGAAGAGCAAGAGTTGATAGCCTTGCTAAGAGAATACAGAGACGTATTCGCTTGGAGTTACAAGGATTTAGAAGGCGTAGACCCGGACATATGCTCACACACAAGTCCCATGACTTCAGATGCCAAACCATCCAAGCAGAAGCCATACACATATAATGATAATTATGCGGCCAAGATAAAAGAAGAGATAGAAGAATGGAAAGCTACGTGTGTGCATTAACCTAAAGAAGGTTAATGCCGCCACTATTCGAGATAATTATCCGCTTCTTATCACTGAGCATCTCTTGGAAAGAGTAGCAGGCAGGGAAGTGTACAGCTTCCTTGATGGATTTTCTAGCTACAATCAGGTAGCCATTGCTCCAGAAGATCAGCATAAGACAGCTTTTGCCACAGAGTGGGGCATATTCGCCTTTAGGGTAATGCAATTTGGGCTTACCAATGCACCTGCCACTTTTCAGAGATTGATGTGTCATGTATTTAAAGAGTTTTTGAAGAAGAATTTGGAAGTCTATGTTGATGGTCTCTGTGCTCATTCCAACATTAGACAAACACATATACCTGAACTCAAGCAAATCTTTGACAAATGTAGAGAATATCAAGTCTGCCTGAACCCAGAAAAGTGTGTTTTCATGGTCAGGCAAGGCAAGAGTCTAGGACACATAGTGTCAAAGAATGGCATATCCACTGATGAAGAAAAAGTGAGAGCTATTGCAGAGCTACCCAGGCCAAAGAATGTCAAGGAAGTACAAGCTTTCATGGGGCATTGTGGTTATTACCGACGATTTATACACTTGTATGCCATCATAGCAAAGCCTTTGTATGGACTTTTGACTAATTTCGAATGGATGGATGAATGTGAGAACTCTTTCAATGAGCTTAAACGGAGATTATTCTCAGCACCAATCTTGACTACACCAGATTGGAATAAGCCCTTTCATGTTCACGTGGATGCAATTATGCTATAGGATGCGTACTCGCGCAATCTACTGGTGAAGGTAATATGGATCTTCCAATTGCCTATGCTACTAGATAGTTGAATGCAGCTGAACGAAATTATACGACCACTGAACGAGAAGGATTAGGCATGGTTTATGCGGTTCAAAAGTTTAGACATTATTTGCTTCCAAATAAGTTTAAGTTTTTTACTGATCATCAAGCACTCCTATACTTGGTAAACAAGCCATGCAATACAGGTAGATTGGTGAGATGGTTTCTCTTGCTAATGGAATACGACTTTGAGGTTGTGGTGAGGAAAGGAAAGACTCACTTGAGAGGAGATCATCTCTCTCGGCTCACATCTGGAGAGGCCCCACAAGGAGTATCAGATGACCTTCCTGATGCTTACTTGTTTAATTTGGAAGTGGTACCTCAATGGGCTAAGCCATTAGTGCTAGTATTGACATACGGGCCTAATCACCCAGTAATAAACACACAAGATAGGGAGGTATTAAAAGCCCAAAAGTACCAGATCATGGCAGAAAGTATGTACAAGCATACAGATCAAGGGATCCTAGCTTGTTGTGTGGAAGAGGATGAGTACACTAAATGGTTGCAATTAGCACATGTAGGTTCATTAGAGCAACACTACTCAAAGCAACGAACCCTATAGACATTAAGGAGACTCGGAGTACATTGGCCAACTATGAAGGCTGATGTCCATAAGTTGTGCAAGGAGTGCTCTATCTGCTGCACTAAACCACCTATGGAACATGCCACTCTTTATCAAGTGTTCCTAGTGCCACATTGGAGTGAACCATTAGTAGCCTTTCGGAGGATGAAAACATTCCCTCAAGATATGACTTTGGCTAGGCAAAGAAGTTTAGAACAAGAAGCCCTAGACTACTCACTCATTAGTGATAATCTATACAAGCGTGGTAAAGATGGTTACCTTAGATTATGTGTCCATGAGAGTGAATATCTTAAGATCTTGGAAACTGCTCACTAAGGTGTAGCACGAGGACACGTTGGACCAGATCGGGTGATCAAGGCAATCCTATTTGCAGGCTTGTGGTGGCCAACCCTTCACATGGATGCACATACCTATGTGAAGAGATGTGATGTTTGTCAGCGAAGTCAATGTCCTATACGCAAAGATGAGATGCCTCTGGAACCTATGATGGGTGGACGTGCACTCTCTAAGTGTTGAAGACTTTGTAGGTCCTATTAATCCCCCATTTAAGGGTTCCCATGCTGAACATATCATTGTTGCCACTGACTATCTAACCAAGTGGGTAGAGGTAAAAGCTACGACAAAGAATGATGCTCAGACAACTGCTAAGTTCTTATTTGAGAATGTGTTCACTAGATACGGGCTACCTATAGAGCTAGTTAGTGATAGAGGCACTCACTTCTTGAATGAAGTTATTGAAAATCTTCTCCAAGAATTCTTGGTAGTTCACAAGAAGTCTGCCCCTTATCACCCACAAGCTAATGGCCAAGCTGAGAGCACAAATAAGATTCTATGTACGTGCTGACCAAATTAGTGAATAGTAAACACTCTGATTGGGACAAACAGCTACACCATGCTATTTGGGCATACAGAGTTGCCTATAAAATGGTACTCCAAGCCACACCCTTTCAGATGGTATTTGGTCAAAATGCAGTACTACCATTGGACTTCTTGATACCTACATTGAAAGTAGCACAAGAATATGATTGGAAAGATCATGAACTCTCTTCGAGGATTTTTGACCTTGAACGATTAGGTGAAACAAAACTAAGAGCTGCGGTAGGGATATATGCAGCTAGGAAATGACAGAAGGCGTACTTCGATGCCCATGTGAAGGATAAAGGTTTAAAGGCATGAGACCTAGTACTAGTCTACACTCTGAAGCAACATGCAAGAAAATTAGAGAAGAGAGGTTATGGACCTATGATCATAAATAGGATCTCCACAAGTGGACCAGTTCAGTTAGCTACACTGGAGGGAGATGTTCTACCGAGCTACATTAGCGGATGCAGAGTCAACTTATATCAGGAACCTCTAACAAAAGAGATGCTAAGTCGACTCAATACTGCTAAGAAACACAAAGAGGAAGAAAAATGAATTCAAGAAGAAGCGCAGGTAGAAGCCTTAGAATGCATCCGAAGATTGAAATTGCAAAGATAGGTCAGAGAACAGCCTAGAACAGATGCTTATGCAGATAAGGGATATCATATGGCAATGTGTGAAGTCCTGGGAATAAATTCCCATAGAAAAATTGATCGACGTCCTTTTGTGACCTTAGCGATAGGACAAGGAATTAGTGCAAAAACTGCGCGAGCATTGATTGACTCAGGTGCAGCCACTAGTGCGGTGAGACTCTCTTACTGTCAAGAATTGAAATTAAAAGTCAATCCTATAGAAGTATATCTCATAGGATTGGGAGGTGTGGAAACCCCTTGCATGGGTGAGGTGGAACTTCCCCTCTACATTCAAGATGTTTTACTGACAGTTAAAGTCCTAGTGTGTCAAGACGAGGACCTCACTGAGCCTCTTGTCTTGGGTCAAGACTGGATCTATGATCATGCAGTCAACCTAAACCTAAGAAGTGGACTTCTTTAGGTATGGGTAAATCAGAGTCGAATTACAGTTGAGTTAGACAATGGAGCACTCAAGGAAGTAGGAAAGGCACACACTCCTGGTCCTTCTAGGAGTACACATGAAGATAACCATGCTATTCTAGTTCAAAACTATGTGATGTAGAGGGATGATTATGTCAATAAAGAAGTCAAGGAGGCAATGGAACTCCCTTCTTTTCCAAATGCCATAGGGATACGGCAACAAAAGGCAAATCCAATGCAGAAGAAGCAGACTACATATGCTCGAAGCCAAAAGAAAGTACGAAGCAAGGCAATCCAACCACCAAAACAAAAGTGGGTGTGGAAAGGCGAGCATCATGGCGCGGTCAAGTCACAACCAGTGGCTCAACTTCATATAAGTGATCAGTTACAGGACACTAATAAGAAGTTCTTCAAAAATTCTTCTGCAAAAGTGAAGTCTATCTGGGCACCCAAGAAGTCCATGAAGGCTGACCCACATTCAAGACAAATTTGGGTGCCTAAGGCTTGCTTGCGAGCTCAAATAACTACACACAGGTCACACCATGCACAACATGGTTCACTCACTCGAACAACCGATGCCCACTATTACTCGATACACACAAACACATGTTTGCCCAAGAGCACGAGTAGACTCACTTCTAAATGGGTCCCTAAAAAGCCTCATTTCCAAGCAGACTCTCTTATAAAGCCCTCCAAAGTTCCCATAAAGTCAAAACCAAAAACCATCCACTGTGTTTGGCAGCCTAAAGCTTGTAATAAACTCCCTGACCCCATTTGTAAATTCATCTCCACTTCCTAACTGCATCATTCTCACACTGCACCATTTCACTTAGCTCATAGGACTATTTGTTCATTAACTACACACACAATCATCGAGCACTCACTGACCCACTAACCCATTACTCACCTCATGTTAATGTTGTAACGGGGACAAAAATTGTTCTATCTTGTCCATTACAATGTTAATGCATGATTCTATATTCTCACAGAACCAGCAAGCAAGCAGTAACATGGTAGAAGCAAGAGGCACGAGTTCCCAGGTAGGGTCTAGCGCCCAGATTGTGGACATTGAAACCCTCCTTCTTGAACCACGAGTCACTGAGAGGCCTCAAGAACTTAGAGTTGTGCATGTGCTCCCTATTCAAGACCCTCCTCAGGGACACACTTCTCAAGTGGGGAAACACGCACATTGGTTCAGTGATGTCGCAGGACCATTGGAAGACGGCACCTACTTTTGGGAGGCAAAAATTGAGTTTAATGGCAAATGGGGACGATACCATTTCTTCACCCGTGAATTTTAACAGTATCAGAATGCAGAAGTAATGCAATCGGTATGGACCAAAGCAGGCTTCGATAGCTATTTCAGGGCACATTTACCTAAGCCAGATTTCTTGCGCTGCTCCTACCTTATCAATACCATCACCCTGAGTAGAGCCAAGGGAGGCGATAGTACTTTTGTGCTACCCTCACTGATGCCAGGCCATGAACTCAAAAGATTCAAACTGACCCTTAACCTAGTACGGGAAGCATTGAACATGCAAGGTATGCATATTCCCACTGAGAAAGAAAGAATGATTCCACACAGGATAAAGCACAAGGATCTTAATAAATTGAAGGACATGGTAGCAATGACACCAACTATCGCTCTTCACCTACGAACGATTATGCAACACTTTGCTTTCCCCGCCCAAGAACGCTTCACTATGCCACCAAAAAAGATATGGTTCATCTTGTACTTGGCGGAAACAGAGGATCTCACCATTAATATACCACATTGGATCATAGATCAGATCCACCTAGCCCATCAACGGTGGAATAAGAAACAGAAGAACGCGCTTCATGGGTGTTGTGCCCTCACAAGAATAATCTACAAGTGCTTAGCTTATGACGTGCCTATTCAAAGGGCACTAGTATGGTCCAAGGCCCAGGAATTCCAAAGACTGCTATCAACAGCGGGTCCTCCCTCAAAGAAAGTGAGAGGGACAGTCCAATTACCATGTCGCAAGCAAGGGGAGCCACCACCACACCAGAAGTTGCCCCTCCCCAAACGCGTCGTGTCCGACCATTTACGATTGCACTACCCAGGCCAAGTGCAGAAGGACCCAATTTGGTGTTCCCTCCAATTCCATCAAACTTAGAGTTTCCATAGGGCTACACCCTGAATGATCTCATTGATGAAGAAATTGCTAGGCTGATCAATGAATCTAACCTCGAGACGGAAGCAAAGCAGACCCAAGGACCACAACCCACTACAACAACTTCAGCCCCGACCCAACCAGAAGTAGTAGAAGCAGAAGAGGATGAAGAAGAGACAAAATATGAAGAAGCAAACAAGGAACATGATCAAGGATATGATGAACTTTCAGAACTAGCAAGTGCCCCAGCATATTCGGCACAAATAAAAAGATTGTATCAAACCATGAAGCTAGTCTAGGAAGAGCACAAACTATCGCTCGAATTAGGAAAGGTGCTAATGAGCCAAATGTTAGGAGAGGAAGGTGTGGATGATATGTTTATTGAATCCATGAACTTGCATGCAGACGCGGTGGGCTTGGATGAGGCCATACATTCAGCTATGGCTTATATTCACCGATTTGAGAAATGAGTACCTACCCGTCCCATGCGATCCGGCAAGCAAATTCACATCGATGTATCAGCGCCGAAGATACTACACAAACAGACGAACATCAGGTGGCACCACCCTCACCACCTCACACTACACACACCACTTCACCACATGGCACTACAACCCCAATTTCAACACTCACCACTTATGTCATGGGAATTCCTCTCTCTCCTGGCATCCAATTTGGAGGAGTTACCATGCCCTCTTTCACAACACTATTCAGGAACATCACATCCACCCCACCCACTGTCCCCATCTACATGGTCTCACACACGGTTGACACCATGGAAACATCACCAGCCACAGCACCACTCCCTCCCCCCACGCAGCATCAATCTCCCATACCCCCTCCATCCACATCACCACTTGTTTCAAACCCATTCACGACTCCCTTCCCCTTTCCCATTCCCCCCGCATCCTCTCCTTTCCCTGCATTCTTTAATGTAAAATAATATGTTTTCGACATTACATCAGTGTGTGTATCAACTTCAGAGTGAGTATCAGGCTCTCGAAGACCGCCATCATCAACTAACTACGAATCACCAACAATTACAGAGGCGGCTTACAACTATAGAAGATGAAAATGCGGACCTCAATCAACGCTACACCACACTCGAGTAGGCTCATCAAACCCTCCTAGAGACACCCCAACCATCACAGTTGCCAGGCGTCAAACAGCTCGAAGATTTACTTGAAGTCTACCAAACAGATAATCTAAGAGTCGAGTGTAATTTGAGCCTCCTCTGAAAACACATGGCAACCGCACTAGAAGAGAACAAGCCTCTACAAAAGCAAAACGAAGAAAACCTAGAAGCCGCAATGGAAGGATCCCCCCACGAGATCGACCCAGAATAGTTTAAAGCAGTCCCTTCAGATACAATGAAGACAATCCTGGAGAGCTATGCTGATCTACTAGAAGCCCACGATGATATGGAAAAGGAACGAGACGCACTGCGCCACCAGATCAGGGAACAAGAGGAACAACCCAAGGTCATAGCACTAGCATCAACTTCAGAGGAAGTAAAGGCATTAAAGGAACAGGTGGAGGAATTTCAAAAGAAGCTACTTGAGCATGAAAGACAACCCTCTTCAATCATAACGCCAGAACCAAAAGACTTGGTACCCATTGAAGTGGATGAGTCCTATGAAGAGCCATATGTTCCTATGCCAATGCCGGGTGGGCAACAAACCGCTGAGGGATTGGACACACTAGAGGTGGAAATCCCAGAATGGCTTCAGACACTCGAAAAGACAGCTAAAACCCATGAAGATCGAGTGGTAGTCCAAATCCAATCAATGGATAGATTGGAAGACACTATCATAAAGTCAGAATATTTCCGAAGTATGTCTTATCACAGATGGATAGGCACCAACGATGATCAGTATGTGCCATATTGTGTACTCCTGGCCAACTACAATGCAGAGATTCAACGACGATGTGGCAAAGCCCCGACTTTTACCACACAATTCGGCCCTGATGATCTCCCTGAAAGTGCTAAGAAAGGATCCATTCATCAATCTACCTGGCGGATACGACTCTTAGAAACTTACCCTGAAATGGTTCGTACCAGGAATAACATGCCACTATTTATCAAATACAACCCCTGTTATGTTCCAATCTTCCGAAGATGCACTTGGCCCGAGTTTACCATTGCTTTCAAAAACTTCAAAGGCTCTGCAAAGTGGTTAAATTATGTCTATCTAGCACCTCCACAAGGTCCTCCCACCGTTGCTTACATGATTTCTACAATCAGTCACTGGAGCCTTCGACTACGGAACACCCCTTATGTGATGGAACAGATGTGCATGAAGATCTTTGATTTAATGCTGATCACATTCTGAACATTCAAGAACATCAAAGAAACCTATTTCTCAGGAGTTGGCTTCACTGCAGGCATCCTAGACCTGGTATATGACATGAGCACCACCCCCTCAATAAAGGTAATACATGCCTGGCACGCAAGAATAAAATACCTCCCAGCTTTTTTCAAGCAGACCTTCGAGGAGATGTTCGTCACAGGGTTCTGGGAATATCACTCAAAAATATTCGTACCCAGGCCTTCACACATCTCCTCCAACTACTCACTGTGGAGAGGACCATCCACTCACATCCATTGCGGGTGCCACATCCAGACGTTCTAGGTCCAGTGGATTGAGATGCATTATTAATAGCCCTAGCACGAGGGTTGCGACTACAAGAACACCACCTTGCTTTCAGATGTGGTTCAATACTATGTCCAACGCTCAGCTCGACAAGGGTCTGTCAGAGACGACAAACGCGAGAGAGGAGGGGTGTTGGCAGCAGCCAAAGCACCCAAGGACTCACAAGACAAGGAAGCCTAAGAAGGGAGCCAGAGTGGCAAGAAGGCACAAGCAGACAAAGTAGTCAATGAGGATCTCGCAAGTAGGCGATTCAATTTTTTCCAAAACAACATCTTCATAAGAGTGATTCTCATCACTAAAGATCATTGTAAATACCATTTCACCTTTTCTGTAACTCCATTTTGTGCAAGCCAAGGAGTCCTCGAGCTTGAAGAGTATTAGAAGTATCATCGTACCAATTTTCATAATTTTTAGACTTCATATGAGCCCTCAAATAGGCCCTAGAACATAATTTTAAACTAGGCCGGACACTAGGTCTGGACACGTCCAAAAGCTAGTCAAAAACTATAAATAGAGCTAGAGAGTTCATTTTTGAGGTTAGCTTGTAATAGAATCGAACTTGTATGAGCATTTTGGAACTAATCTAAAAGAACTTCATTGTCTTCCTCTTTGTTCTTGTCGTGTGTGCACGTGTGTGTGTATGTGTGTGCATGTTTGTGTGCTTCTCACTCACGCACTTGTGCCTGCACTTGCTCGAGGTCATAATACCATCCTCAAGGAGGTGCTACTCATCACTGAGCTATAGGGACCCTATTGGGGGTTCGGGGGTAGTGTAGCTGATGCGACTATAAAGGGAATATTCCATGGAATATTCCCTCTTAAAGTCAGAAATCATTTATATTTGTTATATTTTTTAAACGGACCTAAGTCATGTATGGCAACTACGTCGGCAGTGGCCACCCATGCTCTTGTTAGAGGAGATGGTGGATAGTCTTTAGAGATGAAGTGGTATTGCTTATACCTGCTTCACACCTACCAAAAATAATTGTTGGAGAGTGTAGAGGGCCTCTTTAGCTAGCTAATGATCTTTAATAATCATATATGATGTTTGGAATATGATCCACTAATCAAAGGGATCAAAACAAATAGGTAGGAATTTATCCAAGACCAAAAAACTTGCTATTCTTGTCTCTACACCAGTTCAGTATTTTAAATAGATCTCTGAGCACATTAGCAATTATCTTATATCCTTTTGGGAAAACCTAATTAACTTAGCTAGCTACCAATCATGAGTGATTTTATAAAAAATGATGAAGTACACACTAAGAATGATGTTAAGGAAGTCACAAAACATTCCTCATATTTTTGAGGTGCATCAGTCAAAAGACCAAAATGTAATGTCATGCTTATATCTCACGATTGAGATGAGAAATGGTACTAATATTTTGTATCAATATAATAGAGATTATAATGAACATACCATGCTTTAAATCATTGCAAGTGATAAATCATGTATGGAGAAGAAGCTCTAAGAAGAATATTATTTGGATGTAGTCATGAAAGAGAAGTGAGGTCAAGATATGATACAATGTATGTATTAAAACATGTACAATTACAATGTCATTAGCAATGATTCATGCACAATGTGAGAACTTTGAGTGAGCTATAGTGTGAGCTCTTCAAAATAACAATATTTCTGCTCTAATGATCTCATAGGAGAAAGAGTTGATACAAAACAGATAGGTTCACAGGTCGACTAGCTCCAAAAACTTACTATCTATGGAAGAGACAAGGAACTTCAAATGCCCATAGCGACCAACGTGATTAGAATTAGGAGAAATCCTTTTATGGGAGTGATAAAAATAGGGTTGAGTGTATATAATGCACAAAACTATAAGGAATAGGCAAAATATGCTATAGGAATGAATCAGACACTCAACAGTGGTACTTCTTATTTTTCAGGAATACGTAGAGATTTACCCCAAGACACATAAACTAGTTTTCCTCCCAATCTATTGAAGCAAAGGCTATGACAATTTATAGGCATAAACTAGACACTAGTAACTTTCCAATGAGCCATCTAGAATGAGAGCAACATTCTGTACAAGATTACTATTGGCAAAGAAGTTGATGCAAAAAATTGAAGGAGCAGGACAATGATGGTCACAAGTGTATGTATATTGCTTCCATTTATTGTAAAAGTGATTTCAAGTCTTTATATAGACTCTATAAGTGCTCCATGAATTCTACAAGTGGAATTTGAATTCAAATGAAGGTGGGAATGGTTGTTGGAGGGAATCAATTCACTTTCCTACAATCTAGGAAAAGTGAAGATCTAGTTTTATCTACTTTTAGGTGATTGATTACTTGATTGAATGCAACTCAACCACCACAAATTCATGGGATTTGAGCTCTATCTTTCTACTTTTACATGTGTAAAGCTCAAATCTTTTACAATGGTAAAAGATCCATGCAAAAGCTTTTTTTGTTTAAGTACAATAAGTGAGCATAAATAAAAGAACTCTCGAATGGATATTCTTTCAACGCGATAGCCTTTGATGTAGATCAAATCCACCTCAAGAATGGTGTAAGCTTGATGTTCCAACAGATAATGCACTTCAATGTGCTAAGTGCAAGCATGGAACACAGGGTTCCTCGCAATTGCCAATGTGCTCTGACTGTCAATGAAGATGGTGGTGGTAGAAGATTAGCTAACACCCAAATCAGCCATAAGGCATTTTAGCCACACACACTCAGGAGTCACTGTGAGAGCTATCCTATACTCAACCTCACAACTGGGAGTGGCCACTATAGGCTACTTCTTGCTCAACCAAGATATGCATGAGCTATCGACCATGAAGCAAAAACCACTGGTGGAGACACAAGTGTCATAGCAACCAATCCACTAAAAGTCATAAAAAGCTTATGAATCTAGTAGTAATGATCCCCCTGCCCCCCTTGGGATAAAACAACCCAAGAAGACGGGCACCACTCAAGTAGTGAAAGATGCACTTAACCACTTGCAATTGCTTGGTACATGGGCAATGCATAAACCTGCTCATCTATGAGACAACAAACTAAATATCTAGCTGAGTAATGCATAAATAAATCAAGCATCCAATGGCATGTTGATAGAGAACAACATCAAATGCATCTTGAGCATCATGAAGACTCAATCATAAACTTGTCTCCATAGGAGTGGCAATAGGTTTACAATCTTCAAGGCCAAAATGCTGCAATAATATGTCAATCTATTTCATTTGACACAAATCCATTCCACCATCAACATGCATAAATTGAATGCCCAAATAATGATGCAAAAACCCCAAATCAAACATCTCAAATGAGGCATGTAAATCAACCTTAAAATGAGCAATATGCTTCTATGGGGACCAATGAGCATTAGGCATGTGTTATGGACATAGAGAAAACCATCTAAAACCTTAGATTACATGTGAATTTCCTATATCTCATGTTTGTTTAATATTTTGAAGAAACTAATGCTTCCATTGCATCTACAACGTGCCAAAACCCTTGATTATGTATTTGCTGAATTTTGATATTGGGAGGTGTTGTTCCTAGTTGATGACATCATCGATAACATCATCAACTCATAACTAGCCTTGGAAAACCTATATAAGGAGGGGCTGGCCACATTTACTCTCAATGTGGTCAATATCTCTCTTGGGAACTCAAGGAGTCATGACTGCCAAGTAAGTACTCTCCAAGTTCTAGTTCCTATTCTTGTCCTGTTCCTTGTTCCATCTTGTATCCTCGATATCTTCTCTTGTCCTCTTGTAGCCTCATAGTACCAGATCTTGTTGAGTTATTTCTTGTATCTAATTCATCTCCAATAAGGGAGTTCTTGTAATGGAGATATCTTTTCGCATACCTACGGTCCCGAGTTGTGCGTTTTTCCTTATGTGGGTGTTCTTATAATCATAAGTGTATTTTTGAAATCTTGTTTACTATAGTTCTCTTGACATTTTGGCAAGATTATCCCCATCAAGTCTTTGTAAAGAATGATGGACTCCATATCCTTGCCCAAAGATCGCTCAGTTGCATAGTTTGCATTAGACTTCAAAAATTTATTTCAAGGATCCACATATCAAGATAACTATGTAATTAATCAATTTCAAAGCAGTCTAGAGATAAAATAAAGGATCATTTATCCTCTACATCTCAGGTAAATACTTTAGATGATGCTATCAATCAAGCAATTGAAATTAGTTGTTGAAAGAAAGCCAAGTCTAAGAGCTCGACGTGTTGAATAATCAAGACACTATTCCTCAAGAATCTGAATCAAGAATATTTGAAGCTCAAAAAGTCATTACAAATGATATGGAGTATACATGTTATGAACATATCAAGAAGGTAATGGATAAGGAGGAGTTCATATTCAATCAAGAAGGTGTGCTTAGTCAATGCTATCCATCAAAGGTCTTAAGAACACCACAACATTCCACTAGAAGCTCAAGGGATCTATCACATGAAGAACCCAAGAAAGCTCAGGATAGACCCAGTCCTTCACCACTGATCAAGATTGATGATCATGAAGAATTCAAGGTCGTGCAGGTATTAGATTCAAGAATCTCTCAAGGAGGACTGGAATACTATAGTCATTGGAAAGGGTATGACATCGGTGATCGTACTTGCGAAATTCTAGAAAATCTTCAAAGAGAGAAAATCAAGGTTCATGAATTCCATAAGAATAATCCAATGAAACCCAAGCTAGAGATCATGGCCGATCCTCATGGAACTCATCGCTTAAGGGGGAGGTGATGTCATGGACATAGAGAAAACCATCTTAAACCTTAGATTCCATGTGAATTTCCTATATCTCATGTTTGGTTAAGATTTTCAAGAAACTAATGCTTCCATTGCATCCCAAACATGCCAAAACCCTAAGATTCACTATTTATTTGCTGAATTTTGATACCTAGAGGTCTTGTTCCTTATTGATGACATCATCCATGACATCATCAACTCATAGCTGCCCTTGGGAAACCTATATAAGGAGGGGTTAGCCACATTCACTCTCAATCCTTCCAATACCAGTCTTGGGAGCTCAAGGAGTCGTGACTGCCAAGTAAGTACTCTCCAAGTTCTAGTTCCTATTCTTGTCTTGTTCCTTGTTCCAGCCCTGTTTAGTCTTGTATCCTGGACATCTAGTCTTGTCATCTTGTAGTCTCATAGTACGAGATCTTATTCAATTATTTCTTGTATCTATTTCATCTCCGAAAAGGGAGTTCTTATAATCACCATATCTTGTCCCATACCTACGGTCCCAAGTTATGGGATCTCCTCTATCATCTCTAGTCCAATTTTCCATACCTATTAGTCTTGGGTTGTGGGGCCTCTTGTATCGGTTACATATTCTTGTATTGTTTTTCCTTATGTGTGTGTTCTTATAATCATAACTGTATTTTTGAAATATTTTCTACTATAGCTAGAGGGCACAATCTACTGCTCCCCTAACAACATGTATCTTTTCATACCAAGCACGTGTGAAGAGATGGATAGGTATGTGCTTGAAGATGAAGAGGCGTTGCAAAATACTTGATCTACACCAGCCAATTGAACTCCAGGAGTATATGGTGGGCCCTTTTAGCTTGCCAATGGATGTATTAGACACCCTATGTACCTTGGAAGATCACTCTCAAAAAGATAGATCAAAACAGATAAGTTGGAGTTAGCTCAGAGGTGAAAAACTTGCTATTTTGGTTCATACACCTGTCCACTGTTTTGCATAATTCTCTAAGCACAGCAGCAATTAGCTTAATTCCTCTTGGGGAACTCTAGTTAACTTAAAGAGCTAACTTTCAATAGTAATCGCATCAAAAATAATAAACCACACACTGAGAATGAGTTTTAACAAGTGATGACATCATCCCGATTTTCACAGGCTGCTACAGTTTGAGACTAGTGAGCAAAAAAATGACCATAACTCAACATGTAGGAATTCAATGATTATGAAAATTTGTATAGTTATACTAGACAGTAAGCTGAATCCAACAAGCTTTAAATCATGGAATTTGGATACGTAACCACTGCGAAATGGCTTTGACAAGGTGAGTGAAAAAGTCGGGTACTTGACAGAGAAGTGAAAATGAACTAACACTGTTGACTTCAACTGAACATAACTGAAAATTGCAACATCCAAATGACATGAAAATTTGGGAGCATATATTACACTTATAGAGATAACTTCACCAAGTTAAATCACTGAAAATGATGCACCAAGCTCAGAGAAACCACCTCTTCAATCTGACTGAGAAAACTGAGAGATATGGCAGTGAGTAGTACACTTCACAAGAACATGGAAATATGAACTCAAATGATCATGAAAATGAAAGTATATTGCTTGTAAAATACAATGGACTTACTGATACATATGTGTGCCTTGTAATCACACCTTGATATGGCATAAAGCTCAGCTCTTGGAGGTCTTTACATAGGTCTCTCTAACCACGCCTAAAACTGCCATCTATTTATAGTTGAGTTTGGGAGGCTAACTTCCCTCAATCACTCTCCAATCAATCAATGAATGATTTGATTCTCTACCTACCACAAATTCCAAATCGTGGCTCTTCTTTCCCTTTTTGATCAAGTGGACTCAACCACTTAAGATTCTTTCACTTTTACATTAAGTAAACTCTTCAAAAGTTACAAGAGGTAGTTCACAAGTGAACTTTACATAGTCTTCATTTTAAAGCTTCATTTATGACTTTGTGGGACTCAAGCCAATACTTACGCTTGTCATACACTTGCTCCAACAGCTCCCCCTCAAGCCAAGTATGCTTGAGGTCTTCAATCTTCAAAGATTACCTGCAAACCAATCATAGCCTTGAATTTGCAAAGCTTTGTACCATCCAATGCTTTGGTTGGAATATCTGCACATTGTTGATGAGTGGACACATATGATAATGAAATTAAATATTTTTAGTCCTTGCATGAAAAATAGGATTAGCACCCAAGTGAATAGAACTCATATTGTCACCAAAAATAGTTGGAGTTCCAAACGCCAATCCAAGATCTTTGAATAATGTCTTCATCCACATAGCTTCCTGAGTAGCTATGGCAACGCCTCTGTATTCAGCTTCAGTAGAAGAGAGAGAAACTATGGGTTGCTTCTTGGATGACCATGAAATAAGCTTTGAACCTGCAAAGGTAAGATAACTTGAAGTGCTTCTTCTATCTTCCTTGGAGCCAGCCCAATCTGCATCAGAAAATAGCTTCAAACCTAAATCAGATACATTAGGATAATAAAGTCCTTCATTTATGGTTCCTTTGAGATTCTTGAGAATCCTTTTGGCAGCATCCATATGTGGTTTCCTTGGTGTGTGCATAAATTGACTTAGCACACTCACACTGTAACATATATCTACTCTTGTCAATGTGGCATAGTTGAGACTACCCACTAGACTTTGATATGATGTGATGTCCTCTATGAGTTCACCTTCATGTGAGCTCAATTTGTGATTGACCTCCATTGGAGTACCTGCAATCTTACTATCTTGCATCTTGAATTTCGCCAACATGTCCTTAATGCACTTTCTTTGAGTAAGAAACAAACCATGATCTTTGTAGACAACTTCCAAACCTAGGAAGTAGGTAAGTGAACCCAAATCACTTATCTTGAACTCTTCTCTCATATGATCTTTGATCTTCTTCATACCATCTACATCATTTCCTATCAATATAATATCATCTACATATACACATAGGTAGATGATCTCAGAATTACTCTTTTTAATAAAGAGTGAAGGATCTGCCTTGCTTGGTTGAAAGCCTTTGTCCTGCAAGAATGAAACAAGCTTGAATTCCAAGCTCTTGGAGCTTGCTTGAGACCATACAATGCTTTGTTAAGTTTACACACATAATCAGGATAAACTTGATTCTCAAATCCAGGTGGTTATGCCATATATACCTCTTCTGTTATCCAACCATTCAAGAATGCATTCTTTACATCTAGCTGAAGTATCTTCCAATTCTTGGAAGAGGCAATACAAAGCAAAACCCTAATAGTAGGCATCTTTGCCACAGGAGAGAAGGTCTCCTCATAATCAATTCCTTGAGTTTGTGCAAAGCCTTTTGCTACAAGCCTTTCCTTATAGCTGTTAATTGAACCATCAGAATTCTTCTTGAGTTTATAGACCCATCTTGAGCTTATTACCTTCATGGATGAAGTCTTGGGCACCAAATCCCAAGTGTTGTTTTCCTCAAGTGCTTCAATCTCTTCCTTCATTGCATGCTTCCATTCTGTTTTTGCTTTGGCCTCTTCAAATGATGATGGCTCCTCTTGGTTTATGTCTTGTGCTATGTAGATAGAATGTTTAGTTACAAATGAGGTGTCAAACCCATACCTTTCTAGTTTTTTCTTTTCCCTCATAGATCTTCTTAGGCCATGATGTGATGATTCTGCCTCATGTCCAAGTTCCTGCAATTTTGCTTTACCTTTAGACTTCCATGCTTTGATCTTTTCCATCTAAGATTCCTCATCATCCTCCGAGGTGTCTTGTTCTTCAATCTTTGGTTGTTCTCTACCAAGCTTTGGAAAATCTTCTTCAAGATCATATGGTAAATTGATCTTCCTGCATGAATTTTCATACCATGAATTGTTTTCATCAAAAACTACATCTCTACTTAGCAAGAATCCTTTGTTGGTAGGGTTGTATAACCTGTAGCCCTTTTGATTGTTGTCATATCAAATAAATACACACCTTTCTGCCTTTGGATCCATCTTGCCTCTAACCTGTGAAGGAACATGAGCAAAAGCAATACATCCAAAAATTTTACAATGATCTAAGCTTGGTCTTCTTCCATTCCAAGCCTCAAATGGAGTCATCCCATCAAGGGATTTTGAAGGAAACCTGTTAATCAAGTAAGTGGCTATAGATACAGCCTCAACCCATAAGTAATGAGGTAAATGCTTTTCATTTAACATAGACCTTGCAGCTTCAACAATTGTCCTATTCCTCCTTTCTGCCACTCCATTTTGCTCAGGAGTGTACCTTGTAGTTACCTCTCTTTCGATTCCTCTTTCTTGAAGAAAAGAATCAAACTCATGGGAGAAGTATTCTCCCCCTCCATCTGACCTTAGCCTTTTTAGTGATTTACCTGTTTGGTTCTCCACAAGAGCCAAATATCTTTTGAAACATGAAAAAACTTCATCTTTGTGTTTCATAAAGAATAGGATAGTCCATCTGCTGCAATCATCAATAAAGGAGACATGATACCTTGATCCAGATATTGAAGATTCCTTGCTAGGTCCTCATACATCTGTATGAACCAACTCCAAGAGATCTTCATGCATATAACCTTTCTTCATGAATGGTAACCTGTGAGACTTTCCAAATTGACATGCACTACACTTATAAATCATATGTTGTTTTGACAAGTTAGGGAGTCCAAGTACACTTTGGTCCCTGCAAATTTTCTTTAATGACCTTTCACCAATATGTGCTATCCTTTTGTGCCATACTTCCAATTCTGTGAGTGTCTGACTACCATAATTAAAGAGAGCAATGTTTCTAGTGTCCTGTAATTCAAATCTGAACAATCTACTTGTCTTTTCACCTTTTGCAATTGTTCTGAATCCTTCACTTGGATCTTCAACAAATGCTCCTACTTTTGTGAACCTGACTTGCAACCCTTTCTCTACTATCTGCCCAACACTTATCAAATTCTTTGTAATGGTAGGGACATAGAGTACCTTACTGAGTAGGTTGATGCTTGCATCAAGTGCTTTGACATTGCCTATTTTCTCCACAAGATGTCTTGTATCATCTCCTGTTTGTACCTCATGCTTATTCCTTGGATCTTCTAAATCTGATAGGAGTGCCACATTTCCTGCCACATGATTTGAACAACCTGAAGCTATGTAGAAAATATGCTCATCAGATTTACCTTGTGGCATAGCCATGTTCATGATCAATAATGAATCCTATTTGTTTGAGTCTTCTATGTAGTTATTGAAGTCTCTCCTTCCTTTGTAGCCTCCTTGATAGTCTGAATTATTGTAGTTGTTGTAGTTGCCATGATAATTGTTGAACCTTCCTCTTGAGTAGCCATAACTTCCTCTATTGTATCCTCTGCCTCTTTGATTCCTGGAATTCCTAAAGCAATTTTCAGTTGTATGATTAGTTAATCCACGAATAGAACATGAGTTGGAGTCTTGGGATCTCCCCCTGCCTTGTCTACCTCCTCTTCCTCTACCTCCGCCATGTCTTCCTCTACCTGCATAGTGAGCTTGATATGTACTTGCTTCATCATCCAGTTTCTTTGCCTTTCCTTTGTTATCTTTGCACTTGCTTTTATCAGTGTATAAAGCTGAAGATTGATTACCTTTAGAGCTTTCTCCATTTTTGATAAGCTTTGCCTCTTGAGTAAATAGTTGTCCAATGAGTGTATTGAAATCAGGTACATGCATGTCCATGTACAAATCCATAGCTGTGGTGAATGCTTCCCACTTGTCATCTGCCTTCAAGCCATTGATGACCTGCCTTACAATTTTCTCTTCATCTATTACCTCTCCAAGGCTTCCCAACTGATCCGCTATGTCCTTGAGCTTTGTGACAAAATTAGTCACATTTTTTTTGGGAGCCTTCTTGAGAGTTGTGAAATCCAGCCATAGTTGATGCTTCCTAGCTTTGGTACTTGAAGAAAAAAGCTTCAAGTGCATCCCACACTTCCTGAGATGTCTTACAACTTCTAATGTGAGGCAACAAAAAATCTAAGATAGAGTTGAGGAGAAAAGACCTTGCAAGTGCATCCTTGGAGCACCATGTGCTCAATCTTTCTTGTTCTTCTTGTGTTGGTTGACTTTTGTTCCTGCAACTTGGCATAACTTCATCTCCAGCCACATAACCATATAAACTTCTACCTTGGAGATAAGCTTCCATTCTTAATGACCAAGCTGAGTAGTTACCTCTGTCCAATTTGTCAATTGATGAAGGAAATCCATCTGCCATGTTGTCGAACCTTGTTCTGATACCACTATGAAGAGATGGATAGGTATGTGCTTGAAGATGAAGAGGTGTTGCAAAATCCTTGATCTACACCAGCCAATTGAACTCCAGGAGTATATGGTGGGCCTTTTTAGCTTGCAAATGGATGTATTAGAAACCCTATGTACCTTGGAAGATCACTCTCAAAAAGATAGATCAAAACAGATAAGTTGGAGTTAGGTCAGAGGTGAAAAACTTTCTATTTTGGTTCATACACCTGTCCACTGTTTTGCATAATTCTTTACGCATAGCAGCAATTAGCTTAATTCCTCTTGGGGAAGTCTAGTTAACGTAAAGAGCTAACTTTCAAGAGTAATCGAATCAAAAATAATAAACCACACACTGAGAATGAGTTTTAACAAGTGATGACATCATCCCGATTTTCAGGGGCTGCTACAGTTTGAGACCAGTGAGCAGAAAAATAAACATAAATCAAAATGTAGGAATGCAAGGATTATGAAAATTTGTATGGTTATACTAAACAGTAATCTGAATGCAACAAGCTTTAAATCATGGAATTTGAATAAGGAACCACTGAGAAATGGCTCTGACAAGGTGAGTGAAAAAGTCGGGTACCGGACAGAGAAGTGAAAATGAAGAGACACTGTTGACTTCAACTGAACATAAATGAAGCTTGCAACATCCAAATGACGTGAAACTTTGTGATAATATAGTAGACTTATAGAGCTATCTTTACCAAGTTAAATCACTGAAAATGATGCACCAAGCGCAAAGAAACCATCTCTGCAATCTCACTGAGAAAATTGAGAGATATGGCAGTGAGTAGTACACTTCATAAGAACATGGAAATATGAACTCAAATGATCATGAAAATGAAAGTATATTTCTTGTAAAATACAATGGACTTACTGATACATATGTGTGCCTTGTAATCACACCTTGATATGGCATAAAGCTCAGCTCTTGGAGGTCTTCACATAGGTCTCTCTAACCACGACTAAAACTGCCATCTATTTATAGTTGAGTTTGGGAGGCTAACTTCCCCCAATCACTCTCCAATCAATCAATGATTGATTTGATTCTCTACCTACCACAAATCACAAATTTGTGGCTCTTCTTTCCCTTTTTGATCAACTGGACTCAACCACTTAATATTCTTTCACTTTTAGATTAAGTAAACTCTTCAAAAGTTACAAGAGGTAGTTCACAAGTGAACTTTACATAGTCGTCATTTTAAAGCTTCTTTTATGACTTTGTGGGACTCAAGCCAATACTTAGGCTTGTCATACACTTGCTCCAACAACATGTGGTTCTTTTTTCAAAGCATAGAAATCCTTTCTTAACTTGCGCACCTGGCTTCATGCCCTCTTTTGCACAAAGCCAGGAGGTTGAAAAACATACACTTCTTCATGCAAGTCACCATTGAGAAATGTTCTTTTAATATCCAATTGATGTACATTCCAACCATGATGAGCTACAAGTGCATAGATGCTCCAAACAGTAGTCATTTGACATGTAGATGCAAAGGTCTCATCAAAATCAATGCCTCTTTCCTATGCATAACCCTTTTCAACAAGACTAGCCTCATACCTGTAACTTGTTCCATCAAGCTTACACTTGAGGTTGTATACACACTTTGTGCCAATGGCCTTCTTGCCAGGAGGGAAGTCACATAAAGACCAAATAGCATTCTTCATTATGGCATCATAATTAGATTGCATAGCAACCATCCAATTTTTTGAATTTTGTGCTTCATTAAAAGAAACATGTTCATTCTCATCACAGAGACTAGATGTAGCCATAGCATAGCAATCTGATGCAAAAGACGCACAATGAGAGCCTAATCAAATAGAATATGATAGAGGTGCATCTAATTTGTTGTCACATAAAGTCTGCAGTAGCCATTTTGGAATAATTTTTCCCTGCTCAATATCAGCTCTCTCATCAAAAAGTGTGTCATTTAAATCTGCATCATGAATGGAATGATCTACATCATCAAATGAAACTCCAAAGGCTAAAAAGTTCACTCATTAGTACTAGCGCTAGACTATCTAGCTGTAAAAAGAGGTAGCAAAGTATCATACATGTCTTTGGAGCTAAAAAATGTCTCCTTAGTACATGAAAGTAAGGGCTCAATAACATCTTCCATGAAAACTACATCACGACAGACCAAAATGCATTTAGTCTATGGGTAAATACACACGATAGCCTTGATTTTAGAACTGTACCCAACGAAAATGCATTTTACTACTTTATCATCCAAATTTCTATGATGTTGTTCAGGCACTAATGCATATACCACACAACCAAAAACATGCAAATGAGCAATACATGGCTTGCGATCATGCCAAGGCTCATATGGAGGGAAAGATTGTAGTGCTTTAGTGGGACACTTGTTAAGTACATATGTCGCACACATAACACCCTCAAGCCAAAAACTATGTGGTAAAGCTTGACTCTTTACCATACACCTTGCTTTTTCCATGAGTGACCTATTCTTTTGTTTGGAAAATCCATTCTGATGAGGTGTATAAAGCATTGTAATTTGGTGTTTTATCTCATGTTTAGCCAAAAATGCATTAAGATTAGAAGACACATATTCCCCCCTTGATCAGAATGGAGGGTGCCCATTTTACATGCTGACATATTCTTAGCCAAAACTAGAAACTGTTTATTCACAAAGTAAAAATAATTTCCAAAAGAGGATGTTTGCATAGGAGCATAAACATCGCTATGAACAAGCTGCAATTTCTGAGTGGCCCGAACTCAATCATCTTTTTGAAATGAGGAATGTTGCATGTTTCCCAAAATACAGCCTTCACATACATGTTCACTGGGTGCCTCAAGTTTGGGCAAAGAGGATACCATTTTAGATTTCTACAAGTGTACCAAACTAGCATAATGTAGATAACCAAAGCGTGCATGCCAGAGCTGTGCATCTAACATAACCTGAGAATCATGTACTGCGCATGATGAATCATTCACAGATCTTTCATAGTCTTTGAGCTTATATAGCCCAAGAAATAAAATGCTAGAAGTAATAATAACATCACCATTTGATAGATCATGAATTGTAGATATATCATAAAAAAATTTCACAACCAAAGACAATCTTGGCTAATCCAGAAACTGATAATAGATTCTTCTTGATCCCTAACACAAATAAAGCATCCAAGAAGGTGAAAGAACTACCATGAGCAGTAGTGACAACGATCTTACCAACTCCCATAACAAGATAAGAGAAGTTGTTGGTGCATGTAACAATATTCCTTATAGGGGCAGGCTCTATCAGGGGAGCACTAGATTGTGCTCTCTGACTACAATAGACAAGATTTCCGAAATACACTTATGATTACAAGAACACCAACACAGGGAAAATTATACAAGAATATGTGACTGATACAAGATGTCCCACAACCCGGGACCAATAGGTATGGAAAACTGGACTAGAGGTGATACAAGAGATCCCACAACCCGGGATCGTAAGTATGAGACAAGATATCTAGATTACAAGAACTCCCTTCTAGGAGATGAACTTGATACACGAAAGAACTCGACAGGATCTCGTACTATGAGATTACAAGGGCACAAGATAGGATGTCCAAGAACTGGACTAGAACAAGGAACAAGACAAGAACTAGAATTGGAACTTGAAGAGTACTTACTTGGCGGCCACGACTCCTTGAGCTCCCAAGACTGGTATTGGCAAGACTGATTATGAATGTGGCCAACCCCTCCTTATATAGGTTTTCCAAGGGCGGTTCTAGGGCGGTTACAAATTGATGATGTCATCGATGATGTCATCAATTCAAAGCATAGTCTCTGGATGTAAGAATCAAGCAAGAAGATAGTCGATCTTAGCGTTTTGGCACGTTTTGGACGCAATGGAAGCATTAGCTTCCCCCAAATTCTGAACCAATCATGAGATATACGATTGACATGGAATCTCAGATTCAGGATGGTTTCCTTTGAGCATGACATTACCTCCCCCTCAAGCGACGAGTTCCACGAGGAGCAAACACGTTCTCTGGTCTCCGCTTCATTGGATTTCTCTTATGGAATTCTTGAACCTTGATTAGTGCTCTTTGAAGGTTTTCTGCAGGTTCCCATGTACGATAATTGATGTCATACCCTTTCTGATGAATAAGGTAATCTAATCTTCCTCGGGATAGTCTCGAATCTAGGACATGCTCGACTTCAAATTCTTCATGATCATCAATCTTGATAGGTGGTGAAGGACTAGGTCTCTCCCCCCTCAATGGTGAAATCTGATATGGTTCCAACATGGATACATGGAAAACTAGATGTATTCTCATGGTACTTGGTAGCTAGAGCTTGAAGGTGACTGGGTTAATCTTGGCCAAGATGGTAAATGGACCAAATCTTTGATGGTCTAGCTGTGCACAAGGCCTTGAAGTTTGCAAATTGTTTCAGAGTAACCATACTTTATCCCCAATTTGATACGATGGATTCTAGACACGATGTTGATCTGCATAGTACTTGTATTGTTGTTGAGCTTTATGGATCTCTTCCTTGAGTTCTTTGTGAATGTCCATCAGGTACTGGGCCTTGCCTCTAGCAGCTGGGTTCTTGACATGATTTGACAGTTGTATATCCATCCTTGGATGTTGCCCATAATTTGCAAAGAAGGAAGTTTGCTTAGTACATGCATGAACACTATTGTTATAGGCGAACTCTACAAAGGTAACAACTCAAAACAATCATTTTGGTGATAGTTGCTAGTGCAACAGAGATATTGCTCTAGGACTTGATTCACCCGTTTTGTTTGTCCATCAGTCTGTGGATGATTTGCTGTTGATAGTTTAACTTGAACACTAAGGAGCTTGCAAAGACTGTTCCAAAAGTTGGATATGAACTGTGGACCTCGATCACCGACAATATCATGAGGCAATCCATGAAGCCTAAAGATGTATCAGAGAAAAAGTCTAGCAGTGGCTGCACATGTGATCGCCTTTGTGGTTGGAATGAAGAGTGCCATCTTTGTGAACCTATCCACAATAACAAGAATGGCATCATACTTATCTGACTTTGGTAGATCAGTGATGAAATCCATAGACAATGAAGCCCATGGCCTTTCTGGAATAGGTAAAGGTTGCAAGAGGCCATGAGGCTTATGTCGCGGTACATTAGATCTATTGCAAGTGTCACAAGTTTGGTTATATTCTTTGACTTCCTTCCACATTTGAGGCCACCAAAAATCCTTGGATATGAGTTCTAATGTTTTATTTACTCCAAAATGTCCTGCTGCAAGGTTGTCATGACGTTGTTGAAGTACTTGGATCCTGGGATTTCCTAGAGGAACATACAATAGGTTCTTATAAAATAGTAATCTGTCCTTTTCCTGGAATTCATTTACTTCTTGGACTTTTTCCTTCTTGAGTTTTCTACCTAACATTGCAAAATAATTCATCTTGTGGAAGTTTCTCACGAATCAGATGATTCAAGGCTCAATCTTTAGGATGGGTTGAACAGATAGCTTCTAACTGGAGATGCTCAGGCTTGAGTAATACACTCTCTTGTTGATCGAAGGCCTCTTCACCCTTCTTTGGTGCAAGGTAAGATCTTCTAGACAAGGCATCTGACTGACATTGTTGGTGTCCTGGACGGTAGGCCATGACAAAGTCGAACCTGGATAGAAAGTTACTCCATCGAGATTGCCGTCTATTGAGAATGCGGATGATCATAAAATACTCTAGGTTCTTGTGATCTATATACACGATAACTTTGTGAACTGCTCCTTCTAGATGATGATGCCAAGTATCAAACGCGTCCACTATGGCAAGAAGTTCTTTATCATGAATTTCATAATTGATTTTTGGAGGAGGAAATTTCCTTGAATTATATGCAACTGGATGTAGATGTCCATCATCTCCATATTGTGAGAGAATGGCCCCTAGGGCAAAGTCTGATGCATCTGTCTCTAGGAAGAAGGGCTTACTAGAATCAGGATGAACTAGAATTGGAGTAGTAGTGAATGCTAATTTCAAGGTCTGAAATGCTTTTTCTGCTTCTTCGGTCCATGAGAATTTGGAGTTCCCTTTAAGCTTGATAAGAGGTGTCACTATCTTGGAGTAATCTTTGATTAATATCCTATAGAAGTTGGCAAACCCTAGACAACATTGTACATCCTGAACACATGAAGGTGGTTGCCAATCAAGGATTGTCTGAATCTTCTTATGGTCCATATAAATTCCTTTATCTGATACGATGTACCCTACAAATTCCACTTTTGTCTTATGGAAAGAGCACTTCTCCAATTTCGCATATAATCCTATTTCTCTGAATTTCTCTAGGACTATCTTCCCATGACCTTCATGATCCTCTAGATTTTTGGAGAATATCAAGATATCATCAAGGTATATTACAACAAAATCATCTAAATATTCTCGAAAGATATCATTCATCATATGCTAGAAGACAGCTGGAGCATTTGTAAGACTGAATGGCATAACTACATATTCGAAATGCCCATACCTTGTTCGAAATGCTGTCTTCTATTCGTCTCCTTCTCTGATCCTGACAAGGTTGTAAGCTCCTCGAAGATCGATTTTCGTAAAGAATTTTGCTTTTCCAAGTTGTTCCAAGAGCTCTGATATGAGTGGTAGAGGTTATCTGTTTTTTATAGTGACTTTGTTCAATCCACGATAGTCCACACACATCCGAAGAGTCCCATGCTTCTTCTTTACAAATAGAATAGGAGCTCCCGCTGGAGACTTTGAGTGTTTGATAAATCTCTTTGCTAGATTCTTCTCAATGTTCTTGCGTAGTTCTGTAAGTTCCTCTAGGGATAGTTTGTAGATTGGTCCAAAGGGTGGCTATGCTCCCTCTTGAAGATCTATGGGGCAATCGTAAGGTCTATGATCTAGGAGAATATCTGCATTCTTCCTTTCAAAAACATCTTCAAAGCCTTTGTACTTATTGGGTAGCTGTACTGGATCATCTTTCTTGGACTCTTGAGCTCGTATGGCATAGATCATATATGTAGGTTCCTTCCTCACTGCATGTGTGAAGGTGTTGGCTCCCACATATGTTGGGTTCTTCTGGATATCTCGACAGGTGATTTTATTCTTTTCCCAATTACTGTCTGGATTATGCTTCTTTAACCAGGGCATTCCAATGATAACTAGATGTACAGGGCTCGATATTACATTGTAAGATATGTGGGATTCATGGTCACCAAGGTATACTCTTAATGGTGTGGTTTCCATGGTTATATTCCCAGATGCTAGAGGTCATGAATCTACTACTTCAGCTACTACTCGTTTGTTCTTGCAAAGTATAGGAATTCCATGTTTCTTAACCAATCCTTCATCCATGAAACATGAGGAGGCTCCTGAATCTACTAGGGCTGTAAGGGAAAGGGCCTTCTTGGGCATGATTAACTTGACAGGTGCAAGACATGTTTCTATGGGTGTAACTGGAATTATGAGACCCTTTCTTATATCATGGTCTGGCTGCAGGGTCTCTTTTACAACTTGACTTCCTCGTTTCCTTGCTCTACAAGGGTGGCTGCAACTCTCGAGTTCGCTCTCTTGCTCGGACAATTAATTGAAATATGTTGAGGGTTTCCACAGTAGAGACATAACTTATAAACTCCCCTTCTTTGTTTCTCTTCCAGTGTTAGAGGCTGAAACCTAGTTACATCTATTTGCATAGGTTCAAGCATGGACTCATCTTTAGTAGTGGGTTGGAAAGGTTTCCACTGGCGAGGTCTTCCTTCTACTTGTTTTTCTTGTTTCCTTTCAAAAAGTTGGTTATCACATTGAATAGCTTGCATGATATATTCATTCAATGTTTTAACCTCTGGCATCGTGAGAAAAAGGTCCTTCACATTATCTCTTAAGCCCTATCTAAATTGGCTTATGAAATAATCTTCATGCCAAGTGAGATCACATATCAAATGCATAAATTCAGATGCATAAGTAGAGGCAGGGCGGTTACCTTGACGTAACTTCCGAAGCTTTGTTTCTACTACTCGACTTGTATCTACATCTCCAAATATGGCGGAGAGTTCTCGAAGAAACCCCTCATAGTCCTGAAGTGTTGCCATGTTCCTCTCCAAGATTGGGGCAAACCATGATAATGCTTGGCCATAGAGCAAGGCTCCAATAAACTCGACCTTGGATGCCTCTTCACGGTATTTATCAGGTTGCGTATGGATGTACAATTTAACTTGCTGGAGAAATCCACGAAACTTTGTTCGATCGCCATCGAACTTTTCTGGCATGCAAATCTTGGGTTTCTTCATAAATGATGTACTAGGCGGTTGATTCACTTGAATACTCCCTTGATTTTCTTGAAGACTCCCGATTTGTTCTTGTAATTCTTGGAGGAGTGCATCTACATGCATTGGATGTCCCATCTCAACTTGTGTCTGTCGATGACTTAGGTCTTCAACTTGTTGTTGGAGACTCTGAAGTGATGCTACAATCTGTTCATAAGCATTCTCCATGATGCCTGGTCCTGGATAGAAGATAGTCTTGCCAAAATGTTAGGGGAGCACTAGATTGTGCTCTCTGACTATAGTAGAAAAGATTTCCGAAATACCATTATGATTACAAGAACACCCACGTAGGGAAAATGATACAAGAATATGTGACTCATACAAGATGTCCCACAACCCGAGACCAATACGTATGGAAAACTAGACTAGAGATGATACAGGAGATCCCATAACCCGGGATCATAAGTATGAGACAAGATATCTAGATTACAAGAACTCCCTTCTGGGAGATGAACTGGATGCACGAAAGAACTCGATAGGATCTCCTACCACGAGATTGCAAGGGGACAAGATAGGATGTCCAAGAACTAGACTAGAACAAGGAACAAGACAAGAACTAGAACTGGAACTTGAAGAGTACTTACTTGGCGGCCACGACTCCTTAAGCTCCCAAGACTAGTATTGGCAAGACGCATTATGAATTTGGCCAATCCCTCCTTATATAGGTTTTTGAAGGGCGGTTCTAAGGGGGTTATGAATTGATGATGTCATCGATGATGTCATCAATTCAAAGCATAGTCTCTGGATGTCAAAATCAAGCAAGAAGACAGTCGATCTTAGGGTTTTGGCACGTTCCGGATGCAATGAAATCATTAGCTTCCCTAAACTCTGAACCAATCATGAGATATAGGATTGACATGGAAACTGAGATTTAGGATGGTTTCCTTTGATCATGATAGGCTCGAGTGAAGAGAAGAATTTGTGATGCAAGATTATATATTTGGTCCCTCAACTATCAAAGTACCAAACATCTAAGTGTGCTTGAGACATGCACTACTCATAAAAAGATGGGTCAAAACTCCAAACAGTATTAAACGTCCATTCTTCATCTTGCACAAGGTTAGCAGACTCTATTTTTGGAGTAGAGCCCTCTCAAACAACCATTTCGGACTCCTTCTTCTTTTCCTCTTTAGCAGCTAGTTTTTGACCGATGTTAATGACATGATCATTTGCCTTATAGTCTTTGCAAAACAATTTCTACTTGTCTAATTTATTCTCATCTTTGTCTTCCTTCTTCGATTGTGTAGAATTAGCAGATTTCTACTTACTACTTGAAGAGCTCCATTTTCCTTTACCCTTGTGACTACCTAGGAAAGCTTGATTTACAACAAGCCATTAGGGAAAAAACTGAACCCTACATGGGACTTGTAAGGATTCCTAATTTTTAGGGATTAAGCTTAACCTTGTACTTTGTTAAGGGGAAAAAGTGCATTTAATAGAGCACTTTTTGGTAGGCTGAAGTAGGCTTTGTTTTAGGCTGAGCTAGGATCTTCTCTCTCTTCTACACATAGAGAGAGAGAAAAAAACCACTTTGCACCTCATCAAATCCATCCATCTTTATGAATAAAAACATGACTTTTCTGAAAAAGTCTCTTTTTCAGCTATTCTTTATTCAAAATGGCCCATACTTTTATGTATATGTCAGAACTTAATTTTTTAAGTCTTGTTATAAAAATACTTAAAAAGAAACATACTTTTCAAAATCCCTCCAAAATTTAAGTGGCTCATCATCAAACTCGTAACTTTGGTTGCCCCAAAACATGAATTTTTGAAAAAAAGCTCATTTTCCCTCTAACACACTGAAAAAAGTCATTTTGACCTATCTACATACCAAAACACACTTTTTTGTCTTGCACACAGCTACTATACTAGCCATTCCAGCCATCTTTGTGCTTCTTCCCATTTGTTTCTAGAGTTTTGGAACATCATGGTGCTCACATGTATTACGAACATGACACGAGCACCAGCGCATGCTCCTCACACAAAGAGTGTACATGTTTGTGTTCCAATAGAATTTGCACCAACAACTAGAGGTAGCAATGACATAGATTCTCAAAATGAACGACGTGCATGTGGAGAGAAGAATATTGATCTTTGGGTCAATGGTGCTTTGTATCCCTTAGATCCAATGGCTAATGTTCATCCTAGGTTCCATAGTATCTCCACATTTATACAATTCCTTGGTAGCGGTGAAGATGGACTGCTACGCTATTGAAAGGGATTGTCTAACCATTCTACATCTATAGAAAATTATTGGATGCAACAATGTCCTCACAACCATTTCAAGATACACAGTTTAGATAGTGCTATACACACTTTAGAAAGTGCTATCAAATCTTTGGATGAGCATAGTAATAGTCTCCAACAAGATGTATTATCATCCTTTCAAGCTCTTTCAACTGGTGGTGGAGCATGGAAGCGACGTGTTTAAACACTTAGGTATGTGTTTCTCTTGTTTATTTATGTTAAAAGACTTTTAGATTGAGTTTCTTATTGTGCAGGTCATTTGTTGAAGATGTGAGTGCTTCCTCAACAATGGAGGATCAATTGAAGTTTCTGAATTCTTGTCTTAGTAACAAACATGTGCTTATGATTTTGGATTCACCAATAGGAAATCACATCAAAACCCAAGTGATTAAAGATTTTGTAGGCAACTTAGAAGATATTATTAGTCCTAGTGAGGTACAGATGGTATGTGATGAAGCAACTGTTAGTACTAGAGCATACACTACATTGTACAATCTTTTGAAGCAGGCTCTGCAAAACAAAGGTATTTTCCAAAGCATTTTTCCATGCCCCTACAAGGTATCTTTGAAGAAGAAGATGACCAATAAGGATGTAGCCAATACTATTGGAAATTCCCTACATATAGAAGATGTTTTGCCTACATCCATTTATCATTCATCTACATCAAAGAAAGAGTTGAAAAATACATATAGAAAGGGATTCATCTACACAAAGTACAACAACATATTTCTCAATTTGAAGAGGCTTCAAAAGGAAATGGTTAAATTTTACAAATCCACAATTCAAAGTATATCCATTGTTTTTATAATGACATTCATAGTATATTTAATAATATAACGTTTGTTATTTAATGTAGATTGTGGTTCAAAACTCAAGTCTGTATTGAAGCTGGATGAATGTGAAATCATAAAGGGATGCTGTATGGAGAGACTTAGTGTGACAGTCATGAACGAAGCTATGGCCCTTGCTATTATTGATGATAGTGGAGAATCTACCCATCACTTTACATATAGTGTCAAATCCAAGAAAGATATATGGTGGTTAGGTGCTATTGAAGTACCTAAAGAATCCAACGATGTTCTTACATGGATTTTCAGTAGGACCCCATGGATCACAGAAGTGATAACTTCTCAAATTCATGGTGCCAAGATCAGTGTAGAAAGCCTTGGTGATTTTGAAGTAGAGTGGCACTTAGGTTGAGACTTAAAGACTATCAAATGCATGTTAGGTGAAAAAAATGTGCATCTACTCTCTATCCTTGTCCATATTGCACATGAGGCTATAAACGAACAAAGAGAAAACAAAACAACATAGATGATTTAGTTGATGACACAGATGCAACTCTAGCTGGTGAATGGGATATACCTTTAATGAGGTGTCCTATGTTAGGTACACCTAATCCTGACATGTCAGATAAGGATTGGGATCTCATTATTCCATTCCCTTTAGTCAATGTCCCCTTTTGCACCTTGCATGCCTTCATGAGAATTTTCGATAGACTATTAAAGCTCCATATAGAATACGCATTTTCCATGAAGCCTGTTGATAAATCTATTCAAGCTATAAAGAAATTTGAGGAACTTATTAATTCAATTGGTTGTCATGGTGGAAATGTAACCCTAGTTGTTAAGAAAGTTGGAGAATCTCAAGATAGTTTGCAACAAGTGTCAATGACCGGGAATAAAGCAAGACAATTTTTTTAGAAGAGGTACTAACACTCAAAATAATGAACATTATGAGCTGTGGATAGACCTATGCATGATCACAACAGATAATGACTCTCAAGTTGATCTTTATAATAAGAGAAAGAAAGTTTGGTGGAGCTTTGACAAGTTGGTAGGCTTACTAGGTCTGACTAGGCCTAGTGCTATTCAACGTCAAATGTTTCAAGAAATATTAGTGGAGTTCACCAAGGGTTTCATTCAATCTTGGGGAGAGAGCAATATAACATAGTACATTGTAAGTGTAATCTTCTTCTACAAGTGTTCATTGCACTTACCTTTTTCCAATGTACTTTACAAATTTTAACATATTTTGTACACTACAAAGCAAGGGGTGTCTACTTCAAAAACACCCGACATGGTGGTGGTCCAATGCAATAAAACTACATGGAGGAGATGTTTAATTGGTTTTACCGCACTACATTCTCGAGAAAGTTTTTTGTGGAATGACTTAGGGATTCAGAATTGGCAAAACTTGCAAGAACGATGCAACACAACATTGCCAGTGAGAAATGGAAGTCATCATTAGGTCCTCTTCATCATGCTCAGTGGCATGCTAGGAGAGAACGCGAAGGCTCAGCTTGGAAGTAAAGTGAAATCGTTATTTCCCATTATGTGGTAAAACCTATGATTATTGTAATCTTGGTTTGAATGTGTTATTATTTAATATATAATATTTTGTATGGTTTTAAACAAGTTTTGTCCATTCTAGTGTGAAAAAACAATTTTTAAAAAATCTCTATAAATAGATAGAACTCACTTCATTTCGCACTTTTTACAACTCAAGAGAATGGCATGCACCAAGCAAACTGCAAGGAAAGATCGCATCTTCTTTCGTAGCCCGCATCTAGGGACACAATGCCCACCATGGTTGTAGCCCTCCCAAAGACCACGAAGTGGTTCTCAGAGCACATGTGTGCCTGTGTCACACGATGGCACACCACCTTGGAGTAGTCCTGTGCGAGAACATGAAGTGTCCAATAGACAGGAGTAATTCACTCCAAGACGATCAGAGTCCATTGCAGATGATGAGCCACCAACAAGGACACCCATAAAGGCAAGACCCAAACAGAAGTTGATCAGAAGGGGTGTACTAGAGAGCGAAGAGAAGTCATCCCCGAACGACCATAGCAGCAATCAACCACCATGGAATGATATGCAAATTCCAACGAGCGATACGATGACACATGGAGGCAAGAAACTTCCACAAGGACAAGGGCAAATACGAACAGAGGAGGAAAGAGAGCAAAGTCAACAACCACATCGACAACAAAGTGTGCAAGATGAAGCTGGGCCCTCACATCGTGTACATCGGAGGAAAAAAACTATCAACCACAACGTCGACATCAACGCCAGCCAAACATACATCCCAACACAAGAGATGCACAAAGATGAAGGAGGCACTGTAGGCCTTTTGCAGAGATACGACACTACCAAAAGTTCGTTGAACTACTCATACCACAAAGAGCTTTTGCAAGGGTAGTAAAAGAGGAACTACAAAGCTATGGTGCAAGTCTACGAATACAAGGGATAGCACTTGAAGCACTTCAAGAGGCAGCTGAGGCCTACCTCATCTCCATGCTTGAGGACTCTAACCTGTTTGCTATCCATGCCAAGAGAGTAACATACAACCGAAGGACATTCAGCTAGCAAGAAGAATTAGAGGAAATAACCCATGATATGTGTATATTGTACCCTTTGATAGGCCTACTTTGAGATGTAATACAATGGATAATAGAAAATTTGGTTTTAACCTATATTCTTTGTCTTTTTTTTTCTCTCTCTCTCTCACTCTCTCTCTCTCTCTCTTTGACTTCCCAGCATAATTGCATGCAACTAACTTTTCTTTGAGTCAGTTATATATGGATTCAATTGAACATGCATGCACTTGCGTATTGTTTTGTGACTAGACATGTTCTTTTTGTACCTATTGATGTCGCACATGTCATATTCATGCCAAAAAACCCCAGCCACAAAAACGTGGGATTCAACCCTGCAAATTTTTTGTAGGGCTGAATCCTACGTTAGATATGTAATGGTCTATTAAATACAGAGCTTATACCCTAGAAGTAATCTTTGGTATGCATAAAAGGTATGGATGAGATCTTTGGCCTTGATTCTACCAAAATCGAGAGAAAATGAAGAATAACATACTTTGCAAAGCTTTTTAGCCCCTAAAAACGCTAGAAAAGGCCAAAAAAACCCTAAGCACAGAAACGCGAGAATCAGCCCTGCAAAATTTTTGCAGGGTTGATTCCCCCATTTCTGTGGCTAGGGCTTTTTTGGCCTTTTTTATGCATTTTATTATACATATAGACCCAAGAGACAATAAAAAGACTTAAAATAGATACAATTTGTGGAGAGAAGATAAGCTCAATTTATTAGCAGATTCACACACAGGACCAGACAAATAAGGAAAAACAAAAGTTTGTATTATCAAAACATTTACATCATTTCTCAACTGCCTTCAATTTCTCTAAAACTTTCTTTCTCCTTTGGAGATATTGAGGGAGCTGGTAAGTCAATATAGATCTTGATATTACAAGGGGGTCTTGCATTCTCAGACCCATGGTGATACCTATTTTCCCTAATACTTTTTCTCTAAAATTAAGTCCTAATGTAGTTACAACTAAGGATTTCCTAACCAAAATGACACAATTAGTGCCTTGGGTAATTGTACATAAACACAAAATTTTGTTAAGGGCCTTCAAGCACCAAGTTATGAAGTGCCCATCCGGACTGTAGTCTTTGTGTATGATAACAAAATCATCCTTCGGCAACTTTCTGATGTAGTTTGCCAAGGATGAACCACTCCCACGAGAAGCTCAATCCCCTCCAGATCTTGCTGCGAACTTGTCGAGCTTAGTTGCTTCTTGTTAAGAAAAAATGAGAATTCAAGCTCTTACAATGTTAACTTAAATTATCCATTTATTTAATTTAATTACCACTTACATCATGAATCTTGTCTTCTTCCTCCCCTCTTCCAGGGGCATCAAGATCAATGCTTGAGTGGGCCATGCCACTTTGCTTTGCTACATGGGATGTAGGAATTTTTCGCTTCATTATCCTCTCCCATGCTGCACTGAACTGCTCCTCCGTAGTATAATTGTTATCATCTTTTAAAATATGAGCACACACCATTGCTATGGTGTCTGCCAGAGAATCCCCAAGTGGGATTGCCTTCTTTTCAAGTATGTCAGATGTGTTGTCAAGCGAAACATCTGACATTGTGGAGAAAATACTCAAGCATTCATCTAGACGTAGACTGAATGCCTTCTCAATGTCATGAAGAGAAATAAATTCCTCTCCATCCATAATGATGTTGGAGAGATATTCAAGTTCCACCTCTAGTAATGTGGGCTCAGAAGGGTTGAGATTCGAAGGGGGGGGCTCCTCCATGCTTGGTTGCTCATGTAGTTTGTCTTCAACACCACCAGGAAATTCTTGGTGGATTGTAATGCTTTCTTTGTCAAAATTTATGGCCTCTGGTTGAGGCTCATTCTTCTCCTTAACAAAACCCCTAGTGACAAGGTTGGGGAGCTCAACATGTGTAGGTTCGGGCTCATCATTAATGATAAAATATGTTGTTGCAATGTAGGAAAGGTACTTTGTACCCATCCTCTTCTTTTTGTAAAGTTTTTTTACTAATGACATAGAGTCATCTAATAAGTGCCTTGTAGTTTCAGCAAATGCGATGAAGCGCTTAAGGTGCTTCATGAAGGCTTCATTTCCTTTGTGTATGTAGAGTAAAAGGTCACATGGGACCCATTTACCCTCATAAGGTGGTTCTTCTATAGAGTAATGCAAGATGTAGTACTCAAGGAACTCTATGATTTCCTCGAGCACATCAAAGTTCAGTTGAATTGTTTTGTCTAGATCAGGGACTCTAGACAATAGGTCATACAAGTGGTTTTGACCTTTGAACTCAGTTGATTCCAAGAACTCATTGAAGAGTTCACGTGGACGTTTGGGTTGCAGGGTACTGGAGGTTGCGGCAGCCATTGTGCGTGATGCTAGCTTGTGTGCATGCTCTCCGAGTGATTCTAGATCTTCACGGTTGCAAAAGTGAGAAATGAGAGAATAAGTGTTGCTTTTATAGTAGTTTCAAAATTTTAAAGTGAGTGGGACCCATTTTAAAACTAAAACTGATACCTTCAAATAAAACAATCATGCACAGAACTCTAAAAAAAAACTTTGGCTCATAAAAAAGATTGAACAAAATCATTAACCAGAATAAGATACAACACATGTAAAGAATAGAAAAAAAAAATTCTGAGAACTTTAAAATTTTAATAAATTGCCATTGGAAAAATCAAAGATTTGGAAAATTTTACATCATATTGAGATCAAAAAATTTTACATGCTACATTTCTTGCATGTTAAATACATTGTTGCAGATGAAGGATTATAAATGGAACATAGATTGTGTGTACACTCTAGCACTCGAATAGTTCTTGAGCTATGACAATGAAAGTTCAGTTCCATCCACACTCCATTGAGGAAGGACTTTAATTTTATCCTCTAACCTCTTACCAATCTGCAGACAAATAGAAAACTTTAAATGAACATATTTGAATATAAGAATTCGTATAAACAAAAGAAAAACTATCACATGCTACTTACCTTATGCCCTTGTATTCTAAACTTTGATTGATCCAAATCCTCAAATCCCATGATTACTAGATGTTCTCTCACATTGGCAAGAGTCCAATGATGATTTACTGAAATAACTTACATTTCGTTGTTGGGTATATTTATCTTAATTTCAAATGAAATTAAAAAACCCTCAGAACTTTGTAATGGTATCCATTCACCAAGTTTACACATCCAACGATCATAATAGAATCTAATGTACAATGAGGTACGATGTTTCAAGTATCGAAATCCTATGCCTATTGCACCAATTTTACAAAGGTATCTATCCCCTTTGGAGCATCCTTCTACAAGTCCCCAATTTTCACATAGTAAACCCTCTACCTGCTCATATGTGATATCTTTTAACATGAACATTGTTGAAGTCTCTAGAATTGTGAATATCTAAAATAAATGTACAAAACAATGAACATGAACACACCAATGTAATCCTATGGATCTTGAAACTCTTGTAAATTTCAAAGATTTGTGTATGTCCATCACCATCTTATGCTTCAAAGATGTTAATGTCCATACATCAGGTTGCGGCCACTCGAGCTTTAAAAGAGAGTCTACCTTAATCGTCTCTAACCTAACAAAATCATTTGATGAAGAGGGTACAACATATGTATGTGTGTCAAAGAAAACTCTCTCACGTAATAGCTAAGCAGGACGGGCATGTGGAAAGACTATCAACCCAACATCTGCATGCAATGCTTGGAAAGTACCTCTAAGACTACGAAGTGGTTGTTCTTCCACCAAGGTAGAAGGAAATATGTCTACAATAAAAAACTACACAACTTAGCTAGGTATATTATGAAATTTGGACCAAAGCCAATGCGTAATACTTACAGTTGATAGGATATCTCATTTTCTATGAGTCTTCCAATTGCATGCTTAACATTGCGAAAAAATGTTGTACAATGGCAATGGTTTCACCATTTTTGAGCTTTTTGAACCCTAGTAACTTCCCTTTCCAATGAAGATCCAAGTTTCCACGATCTCTTACATGGTGAGGACCAACACCAGAGGGTTGCATGTACACCCATGCACCTTTGCAGAACTCCTGCCCTAATCAAATTCCTTCTGTAGCCTTGATATTATGACATTTTATCGCGATAACCTCATCTTTTGGACGTCTATCAAATTTAGGTTTCTCCATTGGAATTCAGGCTATGGAAGTGACAATAGGAATTCAAAGAAGATGATACATAGAGAAAGAAACGGAGATGCAGGAGCTGCAACGGTGTGCTAGGGAGAGAAAGTAGTGGAAAGAGATGACTTTTTGGGACCTAGGTATGGAAATGTGAAGTTTTGGAGGGAGAAAATTTCATTTTGAGTTATTTTTGAAAAAGTCACTTTTTTCAGTTCAGTTCATGCACGGATTTTGATTTAGAACTCAAAAATAGCACTTTTGATCCTAAAACGTTGTTGAGGGACCATTAAATGGTGTTATGATGAGTTTTATAACTTTTCAAAAATTTTGAATTTTTGGGCCCATATAAGTTACGAGATTCGTTTCTCTCTCTAGAGGCAAAACCTAAACATAGGGGAATCATGTCCCCTCATCCCCCTTCAGCCTAGTGATTTATAGGCTATAGATTTTGTCCACCACCCTCCTCTCATTCGTCCATCACTAATCACTCCTTAATCCAAAAGGCCCATGCATAGTTCATATTTTTCCCTAATGTTATAGAACTATTTTGCCTAGAATGATCTTCCTGCAAGAGAATAGAAACTAACTCTTCAAATGAAAAGGTATTTGGATTGCCTTTCATCATCAAATGAAGAGTTGAAGCAAAATCTTGATATTAATCAAGAAGACTTATTCAAAACGGTCTACACTAGTGAGCTATCGAGAAGGACTTCATTAATAGATTATTTCTTAAAATCCTTGATCTTTGTCAGAAAAATGTCCATAGAATCACCTTCATTCATGTGCTCACTCTCAAACTGTTTTTGGAGGTAAGCAACACGTGCCTCATTCCTATCTTTGTACAATATGCTAAGTGTATTCAAGGATCCTTAGCTATTCTACAAGAGCAAATGTGAGAAATATTGTCACTTTTCATAGATAAGGCTATCAATGCATGTGTCTGGGCATCTCTACCATCCTAATGAATTTTTTCTTTAGTAGGTGCACAAGAAACTATGGCACAAATAGGAATTTATAGAATATCACCATCTTTGACCCCTTTTGTGTCAACTTCAGTTCTTGTATTTATAACAATTGCAGGTGTGATAGGACGGTTTTCAACATCCTGCACAATGTTCCACACTCCTTTTGAAACCAATACATGTGGCATCATATAAACCCATAATGGGTAGTTCATAGCATCCAACTTATCCTCAACAACCAACATATTGAATAGATCACTAGTTTCAACCATGGCCAGTGACTAAAATACCTTGATGCAAAACATTGACTGTATCTCAAAAAGTCGAACGGAAGTACTAAGACGACATTTGCTAAACATGTACCAAACTTTGAGATGCTTATACTATTGAACCAAAACTAATATATATTTTTGGAACAAAAAGACAAAATAGCTTGCACAAGCATTGTGATAGTGCATTCGGAGGCCGAAATGAGCTCAGATTAGAATTTTGGCACCACAACGCAAAGCTATTTTGATCTCTTAAATAGGCATAATATGATCACAAACATTTATGCCAATCTCATATTGCAAACGGAGAGGTTTCAAGGATGCCTTATATGAAATGGTGAACTGCTCTGATACCAATTGTTGGAGTTAGATATCTACAAAAGCATGAGAACAACACAATGAAGAAGAAGAAGCTTCGAGCACAACACACAATATTGAATGTATTACCACTAGAATGTACAAAGATAAGTAACCCATTAGGGCTATAGGTTTAGATAAAAAGGGGGGGCTCCTAAAGAGGGAAAACATTGCCCCGGTGGTCCTAGTGTGTTCACACACATCACTACCCAAACATATCAACACCTTCCTCTTTGGCTTTGTGGGAACCAAATGCAAAGTATGGTTTTATTGAAGTACTTCTACTTCTTTGTGCATGACTTCGCTCCACTCTTTTTCTTACTAGCCTCTTCAAATGAAGATAGTCCTTCTGTCATAGAGTTTTAAGTGATATACACATAATGCTTGGTGACAAATGATGTATCATAGCCATACCTTATGGACTTCTTACTCTCCCTCTGAGATCTCCTGAGTTCATGATTGGAGGACTCTGCAATGTCTTCCAACTGCTTGATCTTGGACTTGCCTTTTGAATTCCAAGCCTTGAGATCAATTTTCTCTTCATCCTCTGAATTGATGTCTTCTAGTAATTGTTGATCTTCTGGAGTTAGAGTTGGAAAATCATTTTCCAAATCATAAGGTAACTTGATGTTCCTTCAATTATCTTCAAAACATGAATTATTTTCATCGAGTACTACTACCAAGGTGCATAGTGATGTTGATGAACCTTCTTGATCATTGAGGGAAAGGCATCATCCATATTGTTCTTGCTCCGATACCATTGAAAGAACTTGGAGCGTCTTATAGAAGGTAGAAAAGTGAGTTTTGAAGCGATGAAGTTTGGTCCAGCCAACCAGCACAAGACCAACCCTTGAGCTTATGGAGACTCAAATAGACCTTATAGGCATGTTATAAGTGCCATAAAGTGCACTATGTAATTTTGATTATCAAGGAGAAGGAGTCGATACAAAAGAAATAGGTTTACATCGACTAGCTCAAAAAACTTACTATCTTTGGATGAGACAATGAACTTCAAATGCTCCTAGCGACCATCCGGACTACAGTTTAAGTCAATCCTTTTATGTGCGTGATACACATAGGGTTGGGTGTACATAATGCACAAGAGTATAAGGAATTAAAAAAATATTCTATTGGAATGAATCACATACTCAAGAGTGGTACCTCCTACTTTTTAGGAATACATGGAGATTGACCCCGAGATAGAAAACCTAAGATTTCTCCCAATATACAAAATCCAATGCTTTGAAAATTTACAAGCATAGAATGGTGACTACCACCTTTCCAATGAGTCCTCTATCATCCACTTTGGATATTTGTAGAGAGAGCAGTAGCCTCTACAAGCTTTATGTTGGCGAAGAAGATGATGCAAAAAAATGAAGGAGCAAGATAATGATGGTCACAAGTGTATGTATATTTCTTTATATTGTACGAGTGATTTCAAGTCTTTATATATAATCTAGAAGTTTTCCATGAGTTCTACAAGTTGATTTTGAATTCAGGGAGTGGTTGTTGGAGGGAGTCAATTCACTTTTCTACAATCTAGGAAAAGTGAAGATCTAGTTTGATCTACTTTAAGGTGATTGATTGATTGGTTAAATGCAACACAATGACCAAAAATTCATGGAATATAGTAAGTCTTTTTCTACTGCTACATGTGTAAAGCTATAGGCTTTTACAATGGTAAATAAACCATCAAAATTCTCCCAAAAAATACAATAAATGAGCATGGGTAAAATAACTCTTGAACGGATATTATTTTGACATAATCCAAGCAATAGCTTTTTATTTAGATCAAATCCACCTCAAGTATAGTGTAAGCTTGAGGTTCCAACATATACATGAGGAATGGTATTTTATATGTGATAATGTCCCGCGCATGCAAGTTTATGTATTGCTAAGTTTCTCCGCAAATTCTACTGCAACTTGACATTGATTTTGAGAATTATCTCTTGCAAACATTGTGCATGGAATTTTGCCATCCATTCTAAATTGAAAAATCATTACAATGAATGGCATAGCTGAGATATCAAGTATGTACAAGGTCTATAATATGAAGCACACACAACAAAGTATTTTCATAATATTGATACAAAATAGATTGATCTCAAAATGTGATGATAAGAAAAATGTTTTTGAAATGTATGGTTTGATTTTTATGATAAATTAAGTAACCATATTTTTGAGATTGAGATAGGTTTTTGACAAATGGAAAAGCATGGAAGTTATGATTTTATATTTCAAGTTGAATGTGATGAATAGGTAAAGAAGGATTGAAGGAGAAGGAAGTGAGTACAACATCTTTCAATTAGTTGTTTGGTTTAGGAACTCAAGGCAACATTTTAATTTATTGCAACATTCAAGTTGCATTGCATCAAAAGTATGTGTAAAGAACATGTATACACATGTTTTTATTCCCTTAGATGCACATTCACTTGCACATGCGTTACAGATAAGATTATGTTAAGTTATGAGTGGAAATGAGAGGAGTTTTGAATGTGAGATTCTTTGATTAGAAGTTACGAGAATAGTTTCCATGTTTGAACCATGTTTTTCACCAATTTCATCTATAGTATGCATGCTAGAAAAATTTATGTGCATGGAATTTTCATGCCAATAGATGCACATCCAATCGCATTAATGTTAATTGTAAATGCATCATGAAATATGAAATTTGGGTATGAGTTTTGAGAAGAAAATCTCTTCATTAAATGCTAATTAGCTTCTGTTTGCACTATTGCAATTTCAAATGTACTAAGTACTCATGCCAGGGTCCGTTCAATGACCTTGCATTGAGGTATATGTTGTTTTCTACCTATGCACATTGAGTGTTTGAAAGGATTTATGTATCTACACATGGAATGTTTGAGAGTGAGCACACAAAGTTCACCATCAAGAACCTAGTTCGTGATTGTTTGCACCATACCATTCATACACACATTTCCAAGTATGCATTTGATAGGGTTAATTACATCACCTTGCATAGGCACTTTCTTACTATCCCATGCATTTAATAAATGAAGGATCATTCACATGCAAGATGTTTTTCTTTGAAGCAACAAACATGGTTTTGTTGCTCATCGATGGTGATGTGTAGGCTTGGAAGGCATGACTATCATAGAGATTCTCATCTCTAACAAAATTGATCCCTTGTGTATTGATGGTAAGAGGACTTAACGCATTGGGAAAAGAGAAAGTTTAGGGACACATTGAGAGGTAAAAAGTATTGCTTATGATTATGGGAGGAGGAGTATGATGGTCATGGAACCTCCTCATTCCGAGCATGCCACCAAAGGGCAAGGGAAAGTATCTCTCTTCTCATTCTAGACAGTATAAAAAAGATAAAGGAATGACACATATATTTTGGGAAAAGAGGGATGAGAAGTATTCACAATAAAAGAAATGGGAGGCAAATGAGAAAAACAAGAGTGCTAAAGGATGAGATGAGTGTCGAAGTTTATGGCTACATAGGTACGTGCAATGGATTTGATACTAAAGGATGATTATCAATCAAACGGTTTAATATGTTTATATGATTTATACTTGTACTTCAAGAGATATAAGAACCTATGAATCCACGATATCACAAAAGAAGAGCTTCACCAGTAGGCAGAATGATATGTTGAGGCATTAATTGCAAGAGGTGCAATATGATTTATGTGTGCCAAAAAGAGTAGGTCGACTTGGAGTTTACATCTTGTCATAACGATGAATAGAACTGTGCCATTCATTTGATTAAAGTGAAAATATACATATCTTATTCACATGATTATTGCAATGGAGTACGAGTTTTATTGCATTGATTATTAAAACGAAGCACTACAATTGAAATCCATGATGATGGATGAACTGATTACTCAATCAATTGAAGAAAGATGTTGAAGACTCTGCTAGAGAGCTATTAGAGTTGGTGAGGATTAATATAGATAACACACCTATTCATGGTTTGGGTCTTTAATTCTCTACTCCACGCACTTATTTTTTGTAATCAATTTCTATAAGCATGGATAAGAAATGCTGGAAAGTCTAAAAATGTGCATTGATGTTCGTGAGAAGTGTAGCGGACATATAGATTCTCTATTTTGCATAAATAGAGAGATGAAATCATTTAATTTGAATCTACAAGGTGCATATAATTTTCCCTTTTGTTTAAGAACGTCTTGCTTTAGGTACAATAAATTACTATGAACATTTAAATCCTTTTTAAAAGATCTAGCATCTAAGGCAGAGCAAGATCATGAATGTAGATAGGCTTTCAATATTTGATTCTTTATATTATGTATTGATGACGGTTTCACTTTTGTAAATCTAATTAACATAATGCTGATGACACTTAGTCGACAACAAATCATCATACAATCAGATTATTATGATAAATATCATTTAATGTGCCAACACTTACCTTTGTTTTGATATATTCTTAGACGGCATTATACTTTCAGATTTTGAGATTGATGGAGCCATTGGTAGGTTGTGATTTTATATTGTCGAGAATGAATTGACATGATTGATTATGCCTTATCACGTAAACCCACACGTATATACACTAGTAATTTTAGGTCTTCTCCATTCTCCTACATTGTAAAAGTCCATCTATCTAAGAGCAATGGACTGATTTGGTTGATAATCAAACTTCCCATAATTTTCTTCTATAAAGTAGCACATTAGGGGAAAAAATGAACCCTGCATGGGCCTTTTAGATTAAGGGGTGATTAGTGATGAACGAATGAGAGGAGGGTGGTGGCCACAGTCTAGAGCCTCAAACAAGTAGGCTTGGCCTAGGCTTCCTTGGATTTGGAGTAGTCAAAACAACTAAAATGTGCTGAAAAAAGCGTAATTTCCTCCTTTGGTGGTTTTGTGGAGCACAAAATTCGAAGTTGCTAGTTTGAGTTTGATCTTGCCCTTGGATATTGAAGATATCCAATGGTGGAGCTTGAAAGAAGGAAGCACGCCGCCTTTAATTGTGCACCATTGGATGGTGTATCAAACAAAATCATGAGATTTACCTTGCAAAAGATTGAGAATCTTTTAATAGATTCCAGTGGATATGATGTCCATTGGATGGCTCTGAGATGATGGCATTAAATAGAGGAAAATCTTTCTTTTAGGCCATTAGATGAACAAATGATCCAACGGTCCCTTTTAAACTCCCCCCACGTGAAATCTAAAACCGATCGCGTATGTCAGATCTTCTTTCATCGAACGGATGTTACAAATTCTCTCTCTTACTTTCACCCCATCTCCCTCCAATGATGTGACTCATTTTGTCCTCTTTTGTTAGACCCACCCTTCAATCACGCACGTTTGTGAGAGATATCGGACGATATTCAATTATCAATAGTTTGAATTCGTTTTCTTCTTTTTTCCCACATCTTACAACTGATGTGATTCTTCTATTTTGATATTTTATGCCAGAGACATACTCGTCAATCATCTCCATCCATGTAGAGCATCTAATGGCTTCGAATGGCTAGGAACCCAACACATTGAGCACTCTATTTTGTCGTTTTCTGCCAGACACAACTCGGTTAATCTTAGGCATCCATGAGGAATATCCAACGGCTGTTAAAAGCTACGAACCCAACACAATAAAAAACTCAATTACGATGCCCTGGAAATAGTATTTTTATATTAAAAACCACTAGTGGTTTTTTTCTTCCTCAATACCACACAAGATTAATTTTAATCCTTAAAAATTAGGGACCCTTACAAGGTCCATGCAGGGTTCACTTTTTCCCCTAATGCATTTTCCAATGATTCACACGATGTAGTATCCAATTTGAAATTCCACTCTAATGGCATAGAAATTCGGTTGCAATCATCCGTACCATACTTTTGCAGCATACTCAAGGCGTATTGCATTTGTAACATCCATATACCTATTTTTGTATGTATAAACTCAATGCCCAAGAAATAGTGTAGCACACCAAGATCTTTGATATCAAATTCCTACATAATGACTTGTTTTACCTCTTTACTGATTGCTCCATTGTCTCCTCCTACAATCAACTCATTAACATAAATAGCCACATTCATGATGCCATCATCACCCTTCCTTGCAAATAATCAATGATCTACATTACACATAGAAAATGCAATGGTGCTTCTGTAGTCAGCAACCCTTGCATGCCAGGCATGAGGTGCTTGCTTAAGTCCATAAAAGGCCTTTAGCAACCTAGAAACATATTTTGGATGCTTTGAATCATCATATTCTTGTGGTCGCTCTATGTATACTTCTTCATGGAGCTCACCATCTAGGAAAGCATTATTCACATCCATCCTTTTTCTATAGCTAATGCAACAATTGTTCTGATAGTACACATTTTTGCTACAGGGTGGAAGTTTCTCGCATGATCAATGCCATATGTTTCTGCATATCCTTGTCCTACGAATCGTTCTTTTTAGCTACTTATGCTACCATCACCATTGTGCTTTACCTTGTAAACCCACTTGCAACCCAAGGGTTTCTTTCCTTGTGGCAACAAAATCAGCTTTCATGTGTCCTTTCCATAGAGTGTAGCCATCTCCTCATACATAGCTTTCTTTTCCAATCTTCATTTCCAATTGCATGTTCAGAAAAAGAAAGTTCAACATCTTGTGTTAGCCGATTCATGTAGGCACAATGAAGAGCCATGTAACTATCATACATCCATCGTTGCGATGAAGTTGGCATCCTCGAAAGTTTTCTTGGTTGTTGCTCACTTATCATTGTGTCATCTACATGTGCCTTTCCTACTCTCGGAGTTTTCATCGAGGGCAATCCAAGTTTCACATCAAAGCTCTTTTTTGAACTGCTTGAATCTCCATGAACATCTTTAGAACCTGTTAATGTTTTACTACCAGTAGAAAGTGCTTCTTTAACTTTCTTGGATGTATTTGATGAATGCACTGGATTGAAATTTCCATGTAATTCCCACTCCATCGATTTGAGTTGGAACTATTGCGTGGTGATCAATTTAGTCCACACAAGACTTTAGATTCTAAACTTGATTTTTCAACATTTTCTTTGTCATTTGGTTAAAGATTAAATACATCTCTAGCATCTACATAAAATCTTGAGATCTCATCAAACACAGCATCTCGGCTTACCTTCACCTATTGTGTGAGTGGTTTATATCCTCTTTACTCAAGTGAGAACCCAATGCTCATTTGGAATATGTACATATGAAATACAACTAGTAACTTTCATGTGTGAAAAGGTTCTGTTTCCACCTATGAACTTCTCTTGATATGTAGCTTGATGAACAACAACAATCAAAGTTCTGTTCATGGTGTATATAGTATTTTACATAGATTTTGCTCAGTAATGATGAGGCATATTCTTTTCACCCACCAAGGCTCTTTCTATTTCTACAATATGTGTATTCTTGCATTCACCAATGCCATTTCATTGTGGTGTCTATATGCATAAAAACTGACATTAAATTTCATGACTTTGAAGAAATCTGTTGAACTCATTTGCATGTATTCATCTCCTCCATCAAACCCTAATATGTGAATATACTTTCTTGTTTTCCTTAAAATTATGGATCTTGGTGAACACTTCACTCTTCTCTTTAATGAAATATATGCATACTTTCTATGTATGGTAGCCAATGAAAGTAACATAAAACCTCTAACTACCCATAGATGTGGTCTTTGTAGGACCCTAAACATCTGTATGTCCTATTTCTAGCACATTCTCACTAACATGTTTCCCATGTAGGAATGATCCTCTTGATTGTTTATGAAGCAAAACATACCTTTTGCATGTTTGCAACCTTGAAAACTCATAGATTGTTGACAATGTGCTTCAACTGCATCAATTTTAGCCTCCCCAACTTCATATTTCTAATTCCTTCATGCTAGAGCTCTTTATCAATAATAGTTCCTGCACCTTTTGCAAACATGGCTATATTCATTTCAATAATTTTCACATTTAAGGTGAACATCCTACCCACCTTCTTCCCATTCTAAGAATTCTCACATTTAAGGTGAACATTCTACCCTCTTTTTTCCCTTTTGCAATCAATCCTTCATCTTGTTTGTTCTCTCCTTCATATAACCAATCAACATTGAACCTCCCTTGTAGTCCTTGGTAAATCATTTTTCCAACAAAAACTTGATTGTTTTTTATATTTGGAAAATGCATCACATGAGAAAGATGTTATACCTTTCTTTTGTCCATAGATAGTGTTTCTTGTGTGATCAATTGTAGCGTTCCTCCCATCCCTCAGACAGAAAAGAAATACATCAGATCATATAATTGCTACTCATAAAATTGAACAAAATAATAAAGAGAACAAAAGTTTATGAAATAAGTGAGTGAAAACCAAGGCTTCACTTCTCCAAGTGATTCCCCGCTTTATTTCGAATACCGAATCGGCAGATTGATGTCATAACATACTCATTTGTCAGTCTTGGATCGTTGAGCCTGCACTTTCGCGCTGCTTTGACCGTTTTAGGTTTTGCTCCGATCATCACCAACACAATTAGAATCATCACAATTAGCATCATCACTGCAGAGCACATCGTTGATATCATCCTTAATGCTACCATACTCTCTGTGATGTCCTGACACAGTCCGCTCTACGTCACAATAAGACTAGTGTCAAACGCGAGAAAACCAAATTACGACCACACCCAACGCTTCTTGATTTGCCTTACTTTAAAGTTTTAGCACGTTTTGCGTTCTTTTTTCTTCCTATTTTTATGCTTTGCTGAACTATTGCATTACTTTTCGTGCTCGCTATCTTGATCGTTCTATGTTTTCCACAAATTTAGCGATATACTTTTGATTTCATATGGATGCTTTCACACTACAACTTAGCTGCACACCCCTAAGTTTGCACGTACACAAGCATTCACATTGTCATACAATCAAAAGCGTGGATACACATAATTCACACAAATTCATATTGGTGGAACATGTTCATACATATAAACATACCTTCCAATACAGTTCTAAATAAGAATGTGTTAGAATCACAATTCATTACCACTATGATCATAGTCAAATCCAAAACCTTACTATATGAAATGCTGATTGCAAGTTTGGAATTCCAAGAGACAAATAACTTCGACTATGGATAAGCTTCCAACGATAGGATATGTATATCTCTATGATTGGTATGTTACATCAATAGAGTGTGATATGTCATCACTTATGTTTATATATGTAGGAATTGAAAATTTCTACAAACTATTAAACCATTTTCCATGACTCGGCATGTGACTTGAAGCACCTAAGTCAACATATTAGACATCACCATTTGATTTTGAAACATGAGTAAACATTGTATTCATCATGTGATGTTGGACCATGAACAACATTTCTAAATCATCTCCACTTTTGGATGCATAGTTGTTTTGTTGCTTTTGTTATTTTGATTCTTAAACCCACAATCACATTTGAAGTATCAAGGTTTATGAAAATTCAAGCATCCTTTACTCTCATTACCTAAATCATTTCTATGGAAATTTCTTCTATCTCTTTGGATCCCCTACCTTGAAACCAGTCTCTACCTCATGCACGATTCTTGTGTTGACCTTGGTCTGAGTTATTGTATCCTCTATTGGAGTTTGTGTCCTCACCAAGATTCTTTTCTTCAATAATCAAGATAGATACTAGATGAGAAAAGTTCATAATATTTTCCATGGTTTGAACTACTTATATGCAACTCATTCACCAAGCATGCACACTTCCACCTTATCACCATCATCTACATTCACACCAATAGTTGCAAGGGACTCACACATGCTTTTGATTTTGAACGTGTAGTAACTTACTAATATGTCCTTTTTCTTTAATGTATGTAGCTTGTTCTTGAGTTGTTATTTTTGTCCCTTTGTATTGGTCTCATACAATGTGACCAAACTATTCCAAGCCTCTTTCAAAGTCTTTGAATCATGTATGTGTGCAATCATGCTATCCTCTATGCTAACAGATAGGCACTACATTATGTTTTCTGCTCCTTGATTCCATTCCTAATATGCTCTTAATTGGTCCATAGTATGATTCCTCTATCATAATTACGAAGCATTTTTGTTCTTTTCTTTGATGTAGTCCTGATATCCTTTTCCCATCAAGAAACTCATCATTCTGAATCTCGCCCCATGGAAGTTATTCTTTTATAGCTTATCGCTCATAAGTTGATTCATTCTATCTATGTTTTCCATTTCTATAGCGATTCATACAATTGCAAAAACATGACCAACAGTACTACTGCTTGAACACTATCACACTTTTATGTGACAATTTCATCATAGAAAAACATTGTTTCTATGTATTAAGAGTACAAAATCACTTGAAATATGGGACCTAAACCAAAATATATGAGTGTTGTGGAGCAAGACGCAAGTTACACTTTTAAAACCTCAGCTACTTTTTGTGTGGACCCCACCTTGCGATCTCAAACAAAACCAATGTAAGGTCATTTGTGAGTATCAATTTCTCCATGCATTGTCTCATATTCTTGACGATCAACCTTCTCTACCAGCTCTGTAGAGGCTTCTCCACAAGCTCTCTTCAGCCACATTAGCTCAGATACCATGTTGTGAGGAAGGAGATAAGGAAGAAAGCCCACATAGAGATTTAAGGTGGCATCATGTCCTTGCACCTCACTCACCAACGAGTTTGATTTGCGTCCGATCCATGTTCTTCTCCCTTAGAAGGCATCAAACGATGTGCCTTTATATCGTTTATGAACGAAATAACTTTAAAAAGTAAGTACATTTGTAATGAATAGAACATTGTGGTTGCACGATCTTTTCCTTTCCTACAAACACACCAATTAAATATAAGGCAGTGTATGATCTCATTTTGTGAGAAAAAAACAAAGAGACAAACAAAAACTTTAAGGCGGTTAATGCTCTTGGTTTTCAAAATAAAAATAAAAACAAAACAAATAGGCGACATATAAGGCTCTCAATGCTCTCGTTTTAGCCAAACTTCTTCTTAGAAAAAAAATAGAAAAGAAGGCTGCACATGGTGTTTACTTTTGTATGTTTTTTTTGTGTACAAAAGTACATTTGAATCAACACACGAGCCTTTTGAGTTGTCCTCTAGGACAAGTTCATTTTTCTGCTTCTTCCTATGAGGAATTTGAGGCGCGAAGTTTTATTTCTCTTTGTTTAAATTGATTGAATTAACAACTCTACAAGTGAATGAGCATAGTACTCATGAGTCCCCTCTATTCCTCAAAGTAGGGGCTAAGACAGACAAAGGCAATACAACGATGAGAAGTCAAAGGTGTTAAGGAGATAAGGTTTGGAGTAGCATAAGGCTCATTACATGCGAATCATGACTAGCAAGAGTTGAAACTCTTCCTTAACATGCTAGTAAAAGTTGCTCAAACAATTTGAACTAGAATGCGGTGACTAGTGGGGCATGTTTCTTTATCCTAGCTAGTCAATGGCTTCAATAGAGCACCTTTCAATTTCAGTTATAGGAAATAATTGTTTGTTCATGTTCATGAGGGGGCATGTTGGCTACGCATAGCCATTTGCAAAACGAAACAACATACCCACATGAATGCATGTAGGAATCTATGTATTTGGTGCTTTCATTCGCGAAATCATTTGGGACAAAGTATCCCTAGAGGTTATCCTTCTGGTTTTTTTCTCGATCGAATTTCTCTCTAATTATGATCTTCTTCGGAATTAAGGAAGCAGGTATTTGACACCTTCGAAGCATTTTTCCTTCTCCTTGAGAACCTCATTCATTCAAGTCCACACTTTCCATCTTGTCACTTTCTTCAAAAAGTTTCTTCCGATTTTCTTTCTTGCATGATACCTGTAGATATAAATCTTGAGATATTTTCCATATATTATCGCCTCGACCATGATACGAGAAGACACGCCACATCATGAAGATACTAAAAGTCTCTCCTCTCAGTGATGCAAGAGGAGGATCCACATCATGATTTGCACGGAATGAGCGTCCCATTTGACAACGTAACTAAGGCAATCCATAACAATAATAAATAAGAGAGGAGCAAGTGACAAACCTGATCTGATTGATTGTTGAAGTTAAATTGTGAAGAGATGCATTGATACTTGATGAAGATGAAATGGTGTTGCAAAATCGTTCCACTACATCAGCCACATGAACCCTGGAGATATGTGGTGGGCCTATTTTTCTTGCCAAAGGATGTATTAGACACCCTATGAACCTTGGAGGAGCACTCTCAAAAAGATGAATCAACACAAACAAATTTTACTGATAGTCAACATGAAGAAGCTTTCTATTTTGGTCATATATGCTCCAGTATTTGACTTAGTGCTCCTTCTATTCTTCAAATTCACAAGAGCGTGTTTAGACGAATCTAATTAGGAATCAAAGCAAACTAGTAGGAGTTATTTCAACTAAAATGATTCACCATAACAAGAGAAATCAATCTAGCAAATCACATATCTAATCCCAAGTTTTTAGGAAGCAAAAGATGTAGAGACATAGGTGACTTCTAATGAATATTTCTCACAAATAAGAAATCCAAATGCAACAAAAACTTGGGAGCTTATATTAGGCATAGAGAGCTAACATTACCGAGTTAAGTTATAGGAAATGATGAACCATGCTCCAAAAATCATCTCTGCAATCTGACTAAAGAGCTGAGATTTATGAAAACGAATAGCTCACTCACATAGGCATGAATTTATAAGACCAAAAATGTACGAATTCAAATGTATATTACATGTGAAATATAGTAGACTTAATCATAAATGTATGAGTTATAGAATCAAGCTCAAAGCTCGCATGAACCCCCTAAGCTTCAAGCTACAAATTCGTGGGGAATCTTTTATGGGCATGTGGAGCAATCAGAGGAAGCCAAAAGCCATGAGAATCCATCAAGAAAATTCACTCAACCACTCCCCAAGTCATCTCAACTAAGTCCTCCAAGTTAGCAGGCTGATTTGGAAAGGTAGTTCCTAAATTTTAGGAGCACACTTCTCACTATAAAAGGAGCATGTATCGTGACTTCTTTTGTGTCATCTTATTGGAGTTTTAGCTCATGTAAAGTGAGCACTAAGTGCTAAAGTTGTGATAAGCAAGCCCCTTGCTTGCTTGTTTGTTTTCTTTTAGTAGGCATATCTATGTGTGTGCGCAATCAATGTTGCAACTCTCTACCCTTGAGTTTTTAGCATTGGTTCTCCTTCCTATTGTATCCATTTGTTGTAATTCTTGTCTCATTCGATAGCTATTAGAGTTTATATTATGCTCACCAACTTTTTGGAGTAGGCTCTAAGTAGTCTTGGAGCAACATTCATTTTAGTGAGGTTGTGTGATTGATATCTCTCTCTGTGTGTAGGCTGTGTTGGAAATATTTTTCTCTTTGTTGTAAGGGATGGTTCTCCTTCTCTAATTATATATTTTCTATGCTTTTGGTGTCATTGGGTACTATTGGAGTGATCTAAATCTGACCCAATTTTGATCTTCATTCTTTGTATATTCTCTGAGAAAGGCTTGCTGGAGTGAAGTAAGATCTCTGTTTGACTAGCAGTTGTGAGCATCCAACTAGCTCATGTTGTCGACATCATTTCTTTTTGTGTAAGCTTCCATTTGAAGTGAAATTTGTTTTGTTGGAAAACCCTTGGTGTCTAATACAGTTCTAAAAAGTCTCAGTGGAGTTCTCTACCTAAGAGCTGAGAAAGACCATTTGTGGTGTGCAAAGGGCAAGGAAGGATAGATGTGGAGGTCATTCATGCTTCACCGTTGCATAGGGAGTTGGTGGTTGAAGATTGCATGAACAAAAGATTCTTGGATGTAGCTTAGATTTCAAGGGGGAGCTATTCTACTCAAATTTTCAAGACCACAAGGTGTCCATCTAAGGAAAACTTTGGATTCAGGTAACCTCAGAGCCTTATTTTCATTTTACACACATTGGATAATTAGCCAAGGGATAGGTTAAATAGAAAAGACTAGATATGGGAGACTTCAACACTCAAATTAAAAATCTAGACCAGGGGAACTATCAACCATGGGGATTTAGGTTCTCCAACTACCTTATGGGAAAGGGCCTTTGAGGATTGATTAGTGGAAGTGAACCAAGACCTACGTTGGATGAGAATCCAACCAATGACTAAAGAAGGGCCTTTAAGGAATGGAATGAAAGAGATAAGAGGGTTATCTTTATCCTTTCCCAACACTTTAGCAATAGCACGATTGGCCATATCCAAGACTTGGATTCAAGCATGAAGGTATGGGAGACACTTGAGAGGCTTTATTCAACAAGCACCAAAGCAAGGAAGATCCAACTCAAGAATGAGCTCAACAACCTTAGGAAGAGCTCAGGAAGTAGCATAAATGACTACATACTTAAGGTCAAGGAATTGTCAGATGCATTGGGATCCATTGGAAGCCACATATATGATGATGATCTTGTGGTTTATACTCTCAATGGTTTGAGAGATGATGAGAAGTGGAAACCCTTTACCACTTTAGTATATGTAAGGGGTATTCTTCCTTATTTTGAGCAATTGGTTGCTCTCATGGTCAACCAAGAGATGAACATAGGTGGAAGTTCAACTAAAAGCGAGGAAGCACAAGTTTTCTATGCATGTAATGAAAGGGGCAAAGGAAGACAAGGACAAGGAAGGGGCAAAGGAAGGTTTAGAGCAAGGAAAAAACACTCTTGAAATCAAGGACATGACCAAGGCACCTCATCACAAAGAGGTAGAGGAAGATCAAAAGAGGAAGAGGACGACGACATCAAGAAAATAGGAATCAAGATGGTGAAAGATTTTACATATGTGGCAAGTTTGGCCTATGCTAGAGATTGCTACCAAGGAGGAAACCAAAGGAGCTATAATCAAGGTTCTTCATACAAAGGACAAGGTAATTATGCTTCTACAAGTTCAAAAAATGACAATCTCTTGATGATGTAGATGAATGGGAACTCAAGCAAAATAGATAACACTTGGTATATTGATAGTGGATGTAGAAACTATATGAGTTGCAATGCCTCTTGGTTTACTAGTCTAAACAAGTGATGGTATAGCCCATGAGATCTCCCATGTCGGAGATGTAGCTTTCCATGACAAGGAGGAAGGAAGATGTCTTGCATGTACCTTCCATTACAAAGAACTTGGTGTCCGTTGGGAAAATGGTTGAAAGAGGTTATCAAGTAAGGTTAAACAAAGGTGGATGCTTTGTGGAGAACCCTAATTAAGGTTACAAGGTCATAGCAAGACAGAAGAAGCAAGGGAGACTCTTCACTTTGTAGGTGAATCTGCATTCCACTCAACATGTCTACTTTACATATGGAAACAAGAGGATTTCGGAGTTGGACTTGTGGCACAAGAGGATAGATCACATCAACATACAAAGAATGAAGGAAATGCAATTCAGGAGGCTGGTTGAAGGTCTTCCAAACTTCCAAGGACAAGGTATGAAGGATTTATGTGAATCTTGTCAACTAGGGAAGCAAGTGAGACTTCCATTCAAGAAGAGCAGCTACATAAGCCAACAACCATTGGATTTGATACAGATGTGTTGTTGCAAACCAAAGAGCAATCCATTGGAGGTAACAAGTACTTTGACACTTTTATAGATGATTGCACAAGGATGGTTTGGGTTTATTTCATAAAAACTAAATCATGTGTGTTTACATGTTTCAAACCACTCAAAGCAATAGTAGAGAAGGAAATAGGTACATATATCAAGAAGATAAGGTCCGATGGAGGGGGAGAATATTTCCCCAATGCATTTTCTGATTTCTTAATTGATCAAGGCATCAAGAGGCAAGTAACATGCAGGTACACACCACAACAAAATGGATTAGCAGAGAGAAAGAATAGATACATTTTCGAGATTGCTAGAGCAATGCTTAATGAGATGAATGCACCTAACATGTTTTGGAGTGATGTAGCAAATATTATCGTGTATCTTATGAATAGGGCTCCTCCCTCAGGGCTCCATGGATTGTCACCATATCAAGCATATTATGGTAAGAAACTTGATCTTTCCAACTTGAAGATATTTGGATGTACTTGTTATGTACATGTGCCAAGTGAATTGAGGCACAAGCTACAACCAAAGGCAGAAAAGTGTGTGTTTCTAGGAGATTCAAATGATCATAAAGGTTATAGGTGCTTCAACCCAAACACAAAAGACTTGAGGATATCAAGGGATGTAGCATTTGATGAGCTACTCCCTTGGTATAAGAAGTATGATTGTATGCAGGAATATGAAGAAGAAAAGCATGCACATGATGAAGAACAAATTGACCTAGAGCTAAGCTGCTCAAGGTGTTCCAAAAGTGAAGATAATTCAAGCATGACCTCACCATGGAGGTGGAGATCTTCATCAAGATATGAAGCATAATCCATCAACAAAGGCAAAGCAACATTGGTGGAGTTGGATGAAGAAGGTAATGAAGTTGAAGATTATGAAGGACACATGATGGAGAAAGAAGCCACATCAAAGAAAGAGATCAAGTACCCAAGGCAAAGGTTTACTTATGATTCATACATGGCAACACATTATGCATATATGAACAAAGTAGTAGAAGATCATGAGCCCGATTGATATGAAGATGAAAGCAGGTACGCTAAATTGAAAGAGGCAATGCAAGAAGAGATCGATGCACTTGAGGAGAATGAAACATGGAATCTAGTGCCCAAGAAGGAGAACATGAAGGTAATAGGTAATAAGTGGGTTTATAAAATAAAGAGAAATTCAGATGAATCTATTTCTAGGTTCAACGCAAGATTGGTGGCCAATGGTTTTGCACAAACCTATGGAGTGGACTTTGAAGAGACATTCAGCCCCGTGACATTGAGCACCATTAGGACACTCATTGCAATGGCTGCTAGCAAAGGATGGAAGCTTTTCCAATTGTATATCAAGAATGCCTTTCTCAATGGAGACTTGGAAGAAGAGGTATACATGGAGCAACCACTAGGTTTTGTTCTAAAAGAGTTTCCACATCATGTTTGTAGCTTGAAGAAGGAACTTTTTGGTCTAAAGCAAGCTCCAAGGGCTTGGAACCAAAGATTGGTGGACTATTTGATCAAATGTGGTTACAATCAATGCAAGGAGGATCCATCTCTCTGCATCAAACAAAGAGGAGAACTTGTACTCTACATATGTGTGTATGTAGATGATCTCATCATTGCACATAATGATACAAAGGGAATTGAGGAGATCAAGATAAAGCTTGGAAAGGAGTTTAGGATCTCTGATCTTGGAGATCTTAGGTATTTTCTTGGCATTGAAGTTGTATACAAAGAAGAAGGTATTATGTTCATACAAAGAAAGTATATTCTAGACCTACTTGAGAGGTTTGGGATGCTACATTGCAAGCCTATTTCAAAACAAATGGAAGGTAATGTAAAGCTAATCTCCATTGATGGAGAACCATTAGAGGATGTAACTTTGTATCGATCTATTGTAGGCTCTTCCAATTATGCCACAATAACTAGGCCAGACATAGCATATGGAGTTGGAGTGTTATCACAATTTATGCATAGTCCGAGGACTACACACTTGCAAGCTGTAAGAAGAATGTTGCGATATCTCAAGGCCACTATAAATGAGGGATTTTTCTACTCATTTGATGATGATATGCAGGTCAAAGCTTATTCTAATGCCGATTGGGGCGATTCAAAGGAATATAGGATTACAAGTGGTTACCTAGTCATGCTAGGTAGCAAGATCATCTCATGGATTTCAAAGAAGCAACCCACGATGGCATTATCTTCCACTGAGGCTGAGTATAGATCTTTAGCTCAAGTCACATGTGAGTTAATGTGGCTTAAGAAGTTATTTATGGAGCTTAATTTGTAGGTTGACACATATCCAATTTTTTGTGACAATATGAGTAGCATTCATCTAGCATCAAATCTTGTCTATCATGCTAGAACCAAGCATATTGAATTGCACTATCACTTCATAAGGCAAAAGGTGAGATCCAAGGAAGTTTCAGTACATCAAATTGGTACCAAGGATCAAGTTGCGGACATGTTTACAAAGGCTTTGGATGCGATGAAGATTTCAAAACACAAGCAATGCATCAACATGAAGGAGCTTGGATGAGGATGAAGAAATGAAGGTTTAGGGGGAGTGTTAAAAGTCAAGCTTGAAGCAACAAATTCATGGGGAATCTTTTATGGGCATGTGGAGCAATCAAAGGAAGCCAAAAGCCACGATATTCCATCAAGAAAACTTACTCAACCACTCCCCAAATCATCTCAACTAAGTCCTCCAAGTTAGGAGGCTGATATGGAAAGGTAGTTCCTAGATTTTAGGGCACACTTCTCACTACACAAGGAGCATGTATTCCGACTTCTTTTGTGCCATCGTCATGTAAAGTGAGAAATAAGTGCTGGAGTTATGATAAGCAAGCCTCTTGGTTAAGCTAGCCCCTTGCTTACTTGTTTGTTTTCTTTAAGTAGGCATATCTATGTGTGTGTGCAAGCAATGTTGCAACTCCCTACCCCTGCATTGTTAGCATTGGTTCTCCCTCCCATTGTATCTAGTTGATGTAATTCTTGTCATATTGGATAGCTATTAGATTCTAGTTTATGCTCATCAATTTTCGAGAGCAATCTCTGAGTAGTCAAGGAGCAACATTCATTGCAGTGAAGTTGTGTGATTGATATCTCTCTATCGCTAGGCTCTTTTAGAAATATTTTGCTCTCTATTGTAAGGGCTGATTCTCCTTCTCTATTTATCCATTTTCTAGGATTTTTGTGTCATTGGGTATCTATTAATGTGATCTAAAGGTGACCCAAGTTTGAGATTCACTCTCTGTATACACTTTGAGAAAAGCTTGCTCCAGTGAAATGAGGTCTCTGTTTGACTAGGAGTTATGAGCATTCAACTAGTTCATGTTGTAGACAATGTTTCTCTCTCTGTAAGCGTCCATTTGAAGTGAAATTTCTTAACAACTCAGGGGTAGAGAGTTGCAACACTGCCTGCACACACACATAGATATGCCTACTAAAAGAAAACAAACAAGCAAGCAAGGGGCTAGCTTAAGCAAGTGGCTTGCTTATCACATCTCCAGCACTTAGTGCTCACTTTAAATGAGATAAAATGCCAAGAAGATGGCCCAAAAGAAGTCGGGATACATGCTCCTTTTATAGTGAGAAGTGTGTCCCTAAAATCTAGGAACTACCTTTCCAAATCAGCCTCCTAACTTGGAGGACTTAGTTGAGATGACTTGGGGAGTGGTTGAGTGAATTTTCTTGATGGAATCTCGTGGCTTTTGGCTTCCTTTGATTGCTCCACATGTCCATAAAAGATTTCCCATTAATTTGTAGCTTGAAGCTTGACTTTTAACACAGCCCAATCTACATCAAAAAACACATTTAGACCTAAATCAGATACATAAAGGTAATATAACCCTTCATTTATGGTCCCTTTGAGATATCATAGCATCCTCTTGTCAACATGCATATGAGGTTTCCTTGGTGTGTGAATAAATTGACTTAGCACACTCACACTATAACATATATCTAATCTTGTTAATGTGGCATAGTTCAAACTTCCCACAAGACTTTGATAACCTGTGATATCTTCTATGAGTTCACCTTCATGTGAGTTTAATTTGTGATTCTCTCCCATTGGAGTGTTTGAAATCTTATGGTCTTGCATCTTGAGCTTTGTTAACAAGTCTTTCATGTACTTCCTTTGAGTAAGGAATAGAACATGATCTCTTTAAACTACTTCTAACTCTAGGAAGTATGTAAGTGAACCCAAGTCACTTATCTTGAACTCTTCTTTCATGTCATCCTTGATCTTCTTTATTCCATTTGCATCATTTCCTGTAAGTATAATATCAATCACATACACACATAAATAGATGACTTCAGAATCAATCTTTTTGAAGAAGAGTGATGGATCTGCCTTGCTAGATTCAAATCCTTTGTCCTCGAAAAATGAAAAAAGCCTCTGTTTCCAAGACCTTGTGGCTTGCTTGAGTCCATAAAAACTTTATTAAGTTTACACACATAATCAAGATGTACTTGATTCTAAAAAGAAGTAGTTGTGCCATATAGACTTCTTATGTTATCCATCCACTAAGAAATGCATTTTTTACATCCAATTGAAGTATCTTCCAATTCTTGGAAGTCGCAATACTAAGTAGGACTCTAATTATAGGCATCTTTGCCATAGGAGAGAAATTCTCTTCATAATCAACTCCGTGAGTTTGTGTAAAGCCCTTTGCCACAAGCCTTGCCTTATACCTATGAATGGAACCATTTGATATCTTCTTTTGTTTGTAAATCCATCTTGAAACTATTACTTTCATTGATGAAGTCTTGGGAACCGATTCTTAAGTGTTTTTTTCCCCAACTACTTCAATTGCCTCTTCCATTGCATGCTTCCATTCTGATTTCTCTTTGGCTTCATCCAATGTTGAGGTTTCTTCTTGATTTATGTCATGTGCTAAGTAATTTGAGTGTTTAGTAACAAGATATGTGTCATATCCTTACCTTTCTAGTTTCGTTTTCTCCCGCATGGATCTTCCTAGACCATGAAGTATGATGATTCCACCTCTTGTCCAAGCTCATGCACTTTACCTTTACCTTTAGAATTCCACATTTTGAATCTTTCAATCTGAGATAGTTCATCATCTTCTGAGGTATCCTACTCTTCAACTTTAGGAGGGTTGTCCTTGACAAGATTTGGAAAATTTTCCTCAATGTGATAAGGTAAGTTGACTTTCGTGCATGAGTCTTCATACCAAGAACTATTCTCATCAAACACTACATCTCTACTCACTAGAAAACCTTTGTTTCTTTGATTGTATAGCATATAAACTTTTTTATTGTTGTCATATCCAATGAATACATACATTTCTGCTTTTGGATCCATCTTCCCTCTTATCTAGAACCAACATGAGCATAAGCCATACATCTAAAAATAGTACTATGATCCATGCTTGGTCCTCTTCCATTCGAAGCCTCATATGGTGTCATGCCATCAAGTGACTTTGAAGGTAACTTGTTAGTAAAATAAGTGGCTGTGGATATAGCCTCAACCAATAAATAATTAGGTAGATCTTTTTCATGTATCATAGACCTTACAATTTAAAAGATTCTCCTAATTCTTCTCTCTACCACTGCATTTTTCTCTACAATGCACCTTTAGTAACTTCTCTCTTGATTCCCCTTTCTTGAAGCAAAGAATCAAATTCATGGGAAACGTATTCGCCCCCTCCATCTTGTTGGTGCAAATGACCAAGACTTTACATTTGGCTTAGCATGGAAGACTATATGTGGAATCATTTGATGATTCATATGAAACATAGCTTGTGATTGTTTGATCAATTACTATTGTAAAAGGTTTATACCTTGAGACAATCTTGTAAAACCCCATATCTCATGGAGTAAGGAGAAGTATGAGTGTAGCTCAGTGATGAGTAGCACCTCCTTTAATGTCAATCCGGGAAGACGTGAGGATGGTATGAAGACCTCGAGCAAGCGAAGGCACAAATGTGTGAGTGAGAAGCACACCACCATGCACACACATACGCAAGCATGCGCACACACAACAAGAACAAAGAGAGAGACAATGGAAGTCTTTTTAGATTACTCAAATGTGCTCTTACAAGTTCAATTCTATTACAAGCTAACCTCAAAAATGAGCTCTGTAGCTCTATTTATAGTTTTTGACTAGCTCTTGGCCCTGTCCAGACCTAGTGTCCGACCTAGTTAAAAATTAGGTTCTAGGGCCTATTTGAGGGCTCAAATGAGGCCTAAAAATTATGAAAATTGGTACGATGATACTTATAATACTCCTCAAGCTCAAGGACTCCTCGGCGTGCACAAAATGGAGTTACAAAAAAGGTGAAATGGTATTTACAATGATCTTTAGTGATGAGAATAACTCTTATGAAGATGTTGTTTTGGAAAAATTTGAATGGCCTACTTGCCAGATCTTCGTTTTGACTACTTTGTCTGCTTGTGCCTTCTTGCTGCTCTGGCTCCCTTCTTAGGCTTCCTTGTCTTGTGAGTCCTTGGGTGCTTTGACTACTGCCAACACACCCCTCTCTCGCATCTGTCGTCTCTGACAGACCCTTTTGGAGCTGAGCGTTGGACGTAGTATTGAACCAAATTTGAAGCAAGGTGGTGTTCTTCTCGTCGCAACCCCCGTGCTAGGTATGTTAATAATGCATCCCAATCCACTAGACCTGGAACGTCTGGATGTGGCACCCGCAATTGATCTGAGTGGATGGTCCTCTCCATAGCAAGTAGTTGGAGGAGATGTGAGGGCCTTGGCACGAATATTTCTGAGTGATATTCACAGAACCCTGTGACAAACATCTCCTTGAAGGTCTGCTTGAAACAAGCTAGGAGGTATTTTATTCTTGCGTGCAAGGGATATATTACCTTTATTGAGGGGGTGGTGCTCATGTCATATACCAGGTCTAGGTTGCCTGCAATGAAGCCAACTCCTAAGAAATGGGGTCTTTGATGTTCTTGAATGTTCCGAATGTGATTAGCATTAATTCAAAGATCTTCATGCACATCTGTGCCATCACATCAGGGGTGTTCCGTAGTCGAAGGCTCTAGTGACGGATTGTAAGCAAGGGTGGGAGGTCCTTGTGGAGGTGCTAGAAAAGACATAATTTAACCACTTTGCACAGCCTTTGACGTTTTTGACAGCAATGGTAAACTCGGGCCAGGTGCGTCTTCGAAAGACTGGAACATAACAGGGGTTGTATTTGATAAATAGTGGCATGTTATTCCAGGTACGAACCATTTCAGGGTAAGTTTCTAGGAGTCATATCCGCCAGGTAGGTTGATGAATGGATCCTTTTTTAGCAGTTTCAAGGAGATCATCAGGGCCGAATTGTGTGGCGAAAGTCGGGGCTTTGCCACATGGCCATGGAATCTCTGCATTGTAGTCGATTAGGAGTATACAATATGGCACATACTAATCATCGTTGGTGCCTAGCCATCTGTGATGAGACATACTTCGGAAATATTATGGCTTTATGACAGTGTCTTCCAATTTAGCCATTGATTGGATTTGGACTGCCACTCGATCTTCATGAGTTTTAGCTGTCTTTTCGAGTGTCTAAAGCCATTCTGGGATTTCCACCTCTAGAGTGTCCAATCCCTCAGCGGTTTGTTGCACACCCGGCATTGGCATAAGAACATATGGCTCTTCATAGGACTCATCCACTTCAATGGGTACCAAGTCTTCTGGTTCTGGCTCTATGATTGGAGAAGGTTGTCTTTCATGCTCAAGTAGCTTCTTTTGCAATTCCTCCACTTGTTCCTTTAATGCCTTACTTCCTCTGAAGTAGATGCTGGTGCTATGACCTTGGGTTGTTCCTCTTGTTCCCTGATCTGGCGTTGCAGTGCGTCTCGTTCCTTTTCCATATCATCGTGGGATTCTAGTAGATCAGCATAGCTTTCCAAGATTGTCTTCATTCTATCTGAAGGGACTACTTTAAACTGTTTTCAGTCGATCTCGTGGGAGGAGCCTTCCATTGCGGCTTCTAGGTTTTCTTCGTTTTGCTTTTGTAGACGCTTGTTCTCTTCCAGGGCGGTACCCATGTGTTTTCTGAGGAGGGTCAAATTACGCCGAACTCTTAGATTATCTGTTTGGTAGACTTCAAGTAAAGCTTCGAGCTGTTTGATGCCTGGCAACTGTGATGGTTGGGGTGTCTCTAGGAGAGTTTGATGAGCCTGCTCGAGTGTGGTGTAGCGTTGATTGAGGTCTACATTTTCATCTTCTATAGTTGTAAGCCGCCTCTGTAGTTGTTGGTGATTCATAGTTAGTTGATGATGGCGGTCTTCGAGAGCCTGATACTCACTCTGAAGTTGATACACACACAGATGTAATGTCGAAAACATATTAGTTGCATTAAAGAATGCAGGGAAAGGAGAGGATGCAGGGGGAATGGGAAAGGGGAAGGGAGTCATGAATGAGGTTGAAACAAGTGGTGATGTGGGTGGAGGGGGTATGGGAGATTGGGGCTGCGTGGGGGGAGGGAGTGGTTCTGTGGTTGGTGATGTTTCCATGGTGTCAACCGTGTGTGAGACCATGTAGATGGGGACAGTGGGTGAGGTGGATGTGATGTTCGTGAATAGTGTTGTGAAAGAGGGCATGGTAACTCCTCCGAATTGGATGCCGAGAGAGAGGAATTCCCATGACATAAGTGGTGAGTGTTGAAATTGGGGTTCTAGTGCCATGTGGTGAAGTGATGTGTGTAGTGTGAGGTGGTGAGGGTGGTGAGAGTGGTGAGAGTGGTGCCGCCTGATGTTCGTTTTTTCGTGTAGTATCTTCTGGCACTGATACATTGATGTGAATTTGCTTGTCGGATCGCATGGGACGGGTAGGTACTCATTTCTGAAATCGATGAATATAAGCCATAGCTGAATGAATGGCCTCATCCAAGCCCACTGCGTCTGCGTGCAAGTTCATGGATTCAATAAACATGTCATCCACACCTTGCTCTCCTAACATTTGGCTCATTAGCACCTTTCCTGATTCGAGCGATAGTTTGTGTTGTTCCTCGACTAGCTTCATGGTTTGATACAATTTTTTTATTTGTGCCAAATATGTTGGGGCACTTGCTAGTTCTGAAAGTTCATCATATCCTTGATCATGTTCCTCGTTTGCTCCTTCTCCTTCTGTCTCTTCTTCATTCTCTTCTACTTCTACTACTTCTAGTTGGGTCGGGGTTGAAGTTGTTGTAGTGGGTTGTGGTCCTTGGGTCTGCTCGAGGTTAGATTCATTGATCAGCCTAGAAAATTCTTCATCAGTGAGATCATTCAGGGTGTAGCCCTGTGGAAACTCTAAGTCTGATGGAATTGGAGGGAACACCAGATTGGGTCCTTCTGCACTTGGCCTGGGTAGTCGAATAGTAAATGGTCAGACACGGCATGTTTGGGGAGGGGTAACTTCTGGTGTGGTGGTGGCTCCCCTTGCTTGGGCACATGGTAATTGGACTGTCCCTCTCATTTTCTTCGAGGGAGGACCCACTGTTGATAGCCGTCTTTGGAATTCTTGGGCCCTAGACCATACTAGTGCCCTTTGAATAGGCACGTCATAAGCTAAGCACCTGTAAATTATTCTTGTCAGGGCACAACACCCATGAAGCCAGTTCTTCTATTTCTTATTCCATTGTTGATGGGCTAGGTGGATCTGATCTATGATCCAATGTGGTATATTAATGGTGAGATCCTTTGTTTTCGCCAAGTACAAGGTGAACCATATCTTTTTTGGTGGCATAGTGAAGCGTTCTTGGGCGGGGAAAGCAAAGTGTTTCATAATCGTTCATAGGTGAAGATCGATAGTTGGTTTCATTGCTACCATGTCCTTCAATTTATTGAGATCCTTGTGCTTCATCCTGCCTGGAATCAGTGTTTCTTTCTCAGTGGGAATATGCATACCTTGCATGTTCAATGCTTCCCGTACTAGGTTAAGGGTCAGTTTGAATCTTTTGAGTTCGTGGCCTGGCATCAATGAGGGTAGCACAAAAGTACTATCACCTCCCTTGGCTCTGCTCGGGGTGATGGTACTAAAGGTAGGAGCAACGCAAGAAATCTGGCTTAGGTAAATGTGCCCTGAAATAGCTATCCAAGCCTACTTTGGTCCATACCAATCGCATTACTTCTGCATTCTGATACTGTTCAAATTCATGGGTGAAGAAATGGTATCGTCCCCATTTGCCATTAGACTCAATTTCTGCCTCCGAAAAGTAGGTGCCATCTCCCAATGGTCCTCCGACATCACTAAACCAATGTGCGTGTTTCCCCACATGAGAAGTGTGTCCCTGAGGAGGGTCCTGAATAGGAAGCACATGCACAGCTCTAAGTTCTTGAGGCCTCTGAGTGAGTTGTGGTTCAAGAAGGAGGGTTTTCAATGTCCACAATCTGGGTGCTAGACCCTGCCTGGGAACTGGTGCCTCCTGCTTCTGCCATGTTACTGCTTGCTTGCTGGTTGTGTGAGAATATAGAATCATGCGTTAACATAGTAATGGACAAGATAGAACAATTTTTGTCCTCGTTACAACATTAACATGAGGTGAGTAATGGGTTAGTGGGTCAGTGAGTGCTCGATGATTGTGTGTGTAGTTAACGAACAAATAGTCATATGAGCTAAGTGAAATGGTGCAGTGTGAGAATGATGCAGTTAGGAAGTGGAGATGAATTTACAAATGGGGTCGGGGGGTTTATTACAAGCTTTAGGCTGCCAAACACAGTGGATGGTTTTTGTTTTTGACTTTATGGGAACTCTGGAGGGCTTTATAAGAGAGTCTGCTTGGAAATGAGGCTTTTTAGGGACCCATTTACAAGTGAGTCTACTCGTGCTCTTGGGCAAACATGTGTTTGTGTGTATCGAGTAAGAGTGTGCATCGCCTGTTCGAGCGAGTGAACCATGTTGTGCATGGTGTGACTTGTATGTAGTTATTTGAGCCTGCAAGCAAGCCTTAGGCACCCAAATTTGTCTTGATTGTGGGTCAGCCTTCATCGACTTCTTGGGTACCTAGATAGACTTCACTTTTGTAGAAGACTTTTTGAAGAACTTCTTATTAGTGTCTTGTAACTGATCACTAATATGAAGTTGAGCCACTAGTTGTGACTTGACCGTGCCGTGATGCTCGCCTTTCCGCACCCACTTTTGTTTTGGTGGTTGGATTGCCTTGCTTCGTACTTTCTTTTGGCTTTGAGCATATGTAGTCTGCTTCTTCTACATTGGATCTACCTTTTGTTGTCGTATCCCTATGGCCTTTGGAAAAGAAGGGAGCTCCGTTGCGTCCTTGAATTCTTTATTGAGATAATCATCCCTCTGCATCACATAGTTTTGGACAAGAAGAGCATGGTCATCTTCGTGTGTACTCCTAGAAGGACTAGGAGTGTGTGCCTTTCCTAGTTCCTTGAGTGCTCCATTGTCCAACTCAATTGTAATTCGACTCTGATTTACCCATACCTGAAGAAGTCCACTTCTTAGGTTTATGTTGACTACATGATCATAGATCGAGTCTTGACCCAAGACAAGAGGCTGAGGTCCTCATCTTGACACACTAGGACTTTAACTGTTAGTAAAACATCTTGAATGTAGAGGGGAAGTTCCACCTCACCCATGCAAGGGGTTTCCACACCTCCCAATCCTATGAGATATGCTTCTATAGGATTGACTTTTAATTTCAATTCTTGACAGTAAGAGAGTCTCACCGCACTAGTGGCTGCACCTGAGTCAATCAATGCTCGCACAGTTTTTGCACTAATTCCTTGTCCTATCTCTAAGGTCACAAAAGGACGTCGATCAATTATTCTATGGGAACTTATTCCTGAGACTTCACACATTGCCATATGATATCCTTGATCTGCATAAGCATCTCTTCTAGGCTGTTCTCTGCCCTGTCTTTGCAATTTTAATCTTCTGATGCATTCCAAGGCTTCTGCCTGCGCTTCTTCTCGAATTCGTTTTTCTTCCTCTTTGCGTTTCTTAGCAGTATTGAGCCGACTTAGCATATCTTCTGTGAGAGGTTCCTGATATAACTTGACTCTGCATCCGCTAATGTAGCTCGGGAGAACATCTCCCTCTAGTGTAGCTAACTGAACTGCTCCACTTGTGGAAATCCTATTTATGATCATAGGTCCATAACCTCTCTTCTCTAATTTTCTTGCATGTTGCTTCAGAGTGTAGACTAGTACTAGGTCTCCTGCCTTTAAGCCTTTATCCTTCACATGGGCATCCAAGTACGCCTTTTGTCATTTCTTAGCTGCATATATCCTTGGGCAGCTCTTAGTCTTGTTTCACCTAATCGTTCAAGGTCAAAAATCCTTGAAGAGAGTTCATGACCCGTCCAATCATATTCCTGTGCTACTTTCAATGTAGGTATCAAGAAGTCTAATGGTAGCACTGCATTTTGACCGAATACCATCTGAAAGGGTGTGGCTTGGAGTATCGTTTTATAGGCAACTTTGTATGCCCAAACAACATGGTGTAGCTGTTTGTCCCAATCAGAGTGTTTACTATTCACTAATTTGGTTAGCACGTTACATAGAATCTTATTTGTGCTCTCACCCTGGCCATTAGCTTGTGGGTGATAAGGGGCAGACTTCTTGTGAACTACCAAGAATTCTTGGAGAAGATTTTCAATAACTTCATTCAAGAAGTGAGTGCCTCTATCACTAACTAGCTCTATAGGTAGCCTGTATCTAGTGAACACATTCTCAAATAAGAACTTAGCACTTGTGTGAGCATCATTCTTTGTCGTAGCTTTTACCTCTACCCACTTGGTTATTTATTCAGTGGCAACAATGATATATTCAGCATGGGAACCCTTAGCTGGGGGATTAATAGGACCTACAAAGTCTATAGTCCACTTAGAGAATGCACGCCCACCCATCATAGCTTTCAGAGGCGTCTCATCTTTGCATATAGGACATTGAGTTCGCTGACAAACATCACATCTCTTCACATAGGTATGTGCATCCATCTGAAGGGTTGGCCACCACAAGCTTGCAAATAGGATTGCCTTGATCATCCGATCTAGTCCAAAGTGTCCTCTTGCTACACCCTTGTGAGCAGTTTCCAAGATCTTAGGATATTCACTCTCATGGACACATAATCTAAGGTAACCATCTTTACCATGCTTGTATAGATTATCACCAATGACTGAGTAGTCTAGGGCTTCTTGTTCTAAACTTCTTTGCCTAGCCAAAGTCATATCTTGAGGGAATGTTTTCATCCTCAGAAAGGCTACTAATGGTTCACTCCAATCTGGCACTAGGGACACCTGATAAACAGTGGCATGTTCCACAGGTGGTTTAGTGCAGCAGATCCGGCATTCCTTGCACAACTTATGGACATCAGCTTCCATCATCGGCCAATGCACTCCGAGTCTCCTTAATGTCTGTAGGGTTTGTTGCTTTGAGTAGTGTTGCTCTAATGCACCTACATGTGCTAATTGCAACCATTTAGCGTACTCATCCTCTTCCACACAACAAGCTAGGATCCCTTGATCTATATGCTTGTACATACTTCCTGCCATGATCTGGTACTTTTGGGCTTTTACTACCTCCCTATCTTGTGTGTTTATTACTCGGTGGTTAGGCCTGTATATCAATACTGGCACTAATGGCTTAGCCCACTGAGGTACAACTTCCAAATTAAATAAGTAAGCATCGGGAAGGTCATCTGATATTCCTTGTGGGGCCTCTCTTGATGTGAGTCTTGAGAGGTGGTCCACTCTCAAGTGAGTCTTACCCTTCCGTACCACAACCTTGAAGTCATATTCCACTAGTAGGAGGAACCATCTTACCATTCTACCTGTATTGCATGGTTTGTTTACCAAGTACAACAGTGCTTGATGATGAGTAAAAAATTTAAACTTGTTTGCAAGCAAATAGTGCCTAAACTTTTTAACTGCATATACCATGCCTAATCCTTCTCTCTTAGTAGTGGTATAATTCCGTTCAGCTGCATTTAGTTGTGTACTAGCATAGGCAATTGGAAGGTCCATCTTACCTTCGCCCATAGGTTGTGCGAGTACACATCCAATAGCATAATTGGATGCATCCACATGAACATGAAAGGGCTTATTCCAATCTGGTGTGGTCAAGATTGGTGCTGAACATAATCGTCATTTAAGTTCATTGAAGGAGTTTTCACACTCACCCGTCCATTCGAAATTAGTCAAAAGTCCATACAGAGGCTTTGCTATGATGGCATACATGTGTATAAACCGTCGGTAATAACCACAATGCCCCATGAAAGCTTGTACTTCCTTGACGTTCTTTGGCCTGGGTAGCTCTGGAATAGCTCTCACTTTTTCTTCATCAGTGGATATGCCATTCTTTGACACTATGTGTCCTAGAATCTTGCCTTGCCTGGCCATGAAAACACACTTTTCTGGGTTCAGGCAGACTTGATATTCTCTTCATTTGTCAAAGATTTGCTTGAGTTCAGGTATATGTGTCTGTCTAATGTTGGAATGAGCACATAGATCATCAACATAGACTTCCAAATTCTTGCTCAAAAACTCTTTAAATACATGACACATCAATCTCTGAAAAGTGGGCAGGCGCATTGGTAAGCCCAAATGGCATTACCCTAAAGGTGAATATGCCCCACTCTATGGCAAAAGCTGTCTTATGCTGATCTTCTGGAGCTATGGCTACCTGATTGTAACCAGAAAATCCATCAAGGAAGCTGTATACTTACTTGCCTGCTACCCTTTCTAACAGATGCTCCGTAATTGGAAGTGGATAGTTAACCTTCTTCACGTTAATACACACACGTAATTTTCCATTCTTCTTGAGCACCACTATGATGGGGGATACCCACTCAGTGTGCTCAATTTCATAGATAAATCTAGCTTCCACCAGACGATCTATCTCTTCTTTTATCTTCGCCGCATAAATATCATTATATGTGTATGGCTTCTGCTTGGATGCTTTGGCATCTAAAGTCATGGGAATTGTGTGTGAGCATATGTCCGGGTCTACACCTTTTAAATTCTTGTAACTCCAAGCGAATACGTCTCTGTATTCTCTTAGCACGGCTATCAACTCTTGCTCTTCCTCTTCCGTCAAGTCATGTCCTATGTAAGTGCATCTCTCTTCTCCTTCTTCTATGTCTACAACAATTTTCTTGGTGGTTTCTTTGTTATCATAGGCCCCTCCTGATTGTGCATCACGTTTAGGCATTCTTATCATGACTCTCCTATCTTCTATTTCATATTTCTTAAAGGTTTTAGGGACCTCAAACAAAGATTCTTCTTCCTCAGGTGTGACTTTTCTCTTTTTTCTTTTCTTTCCTTCACTCTTAACGTCCACCTGTGTGGTTAACCTTACTTCTTTTATAAGCTCTTCGTGTCTTTGAGGGTGCACTTCTACTTCATAGAAGTATTCTTCATCTGATGCAAATGGTGGGTCCATAATGATTGACTCTAGGTCTGAGTCACTAGCATCCTCGAATGCATTAGTGCTAGGTTCACATTCTTCTAAAATCGAATCTCCCATGATTGGCTCTATGGAGAAGACTGAAATGTCATAGCCATCCTCGTCACAGTGGGGTGTCCATTGTTCTTCATTGATGGCTACATCCATTGTTCCTAAGATTTTTGCCCCACTATGAGGGTCAAATTCTTCGTCAGGAAATACTACAGGCCCATAGGCTGGGTCTTGAATTGATCTGTGTGTTTCCTTCGCACCTACCTCTCTGGCTTTTTCTCTCTTCTCTTCTTCTACTGCCACCTTGCACATCCATAAGTGTGTGTCTTAATGCATCCATGAGGATCCTGATCCTATGGAATGCACTGACTCGGTATCATCTTTAGCTCTATGGATGGGGTTCCATTGGATAGGGGGTACATCTTTGTGAGAGTAATCCTTGAGATTAACTTTGGTCGTGCCACCTAAGTGTTGCAAATACAAGGAATTGGTTCCCCAATCCTGTACCACTTGCAATTGTCGCATAAATGGTCTTCCCAAAATCATCTCATAGGTATGTTTTTTGCTAAAGTCACATATAGCAAACTCATGCTCAAACTCAACACCACATGTGGTGAGAGTTATTCCTTCTAACATCCCTAGGGGTCTCTCTATGTAACCGTCAACCATTTGCAATTTCATTCTCGTTGGCCTGAGTGATGGCTTGCCCCAACGCTTCCATAGGGAAGTGGTAGTGTTGCTCTAGCACAATGGTGAGAACCACGTTAAGAAGCTTCACCTCCTTAATGTCAATCCGAGGGAGAGGTAGGAGTGATATGAAGATCGTGAACGTGAGATGATGTGAGAGTGAAGGTGAGAAGCACGAAGATGCACACACACATACACACACACAATGAAGAGACAAGCAAGACACAATGGAAGGTGAGGAATTAGCTCTATTACTCAAGAATACTCTTACAAGCTCAAGAATAACTCTAATCTCAAACAAGCTACAATGAACCAACCTCAAAAATGAGCTCTCTAGCTCTTTTTATAGTTTCTAGACTAGTTTTGACCGGTTTCACATCTAGTGACCGGCCTAGTTAAAAAATAGGTCCTAGAGGCTATTTGGAAGGGTAAACGATGTCTAAAAATAACGAAATTTGGTACGAGTATTCTACCTAAGCTCCTCAAGCTCGAGGACTCCTCGGCTTGCACAAAATGGAGCTATGGATTACAAAATGGGGTTTTCTATGATACATATGTTACAATTAGTGATAATAATCACTGTTGAATGTTTTGGGAAAATTAATAAGACATGTATTTGTTTAAAAGATTGATCCGCCTGGCTCCCTGCTTCGTCTTCACATGCTTCCGTGGCGTCTGTGCCTCTGACTGCTTCCAACACCCCCCTCCCTCTCGCTTCTGTCGTCCCGGACAGAACCTTGTTGTGAGGTCTGCCGGATGTAATTCTGTAGGAGGTCTTGAGCGAGGGTGTGCTCTGATACACGAATACCTCGGGCTAGATCAGCCTCGAGTTTCTCCCAGTCGATAGGTTGCGGCTCGTCTGGTGGTGGGAGCTGATAGTATGTGGAGTACACCATTCGTTCACAGGCGAATAATTGCAATAAGTGTGTCGGCCTGCTTATGAATACTTCGGAATGGTACTCCCAAAAACCGGTGGTGAACATTTCTTCGAATGTTTGCTTGTAACATGCCGGTAGATATTTGATCCTGCAGTGCCAGGCGTAACACACCCGGAGCGATGGCGTTGTGCTCATATCATAGACTAAATCCAAATTGCCATGCTCAAAGCCCGGAGTGTTGACATGGGGAGCCTTGATGCGCCGGAAGACTTTAAAGACCATCTGCATCATGTCAAAGATTTTGACAGTCATTTGCGCGGCTATATCATCCATAGGTTTTAATCGAGGGAGCCAGTGGCGGATCGTCGCCATCATATAGCCAACTGTGGGTAACGGCAACGGCGCCAAATTTGGTGTTGCTCTAGCACAATGGTGAGAACCACGTTAAGAAGCTTCACCTCCTTAATGTCAATCCGAGGGAGAGGTAGGAGTGATATGAAGATCGTGAACGTGAGATGATGTGAGAGTGAAGGTGAGAAGCACGAAGATGCACACACACATACACACACACAATGAAGAGACAAGCAAGACACAATGGAAGGTGAGGAATTAGCTCTATTACTCAAGAATACTCTTACAAGCTCAAGAATAACTCTAATCTCAAACAAGCTACAATGAACCAACCTCAAAAATGAGCTCTCTAGCTCTTTTTATAGTTTCTAGACTAGTTTTGACCGGTTTCACATCTAGTGACCGGCCTAGTTAAAAAATAGGTCCTAGAGGCTATTTGGAAGGGTAAACGATGTCTAAAAATAACGAAATTTGGTACGAGTATTCTACCTAAGCTCCTCAAGCTCGAGGACTCCTCGGCTTGCACAAAATGGAGCTATGGATTACAAAATGGGGTTTTCTATGATACATATGTTACAATTAGTGATAATAATCACTGTTGAATGTTTTGGGAAAATTAATAAGACATGTATTTGTTTAAAAGATTGATCCGCCTGGCTCCCTGCTTCGTCTTCACATGCTTCCGTGGCGTCTGTGCCTCTGACTGCTTCCAACACCCCCCTCCCTCTCGCTTCTGTCGTCCCGGACAGAACCTTGTTGTGAGGTCTGCCGGATGTAATTCTGTAGGAGGTCTTGAGCGAGGGTGTGCTCTGATACACGAATACCTCGGGCTAGATCAGCCTCGAGTTTCTCCCAGTCGATAGGTTGCGGCTCGTCTGGTGGTGGGAGCTGATAGTATGTGGAGTACACCATTCGTTCACAGGCGAATAATTGCAATAAGTGTGTCGGCCTGCTTATGAATACTTCGGAATGGTACTCCCAAAAACCGGTGGTGAACATTTCTTCGAATGTTTGCTTGTAACATGCCGGTAGATATTTGATCCTGCAGTGCCAGGCGTAACACACCCGGAGCGATGGCGTTGTGCTCATATCATAGACTAAATCCAAATTGCCATGCTCAAAGCCCGGAGTGTTGACATGGGGAGCCTTGATGCGCCGGAAGACTTTAAAGACCATCTGCATCATGTCAAAGATTTTGACAGTCATTTGCGCGGCTATATCATCCATAGGTTTTAATCGAGGGAGCCAGTGGCGGATCGTCGCCATCATATAGCCAACTGTGGGTAACGCGACTGGTGGCTTGAAATAGGGGTAGTTCAGCCAGTCTTGGCACTGCTTATTGTTTTGTAGCTTTATAGCGAAGGCAGTCCAAGAGCGGCGTCGTGGTACTGGTCCCCAGCACGGATTAAATTTTAAGTGAAGAGGCGCCTTTACCCACGTGCTCATCATTTCTGGATAATTTTGCAGTAAATCTTTGCGCCAGTCTGGTTGGAGGATTTCACCTCTCTGCGCCCTTGGTGGCAAGTCCTCTGGCTCGAATTGAGTTGCATGCGTAGGTTTCTTGCCGGTTTCTTTCTCTATGGTTAATTGATATTCTGCCATTAACATAAAGTATGGTTTATACTGAAGCTCATGCCCGGATATGTATCTTCGCGGGGCCATGTGAGCAAAGAATGGTGATTGTAAAATTTTTTCTTCAATTATGGCCATGGCATGTAGCTGTGCCTCTACTCTGGCCGAGTGTGTCGTTCCGAGTTCTTCTACTGTCTTCATCCACGCGGGGGTAGGTAGTTCGTAGGTCATCTGGCCTTCGGCCGTGACACGTCCGCCTGGGATGGGTATCGGTTCATAAGCCTCTTCGAAGGTCTCCTCCACCAGGATAGTGACAGTTTCTTCCTCAGCTGGTAGCTCAGGTGGGGAGTCAGGCCTTGGTGGTGCTTCATAGATGGCAATCCTAGATTCAAGATTTGTTACCTGGGCCCGGAGTGCGTTGAGTTCCTCTAAAACTTCAGGGGCAGGGTCCACAGGCGCTGGTAATTCCGCTGCTGCTGGTACCTGTTGTGTGGCTGGTTCTCTGAGCTGTAGCAGTTTGTGATCTTCCTTTAACTTTTGATACTCTTCATTCATCCGATCATAGTCCTCGAGCAATCTGACATGGTCGTCTAGCAACATCCGCATCGACTCAGATGGGATGGCCTTGAATCTGCTCGGACTTAGTGGCTGTTCTGGATGATCTAAAGCCGCCTCCAGGTTTTCTCTGTTCTGCTCTTGGAGTCGCTGGTTCTCCTCTTTAGCTGCGGCTAAATGTCTTCTTAATAAGCCCATATTTCTAGTAAGCGTCGCGTTGCGGACAGTCTGGGCTCTAAGTAGGTTATCTAAGTCTGCGGTGGCCTCTTTGCTTTTTTCCTCACTTTCTATTTCTAACTTGTGATAAGCCTCGCGTAACTCCTGGTACCGGCTGTTCAGTGAGGCGTTCTCAATTGACAACAAGTTAAGCTGCGTTTGCAAGTCGTTCGTCGTTTTCTGCAGCTGTTGATAGTTGGTGCCGAGTGATGCAAACTCATCTCGGACTTGCGTCATACATGCGAACATGTGTTGAAATGCTGTGTCTACGGTGGGCGATAGCAGTAGTGAAGTGCTAAATGAGGATGCAGTGATGGTAGATGCAGTGGGAATGGGAATCGGGGTTGGGACTGTGGATGCAGTGGTGATTGTGGAAAATCGTGAAGTGCCTACATATGAGGGTGCTGTTTGTGTAGTGGGTGGTGGTGAGGTGGGTGGTGATATGTCCATGCCATTGGATGTGTTTAATGTTGTGACTGTGAACAGTGGTGTGATTGGGGGTGGTTGCGTAGGTGTGAATACGGGATTTACAAACGTAGAGTAGTTTACAGGGGGGATGGTGGGAATAGTTTGGTGAAACGGGGAAATAGGGGTTATGGCAGGTTGGGGAGGTGAGACGGGTGAGAAGGTTAGCGGGGTTAGGAAGGGAAATGGGGTTCTTAGAGGTGGGGGAAACGCTGGGAAGGATGAAGGGGCGAAGGGATTAACATAGGGATGCAGAGGGCTGGGTGTGGGCCGGGTGGTATGAATGGGTAAGGAAGAGGTTGGGGCTATATTGCTTTGTACAGGTGTGGATGTGGGGAAAGCAGGTGGGTGTGCGGGTGATACAGGATGGGTTGGTGACAGATGAGGTGAAAGAGGAGTCGAAGGGGTGGAGGTTATTTCGAGGATTGTAGTGGTATGTACAATGGTGGTACGGGGGGGCGAATCTACAAGAATGGTTTCTGCGGTTACTGAACGTTCGGGGGCGAGGCGTGCCTCCCTGGCTTGTGCTGAAGATTGGGCTCCTGTTGGTACACGAATATACTCCCCAGGTTTTGAGAGTAGTCGCACTCGGCGGGGATCAAACTGTGGTAGTTGCTTTCTTTGTAAAAACCTGAGTGCTTCATGGGAGCCTACTGATTGGACTAACTCTCTGAACCCTCTGATATAGGCGTCTTCGAATCCTCCGGAGATGAGTTCCTGTTCAATTAATGCCTGGCTCTCCTCTTCAGTTAACTTCTTTCGTGCCCAGACTTTCTCCATGGTACGATATAATTTCTTTATGGCCAATGTGTACGCTGCGGCTTCGAATGTCTCATCTTCATATGTGCTGGTGTCGCCGTGTGTGTCGGTTTGTTGGCCTTGCCCCTCTGTCTGGTCGTCATGTGAACCCTGGCTGGCTTCATCGTCGCCTTGATCGTCGTCTGTTTCGGTTCTTTCTTCTTCAGAGCCCGACACAGCTTGTCCCTGTGGCAAGTCTCGCGGCGTAGTAGGGTAGCTGGGGCGTTCATATTCCTGGGAGAACAGTGGTGCTTCTGAATACTGGAACTCGTTTGAGAAGGCATCAGGCATCTCAAAATCAAATGTCGTGTTTATGGGGTCGGCCTCCATATGTGGTATCGGGAAAGAAAACGCTTCCGCACCAATGGTGGTGGGAGCTTCTGCGGTTGTGGTGGCGGGTTGTGAGGTGGTAGTTGCCTGAGGTGCAGCGGTACTCGTGGTGGCCTCCGTAATTACTGGTCTGGACAACCGTATGCGAATAGGTTGTACAGTGGGCTCAGCTTCTGTCTGTGGTCGCTCGGGAGAGGGTTGTGGTGACGGCGACTCTGGCACTTGGAGGCAAGGGATGGTGCCTCGCATGCGCTTACCAGCCCGTGTCCTACTGGGCTTCTTAGCTTTCTTCGCTGTGCTCTTGAATGCCTTCAATTCCTCTCCTGTTAATGCACGCTCGATGGGCAAGTCATAAGCCAAACACATATACACAATTCTTGTGAGTGCACAACATCCGTTAAGCACTTTTTTACGCTCCCATCTGTGCTGTGCCAGGTACATCTGATCTATGATCCAGCTAGCCAGATCAACTGTTTGAGGTCCCGTACATGCCAAATATAATCCAAACCATATTCTTTTGTGTGGCATGGTAAACCTGTCCTGAGCTGGAAAGGCAAAATGTTGCATGCATATTCTTAATGGCTTTGACAACTCAGGTGTGATGGCTGAAATCTCTTCCCACTTCGTGACATCCCCACGTTTCATTGGTTCTGGAATCAATCTCTCTCGGTCTGTGGGAGTGTGGGTTCCATGAATCTTGATGGCTGCTCTGATTAGGTCCTTAGAGAGATAAAATCTCTTGTAAGGTGGATCATCCACTAGGGTAGGCAAGATGAAGGTTCCTGGGATGTCCTTATTCTCTGATGCCAGTAAGGTAGTGATCAAGTAATAGCACCTATAAAAATCTGGTTTGGGTAGAGGATCACTGAAATATTCTGTGAAACCGGCTCTGGCCCAAACATGAGTTAAATCTTGGGTGTTTTGTAGGGCTTCGAATTCTCTGGAGAAAAACTGGTACTTTCCCCACGTGCGGTCATCAAAAGTCAGAGAGGATTCAAATATAAAGTCTGCGTCCGTGAGGGGTCCTGCCAGGCCCTGAAACCAATGAGAATTCCTGTGTATCTTTTCTGTGTAGCCCATAGGGGGGTTATCGATAGGCATGGGCCCTGGAAATCCCTGAAATTCCGGCGGTGGAGCAGTAGGGTGGGACTCTGCTCGTAGCACGTTGAGTGGTACTGCTGCTACACTGGGGCCTACTCCTGATGTTCCTTCGTCAGTTTGCATGGTGGCTGGTGCGCTAGTGAGAAAGATCTGCTACAAAAGATTAACACATTAGCATGGAAATTAATCATGATCCCATTAAAGTGAGACCGCAATCCCTTTCCATAACTGATGCGTAACCCGTGTAGCCAAGTGCTGTGAGGTGATGGATGCAATGTTTTTTGCAGCACTAGTGCAGGTCTCTAGACACCTATATGTTTCAGATCATGCATACATTTCTTGATGAGATGAGATTACGAGTGGTGTGTGATGATGGTGGGTGAATTTATACAAGGTTTAAAGGTTAGCGATTTAGTACAAGGTTGTATGTTAGTTGGGGGGGTAGTTTTATCAGACATGGGGTTAGGGGAAGACGGTTGGACACGTTTCGGTATCCATTTCCTAAGAGTCTTTGAATGGGTGGTGGGTTTCTGCTGAGGGGTAAAAGGTGGTGTCGGTTTTGGTGGTATCGAGGGATGAGATGAGTTATGGGGGTTATATATTACATGGCTTATGGGTTGAGCTATGATACATGGTTTGGGTACCCAAATCTGCGTGGGCGTGGGTCTATGGGTAAGGTACTTCTTGGCGATCCACATTTGTCGGATGTTTGGACCTGTAGAAGAAGGTCGAGGGGATGGTGGAGATCGATTCTGTTTCTGTTCGGCCTTTTGCTGGTTGATCTCGGCTTGGTTGGAGTCCTTAGGTGCTTTTTGTCCTTTTGGCACCCATATTTGTCTGGTGCCGCTTCCTTTGGGAGGCCTAAACTGCTTTCCATGTTGTTTCCTCTGATACTGTCGTCGGTCTGGGTTCCTTTGTCGCGGTTGACTCTGTTGTTGTTGAGGTTGAGAGGTCGGATGGACACTCTGCTTTGGAAAAGAAGGGAGTTCCAACACTTGCGTGACCTGCCCATTAGGAAGTGATGCCTTTTGTAACTTTAATCTAGGCCAGTCCGCAACAAGCTTGGAAGGATGAGCACCGTAGGGTGTCGTGCTCATTTGGCCGCTGATGCAACCCACCTGACCTCTGATTGTGCCCTTCTGCCCTTGCTGTTGGGTAACTGTCTCTTCTAGTTTGCAGGAAGTCCCAGGGAAGATCTCCTGTCGTCCTTCTGATTGACAACTGTCTATAGCCAAGCCCGAGTGGGTTGGTGTAGATGTGACGTGACTGGTCTGATTAAAGATCTTCCGGTCTTCCGTCTCATGCGTTTCGTAGGGTCTAGGGTCACAACCGTCAAGCGGAGTGTGGTTAGGGAAGTCAAGCGGTATCACTCGCTTCTGCTCTAAGGTTCCAATCTGTAAGGAGCCTTGTCTAAGATTTAGGTCCACTGAGTGATCGTATAGCCAATCTTGGCCAAGGATTAGGGGTTCTATCAGGTCGTCATCATGGCACACTAGTAATTTCGCTGTCATCGTCAAATCCTTAATGAGGATAGGAAGGTCCACCTCACCCATGCAAGGGGTTTCCATGCCTCCTAGGCCTATGAGGTATGCCTCAATTGGCCGCATTTCTACTCCTGAATCTTTATAGTGGGACCATCTAATCGCACTAGTCGCAGCACCTGAGTCAATTAAAGCCCTGAGTTCTTGGCTGTGGTGACCGTGCTCTAGCCTCACTGTAATGAATGGTCTCCTATCCACTATGCTCGGGTGAGTGGTTGACTTTACTTGACACATGGCCATGGGATATCTGGGTGATGTTTCCAGATGGTTATAATGTTCTCTTCCTAGTCCTTGTCTTCTTAGCTTCATGCGCTTAATGCGTTCTATGGCTTCTGCTTGAGCTTCTGCTCGTATTCTATTTTCTTCCTCCTTACGCTTCTTTGCCAACGTGAGTCGTCTAAGTATATCCTCAGTAAGAGGTTCTTGATATAACCTGACTCTGCAGCCACTAATGTAATTAGGCATTATGTCTCCTTCTAAGGTGGCTAACTGTACTGCTCCACTAGTCGAAAGTCTGTTAATGATCATAGGTCCATAACCTCGCTTTTCTAACTTCCGTGCGTGCTGTTTCAGCGTATACACTAGAACTAAATCTCCTTCTTTTAGGCCTTTATCTTTCACATGCGCATCAAAATATGCTTTCTGTCGCTTCTTCGCTGCGTATATTCCTGCTGCTGCTTTCAGCCTGGTTTCTCCTAATCGTTCCAAGTCCATTATTCTCGCTGATAATTCATGGCCGGTCCACTGATGTTCTTGTGCAACCTTAAGGGTCGGTATCAAGAAGTCCAAAGGAAGCACAGCGTTCTGACCAAAAACTATCTGAAAGGGAGTTGCATTGAGTACGGTCTTGTAGGCCACTCGATATGCCCAAACAGCGTGGTGTAGCTGTTTGTCCCAATCTGAACGTTTATTGTTCACGAGTTTCGTCAGTACGGTACACAGTATTTTGTTAGTGCTTTCAGCCTGACCATTGGCCTGAGGATGATATGGTGCGGATTTCTTGTGAATCACCATAAAATCCTGTAACAAATATTCAATGACTTGGTTTAGAAAGTGAGTGCCTCGATCGCTCACTAACTCTATAGGCAATCCATATCTTGTAAAGACATTTTCAAATAAGAATTTTGCAGTCGTGTGAGCATCATTCTTTTTTGTGGCTTTTGCCTCTACCCATTTCGTCAGATAATCTGTAGCAACAATAATGTATTCCGCATGTGTACCTTTTGCAGGGGGGTTAATGGGTCCTACGAAGTCTATTCCCCACTTAGAGAATGCACGTCCGCCCATCATGGGTTTCAATGGCATTTCATCTCTGCGAGTAGGAAACTGCGTTCTTTGGCACACGTCACATCTCTTTACATAGGTATGTGCATCCATGTGAAGAGTGGGCCACCATAATCCTGCAAAGAGGATGGCTTTGATTACCCTATCTGGTCCAAAATGACCTCCTGCAACACCTTGGTGTGCAGTCTCTAGTATGCTAAGATAATCGCTCTCATGAACGCATTGTCTTAGATATCCATCTCGTCCTCTTTTGTATAGATTATCGCCAATAAGTGAATAGTCTTGAGCTTCCTGCTCTAGACTGCGTTGTCGAGCTAAAGTCATGCCTTGAGGGAATGTGTTCGTCCTCAAGTATGTCACTAATGGTTCACTCCAGTCTGGTGTGAGGGACACGTGATATAATGTTGCATGCTCTACTGGTGGTCTTTCACAACACACCTGACATTCTTTACACAACTTGTGGACATCTGCTTCCATAGAAGGCCAATATACTCCTAATCTATGCAGAGTCTGTAGTGTTCTATGTTTTGAATGATGTTGCTTTAGTGCACCTAAGTGTGCTAATTGCAACCAATTCGCCTGTTCTGAGTCATCTATACAACAAGCAAGAATCTTTTGATTATCCTGTTTATATATGCTTCCTGCTATTATTTGATATCTCTGGGATTTGGTAATCTCTCCTTCTTTGATCTTTATCCTAGGATTCTTGGGTCCGTATGTCAGAATAGGGACTAACGGCTTAGCCCATTCTGGTGCTATCTCTAGGTTAAACAAGTATGCATCTGGTAGATCATCCGCTACTCCTTGAGGGGCTTCTCCCGAGGTTAATCTTGAGAGGTGGTCAGCTCTAAGATGCGTCTTTCCTTTCCTAACTACCACTTCAAAATCATACTCCATGAGTAATAGAAACCAGCGTATTAATCGTCCTGTGTTACATGGTTTGTTAACTAAATATAATAGGGCTTGATGATCTGTAAAGAACTTGAATTTGTTGGCCAACAAGTAGTGCCTAAACTTCTTTACAGCGTAGATCATCCCTAATCCCTCTCTTTCCGTCGTGGTGTAATTTCTTTCTGCTGCGTTCAGTTGTCTGCTAGCGTAAGCTATGGGGAGATCTATGTTACCTTCATTCGTGGGTTGTGCTAACACACATCCTATGGCATAATTGGATGCATCCACATGTACATGGAATGGCTTACTCCAATCTGGAGTGGTCAATATAGGTGCTGAGCACAGGCGTCGTTTGAGTTCATTGAATGAATTTTCACATTCATCTGTCCATTCAAAATTGGTCAAAAGAGAGTACAGAGGCTTAGCTATGATTGCATACATGTGTATGAATCTCCTATAATAACCGCAATGGCCCATAAATGCCTGTACCTCTTTCACATTAGTTGGTCTTGGTAATTCTGCAATTACCTTCACCTTTTCCTCGTCCGTAGAGATTCCATTTTTCGACACAATGTGTCCTAGAATTTTGCCTTGTCTGACCATGAAAACGCATTTTTCTGGGTTCAGACAAACCTGATATTCTCGACATTTGTCAAATATTTGTCTTAACTCTGGGATATGTGTCTGCCTTACATTTGAATGAGCACATAAGTCATCGACGTAAACTTCCAAGCTCTTGCGTAAGAATTCCTTAAAAACGTGACACATGAGTCGCTGGAAAGTAGCGGGTGCATTTGTCAAGCCAAATGGCATTACACGAAATGCAAATATGCCCCATTCAGTGGCAAAAGCCGTCTTGTGTTGGTCTTCTGGAGCAATGGCTACTTGGTTATAGCCTGAGAATCCATCAAGAAAGCTGTAAACTTCCTTGCCCGCAACTCTTTCCAATAGGTGTTCCGTGATAGGAAGAGGATAACTATCTCTAATCGTGGCGGCATTAACTTTCTTAAGGTTAATACACACACGCAATTTTCCATTCTTCTTGGGCACAACCACAATGGGGGATACCCATTCGGTATGCTCAATTTCGTAGATAAATCCTGCTTCTATCAAGCGATCTATCTCCTCTTTAATCTTCGCAGCGTAATTATCATTGTATGTGTACGGTTTCTGTTTTGTCGGTTTCGCATCTGGAGTCATAGGGATTCTATGAGAACATATATCTGGGTCTACTCCTTTCAAATCTTTGTAACTCCAAGCAAAAACATCTCTATATTCGCGCAATAGGGCAACTAACTCTTCTTCTTCTTCAGTCGTCAAATCATGCCCTATGTATGTACATTTTTCTTCTTCTCCTTCTATGGCAACTATTACTTTCTTGGTTTTCTCTCGGTTATCATATACTTGTCCGTCATTCGCCTTTCTATTGGGCATTCGTACCATGATTCTTCTATCTTCGATTTCATATTTCTTGAAATTCTCGGGTACTTCAAACAAAGATTCTTCTTTTTCTGACATGGTTTCTTTCTTCTTCCTTTTCTTGCCTTCACTCTTAGTAGTCACTTCCGTGGCTAACCTTATCTCGTTCGTGATGTCCTCGTGTCTCTGAGTGTGAGTCTCTACTTCGTAGAAATATTCTTCCTCTGATGCAAAGGGTGGGTCCATGATAATTGAGTCTAAATCAAAATCGCTTGCGTCCTCAAATGCATCAGTGTTAGGTTCGCTCTCTTCCAAAATTGCATCGCACATGATTGGCTCTATCGTGAAAACTGAAATGTCATAGCCATCCTCGTCACAGTGGGGTGTCCATTGTTCTTCATTGATGGCTACATCCATGGTTGCTAGTATTTCCGCCCAACCATGGGGTTCAAATTCCTCGTCAGGGAATACTACAGGTGCATAGGCTGGATCTTGAAGGGTTCGTGAATGTTGTTCCGCACCTAAGGTCCTTGCTTCTAATCTTTTCTCCTCTTGTTTGGCAACTTTACACATCCATAAATGGGTATCCTCATGCAACCAAGAAGGATCTGATTCTAATGAGTGCACGGATTCCGTCTCTACTGGTGTCTTATGGATGGTATTCCATTGTATTGGGGGTACATCTCTGTGTGAATAGTCTTTAAGATTGACTTTGGTAGTCACTCCTAAATGTTGCAAGTACAAAGAATTAGTTCCCCAATCTTGTACAATTTGCAACTGACGCATGAATGGTCGTCCCAATATCATCTCATACGCATGATTTTTAGCAAAGTCACAAATGGCGAAAGTATGCTCAAATTCTACACCACAAGTGGTGAGGGATATGCCTTCTAGTAAGCCTAATGGTTTCTCTATGTGTCCATCAGCCATTTGCAGCTTCATCCTGGTGGGTCTGAGTGCTGGCTTACCCCAACGTTTCCATAAGGCGATAGTAGCGATAGCTACTCCGGCTCCTGAATCTAAGATGGCTTTCGTGGTGTAGCCCAGATGGGTTATTGGAAGATATGTGTTACCTTCCTCTCCTTCGCTTACGTCTCCAATCTTTTCCACGGGTATCTCTGGTACCTTCTTATGTGATCCTATCTGAGAGGGTGTGGTAGCTAACTCAGGGAATTGATTTGCTACGTGCTTCCACAATTCTGGTTTTACCTTTAACAGTTCCTCCAGAGTGAGATTACATTGTACTTTGGTATTCTTGATCACTTCCGTATTTCTAGGGATCACTGATTCTTCATTCCTCACTATTATCGTGGGTGCTCTCATACTAATAGACTTAGCTTCCCAAGGCCCTGTGAACTGAGGTAATTCTTGTAGAGAATTAGACTCAAATCCTGTGGGTTCACTCGGTTGTTCCACCTCTACCTCATCATATATAGAGGGGATGTCTTGGGGAAATTGTTCCTGCAAGTCGTTTATTTCTTGAATCGGAGGATGGGTTCTTTGTTCCTTTCTCCATTTCTCTTCTTGTATTTCTCTCAAAAATTCATGTGAGTACCTATGTATGGAGGACAAATTGTCTTGGCTTTCTGTATTGGGTACTTGAGACAGGGATGGTGGATTCCTTTCCTGTGTCTCTGGGACAATAGGGTTCCTATGCTGATCCTCTCTCTCTTTGCTTTCTAGTAAGTGTTCTAGCCTCTCCATTAGTCCTTGAAAGTGTAGTTCTGGTTTTGCCATGTTGTTCCAATTAAGATATCTAGAGGCTTCGAACAAAGCTTGTGCTAACTCTACCATCTTCATGCAAAGTTTAGTTCTCTCAATTTCTAGATCAGCTCGAGGGTAGTTTTTACTCATTTCCGTTACTTGAGGTCCCTCTTTTATTCTAGCCTGATATGCACGAAACATCATGTCTAGATCTTCCGGTATGGGTTCCGCTAAGACTGATCCTGATTTCTGAGCTGGGATTTCTTGGTTTGATTCTTGTGAAGCCAATTCTTGTATTTTGGCTCTAGATTCTCTTAGACTTCCTTCCAACTCACTTATCTTTTTACTCCATTTTCTCTTTAATCTTTCTCTAGAGTCTTTCCAAGATTTTGTCTTTTTACTACTCGATTCTGCAACTTCACTAATTTCGGCTACTTTTTCATGATTAAGCTGTTGGTTTTGTAAGAGCGTCTGGGCTCTGGTTATAGCTTGGATAGGCACGTATGTAGGGTTAGATCCATCTGCGTTGTTTACAATACCTATCACGTTGATCGATGTCACATTTGAAGTGTTGACTGGGTTCTTAGGACAATCTTTGATTATGTGTTCTTTGCCGCAGTCGGCGCAAAAGCCTTGGATGCTGTAGTACTGTGATTGCCTTGCTATTGGGGGATGTGGGCAGTCCTTTATGAAGTGATCTCCTTGGCATCTAAAGCATGGTCCTCTAGGGCCCTGTGGTCTCTGCTGTCTCAATTGGGGCCGTGGGTTTGGGTTTGCATACATCACATTAGTATAATCTGGCTCCCAACTAGGTTCCATTGGTGGACTATCATAATGATATGTCTCCCCATGCTCTGGTGACTCCGTGTAATAGGCGGGTGGACTAGTTACATGAGTAGAGTCAAAACTGTTTGAGTTCGGGTCACTTTCGGTGATCAGGGGTGAAGAAGGCACTAAGGCCCTACTTAGGTTCTCTTCTGCAGCCGCATATTTGACCGAGATGACATTCGCTGGTGGGGGTGGCTGCTGAGCTAAGACAGGTTGAGGTCTTTGTTGAGCCTGGTATGGGTAGTTCTGGGGAGGCCTATAGTAATAAGGCTGAGCATTGTATTGGCCTTGATACCTACCTGGCTGCTGGTATGCTTGCGGGTAGTTCTGTCTCACAGCTTGTTTGTTGTACGGGCAGTCCTGAGCTGTATGATTTGTGTATCTTCTCTCAATTGTGCAATATTGGCCACTAGGGTTGGCGTGAGGTTGAGGTGCATTGGGGCACATGTTTGCCAAATGATTTCCACCACAAGTGTAACAACGTACATTTGTAGGTAGCTTGGGCACCTGTTTACTAGAAACTCCTAGTTTTTGGGCCACTTTTTCTGCTAGGTCCTCTATCGAAGTAGACAATTTTGTGGATGCTAGAGAAGAACAATCTGAGTCCTTATAGACCTTTGAGAGTTCTAATTCATCTCCTAAGTTGTCCTCAATGTCTATACATATTCTTACGCATTCTTCTAGCGTTCTGGGTTCTTTTAGGTACACATAAGAGCGTAGTTTAGCGCTCAACAAGCCATCCAGGAACAGTGATACTTGTTTGGCTTGTGAGGGTAGCTCTTGCATTGGACATCGTTCGACATATTGTCTGAATCTACGACCTGCCAGTCTTACTGTTTCCTGAGGGGTTTGTTTAAAGCTATGAATAAGCGAAGACGTGTCATGTCTAACCCCACTTTTAGAGAATTCAGTGATGAATGACTCTAAAAAGTGATGGATGTCTCTGAATTGCCTTTGTTGCAGTGGTTGGAACCAAGTTAAAGCGGTATTCTTTAACGTTAGTCCAAATGCGTTGTACTGCGTGAACATGTCCTCGACTTGTTCTGCTCTTAGTACTTGCTTGAATTCTGCAACGTGGTCATAGGGATCTCCTGTCCCATCAAAGTAATTCTTCATTGATTTTACCAACTGTGTGGGTCTCAATACTCTTGCATGTTCACGTGGTCTAGGTAGAGGAAAATCATCTCTACCACCTAGTATTCCATGATCTCTTTGTCTATCCGTCCTATTAGTGTTCGTGGTTGTTCCATCTCTCCCTATGGGGTGAATGAAGCTTACTTCCGGTCTCTCGTGATTTCCATGGGCTGAGGATGTTCCTGCCCCTTGTTGATTTGTATTCACGTTTGTTCTAGGTGGAGGGAATATCAATTCACCTCTCCATGTGTATGTGTTTTTAGCACGCTCAGGCACCACAAAGACTCTTTCTGAAGTCTCATCCAGGTATACAACCTTTCCAGGTGTATCTGGGTCCTTGAATTCATAGATTGTAATGATGCCTACCTCACTGGGGTTTTCCTTTCTGTACCTCCAAAAGGCTTCATCTGTCTCTTTATTTATGAACAACTCTGTGCTCCTGTTATCTTGAGGGATCCACTCTGGGATGAGTACTCTTGTTAATACGGATTTCCCTCTAGGTCTTCTAGGTTCTTCTAACGGTTCTTTTCCTTGAAATTTCCCTTCTGTCTCTAATTGGATTGTGCCAAACTCATTAGTATCGTTTGGCTGCGTACTCAAGATATACATGGTTCCTTCTTTGTCTATGTACGCGTCTCTCTCAAACTTCACCACTGGTCTTTCCAATCCAATGGGTTGATCAGGGTTGTGCAGTTGCACCACTTGCCTCTGCAAACCATCCTCATAGATGCGAGCACCTAGTCGGTTGGTTCGGAGAAACTCTAACTGCGTTCTATAGGGTCCTTCAGGTTTTTCTAAGTATGCTACATTAGACCCTCCTGCTGGTCTGTCAATGCTAAATGCCATTTCTGATTCACTTGATTCTGAGCTCAACTCGTAGGGATAACTACTGTTCAATTGCTGAGCCCAAGATCGTGCGGTGGTTCTTACACTCGCCTCTGATGATCTAAGGCTTCTTCTATCCGACTTACCTATATGTTTGCCTGATCTAAGGTTCATTAATTTTCTTCCTTGCTCACTCAATTACACACTTAGATCGTCAATGGTTCTTTGTGATTAATTCTTGGTTCCTTTTAATTTTTCTTTGGATTCTTGTCTTAATTTATGCGTCAGGAATTCGACTTTCGTGATGATTTTAAGTTTTCGTTCCGTCAGACTTATGTTCTTTTCTTTAGGTTTTCGCGTCACACACACCTTTACTTTAAGTCTTAAACTTGATAGAATTAGGTATCTTGAACTTGAGGCGTTCCTATCGTCGTTAATCCACAACTACCGTTTAACCTAAGCTAAAAATTGACTGAGGGGGTTGAGTAATCTTCCAACCTCGAGTCGGCTTTTCTGGTTGCTCTGATGCTCTGTTGCCCAAGAAGCCGTGCTTCCCAAGCTCTGCTGTCTTCACTGCCTTGCTCGCTTGCCTTTGATTGCCCTTGCTAGACCTGGAAAATTCCAATGTTAGACCAATTCACAAGATGATTAAACACTTGAGTATATACACCTTTTTAGCTCAAATTTTCAATATGTGCCCCCTGATTTCCTAGTCCCAGACTAGGTGAACCTCAAATTAGCCTATCCAAAAATAGACGTATACTCTATGAAAAAAACAGTTGAGGTCACATAGTACTCGTCACGAGCTTTCTAACGAGCTATTAAGCTCAAAAAACGGACTTCGGATGAAAAAGTTATGAGCGTTCAGGCCCTGGGGGGTAAAAACTGACAATCAAATTTTCCTTCAAATATGAGCTAAGGGGTCTCCTATGAGTCTAATGGTCCAAAAATTTTCCAAAAATACCCCCAAATTTGGTCAAAAATTGAAGTCCAAAATTTGCGATGGGGGTGGGCAATCGCGATGGTCTGGGACCGTCGCGATGGTCCAAGCGAACCGTCGCGATGGCGTGGGATTTGGACAATCGCGATGGCCCGAAAAAGCGAACCGTCGCGATGGCTCGAAGTGAACAATCGCGATGGCGTGAGGTCGAACCGTCGCGATGGTCCAAAAAATGAACCGTCGCGATGGCGTGAGATTTGGACAATCGCGATGGCCCGAAAAAGCGAACCGTCGCGATGGCTCGAAGTGAACAATCGCGATGGCGTGAGGTCGAACCGTCGCGATGGTCCAAAAAATGAACCGTCGCGATGGCGTGGGATTTGGACAATCGCGATGGCCCGAAAAAGCGAACCGTCGCGATGGCTCGAAGTGAACAATCGCGATGGCGTGAGGTCGAACCGTCGCGATGGTCCAAAAAATGAACCGTCGCGATGGCGTGATCGGGCGGACAATCGCGATGGCGCGGTCAACGGTCAACGGTGGACAATCGCGATGGTCCGAAGTGAACCGTCGCGATGGTCCGCGATGCGATGGCTTGAGCCAATCGCGATGGTCCGATTTTGGGCTGTCGCGATGGTCCGAAAAAGCGAACCGTCGCGATGGTTCAACGTGACACGTGGCACTGTCGTGGCGATGGCATAGGCCAATCGCGATGGTCCGGGGTCAAATGAACCGTCGCGATGGTCCAAGTGGACCGTCGCGATGGCTCAAGTGAACCGTCGCGATGGTCCGAAAAAGCGAACCGTCGCGATGGTCCGGCCGAGCCGTCGCGATGGCGTGAGCCTATCGCGATGGTGCGACACAATCGCGATGGTCCGAGCCAATCGCGATGGTCCACCAAATGACGAATTTTTGAAATGCGAATTTGGTTCCGTGTATGCGCAAGGATCGCCTATCTAGTGGTGTGGTCGCCTACCTCAAAAACCGAAAAGTGCAGACCATCGCGATGGTCCGCCACACTCGGAAATCTCTGACAGAAAACACATTTTTTACCTTTTGGATGCTTTCCTGATGCTCTGAAGCTCTGTACCTGCAAGAAAACTCAAGAAAACACAAGTGCATACAAGCGCAAAAACTCTCTCTCGCTCTCTCGCACGCACAAATGAGGGGAAATGAGGTGAATGGGTGGATATGGTGAATTTTCTGATTTTTTTGGAAATGGAGATGATGATGCAATGATGAAGATGGAGTGTGGGGAAGGTGGAAAACACTAAAAATTAAGTAAAAACAACAACAAAAACTGAAATTTTTACCTTCCAACGCCTCTTCTTGCTATACTCTTACCATCACACATTCGTCCTAGACTCGATCCCCGGCAACGGCGCCAAATTTGGTGTTGCTCTAGCACAATGGTGAGAACCACGTTAAGAAGCTTCACCTCCTTAATGTCAATCCGAGGGAGAGGTAGGAGTGATATGAAGATCGTGAACGTGAGATGATGTGAGAGTGAAGGTGAGAAGCACGAAGATGCACACACACATACACACACACAATGAAGAGACAAGCAAGACACAATGGAAGGTGAGGAATTAGCTCTATTACTCAAGAATACTCTTACAAGCTCAAGAATAACTCTAATCTCAAACAAGCTACAATGAACCAACCTCAAAAATGAGCTCTCTAGCTCTTTTTATAGTTTCTAGACTAGTTTTGACCGGTTTCACATCTAGTGACCGGCCTAGTTAAAAAATAGGTCCTAGAGGCTATTTGGAAGGGTAAACGATGTCTAAAAATAACGAAATTTGGTACGAGTATTCTACCTAAGCTCCTCAAGCTCGAGGACTCCTCGGCTTGCACAAAATGGAGCTATGGATTACAAAATGGGGTTTTCTATGATACATATGTTACAATTAGTGATAATAATCACTGTTGAATGTTTTGGGAAAATTAATAAGACATGTATTTGTTTAAAAGATTGATCCGCCTGGCTCCCTGCTTCGTCTTCACATGCTTCCGTGGCGTCTGTGCCTCTGACTGCTTCCAACAGGTAGCAATGACAACTACTGCACGTGAGTCCAAAATTGCCTTGGTTGTGTATCCTTGATGAGTGATAAGAAGATAGGTGTTCCCTTCTTCACCTTCGCTCATGTCTTCTATCTTGTCCAAAGGTATTTCGGGCACTGTTGTATGGGAGCCTACCTAGGAACGGGATTTAGCTATTATAGGCACTTGTTTGACTACATGTTTCCACAGTTCTGGCCTAACCTTGAGTAGCTCTTCTAAAGTGAGATTGCACTGCACTTTAGTATTCTTTACTACCTCCGTATTCCTAAGTATAACGTCTTTGTTTCGTACCATGACTGTGGGTGTTCTCATACACGTAGACGTAGCTTCCCATGGGCCGGTGAAATGGGGTAGTTCTTGTGTGGATTTAGACTCAAAGTCTAATCTCTCTTGAGAGTGGGTACTCTCCTGCTCTCCATAAATGGAAGGGATATCTTGTGGGAATTGATCCTTAGCGTCATCCACAAGTTCAATGGGAGGAGCGACTTCACTTTCTTTAGCCCATTTCTCTTCTTGAATCTCTCGTAGGAATTCTGGTGTGTACCGATTCATAGAAGAAGATGTGTCTGGTTCCGTGGAGTTAGGCACATAGGCTTCCTGGGCAGGAAGGCTTACTCTTTCACTTGCCTTGCCCTCATTTTGAGAGGCGGGTTCTTTTTCTGATTGTGCAATTAGCCTCTCCAATCTTTCTAGCACTCCATCAAAGTGCAACTATGTGTTAGCCGAACTAGAGATGTTAAAGATGCGACTGGCTTCAAACATGGTTTGAGCCAATTCCACCATCTTAGCACAAATCTTAGTTCTTTCAATCTCTAGTTCTGCTCTAGGCTAACACTTTTCATGATCCGTTACATTTGGCCCTTCTTGGATCCTGGCCTCATATGCCTTAAGCATCATGTCTGTGTCTTCAGGAGTGGGGTCAGCTAAGACTGATCCTACTCTAGGGGGTGGTGGGATGGACTGAGGTGGGTTGAAAGGTGGTGGATGGGATGGAGATGGGAATGGTGGTGGTGGAGTAGTGTGAGAGGGAGGTTGAGCAGTAAGTTCACTTATCTTGGCTCTCGTTTCTCTTAGGATTTCCTCAAGTTCACTCATCTTCTTTGCCCATTGCCTTTTCATTCTCTCTTGGCTATCTTTCCATGCTCTCGTCCATTTCTTGGCTATGCTCTCAGTTTCACTAGCCTCAGCATTTTTTTCTTGGCCTAAACTTTGGTTCTGTAGCAAGGCTTGAGCTCTAGGGACTACCTATACTGGTGCAGTGGAAGTCACACTTCCTCTTGAGTCTACTACTAACCCAATAACGTTAATAGGAGTGATTTTTGGCATGTTATTGGGGTTCTTTGGGCAATCTCGTAAGAGATGCTCCTTCCCGCAATCTTGGCAAAAGCCCTGAATTGTTACCAATTGGGGTTGTATGGGTGCAGGCATGGGGCAATCACGAATAAGGTGATCTCCATGACATCTGAAGCACGGTCCTCTAGGGAATGGGGGTCGTACCTATCTAGGTTGAGGTCTAGAGTTGGGGTTTGTGTACATGACATTTGCATACTCTGGCTCCCAACTAGGTTCACTTGGCTCTTCAGAGTAATATGACTCATTATGCTTAGGTGACTGCATGTAGTAAGCCTAGGGGCTATCAATATGTGTAGAATCAAAGCTATGGTCATTGGGGTCACGTTCTGAAAGTAATGGAGTTACTAGGACTATAGCTCTATTTAAATTCTCCTCTACAGCTACATATTTCACTGGAATTACATTGGCTGGAGCAGGAGGTTGCTGGGCAAGCACTGGTTGAGGTCTTTGCTCGGCATGATATTGTGGTTGGTAGGGTTGCTGGATGGGCAGTCCTATGCAGTGTGGTTTGTGTATTTTTGCTCTATCATGTAGTACTGGCTACTAGGATTCACTTGGGGTTGTGCCATAATAGGACATACGCTCGCAAATTGGTCACCTCCACAGGTGTAGCATCATCTCCCTGGGGTAAATCGGCGTATCTGTTTACTCGAGACACCTAGTTTTTTAGCTACCTTCTCTGCAAGTTCCTCTATAGATGTGGACTGTGTGGAAGAGAGGGTAGTAGAACTATCTGAATCTTTGTAGATTTTTGAAAGCTCTAATTCCTCCCCTAGGTTATCTTCGATGTCAATGCACATGTGTACACACTCTTCTATGGTCCTAAGGTCCTTTAGGTACACATATGATCTCATCTTCGTACTCAGCAGTCCATCTACGAATAAAGCCACTTGTTTGGCTGGTGTGGGTAACTCGGGAATCGGACACCTCTCTAGGTATTGCCTAAATCTTCTTGCTGCAAGTCTAACCGTCTCTTGGGGTGTCTGCTTGAAGCTATGAATCAGTGAAGAAGTATTATGCCTTATGCCACTCTGAGAGATTTCAATAATGAAAGCCTCTAGAAGTTGGTCTGTGTTCCTAAAGTGTCTCTCATTTAGTGGTTGAAACCACGTAAGGGTAGTGTTCCTAAGGGTTAGACCAAAGGCATTGTACTCTGTGAATAGGTCCTCAACTTGTTCAGCTCTCAAGAACTACCTAAACTCCGCCACATGATCATATGGGTCTCCTATGCCATCGAAGTAGTTCTTCATGGATTTAACCAGCTCTATAGGTCTCAAGGTTCTAGTGTGTTCTCTAGGCCTTGGCAAAGGAAAATCATTAGCATTTCTTAGGTTCCTTGGAACTCTAGTTCTCTTTGTTTCTTCTCTATCCGTCTCTGCTCACGTTCGTTCTCTTCCTATTGGGTTGGCAAAGCTTACCTCAGGTCTATCTCTACTTCTATCCCTTTGAGCTCCATGAGCTTGGGATGTTCCAGCTCCTTGGTGGCCAAAAGAGACATTAGATCTTGGTTGGGGAAATATAAATTCACCCTTCCAAGTGTAGGCATGCCTACCATGCTAGGTGACCACAAAGATCCTCTCTGAGGTATTATCTAAATAGGTTACTTTCCCTCGACTATCAGGATCTTCGAATTCATAGATCGTGATCGTTCCTATCTCATGAGGTTGATCAGGCTTATACCTCCAAAAAGCTTCATCAGTCTCTCGGTTCAAGAGTAAATCTATGCTCTTGTTGTACTGGGGAATCCACTCTGGTGTGATAATTCGAGTAAGAATAGATTTTGCTGGAGGTGTTTTAGGCTCTCCACCTATGTTTCCCTGCTCTAGGTCACCTAAGTCCGTCTCTGGGATCACATTCCCAAATTCATCTGTCCTATCAGGGTGACTAGTGACCACGTATATGGTTCCTTCTTTGTCAAAGTATGCTCCATTTTCAAACTTAGGTGCTGGATGTTCTAATACAATGGGTCGATCTAGGTTTTTAATGTGGACCACGGATCTTCCTAGGCCGTCCTCATAGATGCTAGCACCTAATCGGTTGGTCCTAAGGTATTCCAGCTGCATCTTGTAGGGGCCTTCTACCCTATGTAAATATGGCACACCTGAACTTCTTGTAGGTCTCTCCATACCTTGAGACATCTCTCACTCACTAGTTTCAGAGCTAGGATAATACGAATGATGGCTCAAGTGCTGGGCCCAAGACCTAGCAGTATGATTGACACTAGCCTCTGAGGATCTAAGACTCTGTCTATCTCTCCCTAGGTATCGTTCTGATCTAAGGTTCATATGCCCAATTGAATAATCCCAAATTTCCCAAGTACAATTCCGTTGCTGAGTTCTTTTGTATCAGTCAATTGGTTCTTTTTTAGTTAATTATCATGTTTATGGTCTTGTATGATATCACGTCATCAAGAAAACTTGCTTTAATTCTAGCACTTTAAGTTGATCATTCCTCATTAGGTTCTTTCCTTTAAAGTTGTCATATCACAAAGAGATTATGCTTAAGCTTTGAACTTGAGTGCTTAGGCTGTCTTCAACTTGATTGATGCCTATCATTGCCCTGACTTACTTCTAGCACTACTCGAACTTAGCCTAAGCTAGGAATTGACAGAGGGAGTTGAGAATTTCCAACCTTAGTTTCTCTCCTTGGTCGTCCCTGGGTGCCCAGGAAGCATATTCCCAAGCTTGCACTTACTCTTGCTCCTAGTACCCTTCAATGCTCTCAAAGGACCTGAAAATTTCCCAAAGTTAGCTTAAGACTTGGATTCAATTGACACATTAAACCATGTTCACTCATGCAATTCTGAGATCAAATTGTTCTTTGGCTTTATGAAAAACAAGCCCAAAGATCCCTTATTTTTTCTTCCCCCTGGGTATGGTCACTCCCCACGAGCTTTCCAACAAAACAAAAATCACAACAAACGGATTTTGTATGAGAAAGTTATGCCCGTTCAGGGTTCTGGGGCTAAAACAGGATTCAAACAAGCTAATCAGACAGACATGATTTCTTGAATTACTTGCGTAGTGTCCTCACAATGCTCTAATATGCTTCAATGTTTCCCAAATAATTGCCCAAATTTGACCAACTAACTTTGCCCTAAAAATGGCCGAAATTGCTCGTCAATCGCGATCGAAAACTCTGTCAATTGCGATTGATATGTCACTCGCGATCGACGTGTCGGTCGCGATTGACATGTCCGTCATGGCTGTCAGTCGCGATTGATGGGTCAATCGCGATTGACACGTGGCCCGAAAATTCAGTCCGTCATGGTCAAAGGATTGTTGACTCTGTTGGTCGTGATTGATGGGTCGATCGCGATTGACAAGTCCGTCGCGAGGATTCTGTCGGTCATGGTCAAACAGTCCTTGACTGGGTCGGTCGCGATTGACAAGTCCATCGTGGCTGTCAATCGCGATTGATGGGTCGATCATGATTGATGGCTCGATCGTGATTGATGGCTCAATCGTGATTGACACATGTCACGCGTAGGTTCTGTCAATCGTGGTCAGTCGGTCGTGTCCTTGTGGGAATGGTGATATGACCAAAAAGCAAAAAATGTCACGATGAAGGAGATGGAGGTGGGAGATGGTGATGATGATGATGGTGATGGAGAGGATGAAGAAAACAAAAGAAAATAGATAAAAGTAAAGAAATTACCTACGACTCCAATGTCTCAACTCTACGTCTTACCATCACATGCTTGTCTCAAAGCTCGATCGCCGGCAACGGCGCCAAAATTTGGTGTAGCTCAGTGATGAGTAGCACCTCCTTTAATGTCAATTTGGGAAGACGTGAGGATGGTATGAAGACCTCGAGCAAGTGAAGGCACAAATGTGTGAGTGAGAAGCACACCACCATGCACACACATACACACACACGCGCACACACAGCAAGAACAAAGAGAGAGACAATGGAAGTCTTTTAGATTACTCAAATGTGCTCTTACAAGTTCAATTCTATTACAAGCTAACCTCAAAAATGAGCTCTCTAGCTCTATTTATAGTTTTTGACTAGATTTTGGCCCTGTCCAGACCTAGTGTCCGGCCTAGTTAAAAATTAGGTCCTAGGGCCTATTTGAGGGCTCAAATGAAGTCTAAAAATTATCAAAATTGGTATGATGATACTTCTAATACTCCTGAAGCTCAAGGACTCCTCGGCTTCACAAAATGGAGTTACAAAAAAGGTGAAATGGTATTTACAATGATCTTTAGTGATGAGAATCACTCTTATGAAGATGTTGTTTTGGAAAAATTTGAATGGCCTACTTGCCAGATCTTCGTTGACTACTTTGTCTGCTTGTGACTTCTTGCCGCTCTGGCTCCCTTCTTAGGCTTCCTTGTCTTGTGAGTCCTTGGGTTCTTTGACTGCTGCGAACAATGAGCTACAAATCTCATTTGATAGAATAACTCCTAAATCAAAGGAGTCACTTTTAGTTGGAGGCAAGTTTTAAATTCAACTTCAAACTTAAAAGAAAACTCCTTATAAAAAGGCTTGTAAGAAAACTCGCGGTGTGTGGACTCATCTTGGAGTTCATTTCTTGAACATCTCTAGAGTTTGACTAGCTTACACCATAGCTTACTCATTATAGCATCATTGAGCGTCATTAAAATGCCAATGGGCTTGTAGAAGCATGTGTTATAATACATATAGTTCACTGATCATTTCTATCTACTTCTTTGCTATGACTACACAAAATAATGAACTTTCTCTAGTTATATCTCAGTGAATTCTCAACCATTTTGCATTATCTATAGCTTGTTGGAACTCTTGTGACGTCAACTTTGTGTTCTTAAACACTCAAGGCATTTGGTTTGGCCATCTAGGAGAAATTGTCATCGAAGTGCTCACTGGTCATACACTCGTTAGTCCCTAAAAAGTTGGGGGTAAGCTTTGGATTGCTAAATTCAGTTCTGAGAGCATGGTTTATCATTTTAGATGGTTCCACTTGTACTCATTATCTATCTAAGGTAATTTAATACCCTCAAACAAAATTTCATGAGTTGTTATTGTACTGTGAGTAGTCAGCAAAAGAACTAGTAGGTATATAGATTAAAATAACAAGTTTTGTGACACTAGCTATTCATCAAGTAGTCTGTTTTGATTCAATTGTTTCAAGCATCAACTCCAAAGTACATACGTACTTTCTTAGTGTCAATTGCAAGCTAAAAGGGCTTACTATAGAACTCTGAAGTCGATTATGGTACGTATGAAGGAGGTTTTGGAAATACCACCTCACTTTCTTGAGGCATCCATCCATCTCTTCCAATAGTCGTATCAAAGCAAGTTATGGTAAAATGGGAGATGGTTTTCCTTCTTTTATTGAAGAATTGGACAGGAATAATTATCCAGCATGGTCCTTTAGGATGAAGACCTATCTACAAGGAAGGAATCTCTATGGATACATATCAGGAGTTGAGGAGATCCCCATATTCAAATACAAAGGTCAACCTACAAGAGAGGAGCTAAAAAGACTCAACTCATGGTGTGCCAAAGATGCTTTAGCCAAGTCATATCTACTTAAATCTATTTTTGACTTCCTTCTTCCTTATATTAGGAAGTGAAAAACCTCCAAAGAGACTAGGGATACTCTATCTTCATATTTTTCTTCAATTGTGGATTGAGTTTACTACTCAAAGGAAGAAACCTAAGTAGAATATTTTAGAGTATGTGAACAAGGTAAAGGATGTGGCTAATCAATTGGCAATCATAGGAGGCGAGATTCAACAAGAGCAAATAGTGAGACAAATAATCAATGGCGTCAAGGCAGATGATAAGTGGGAAACTTTCACAATTGCAATGGACCTCTATATGGATATGATAATCCCTAACTTAACCACCCTCATGCGGCAACTGTTCAACCATCAAGCTAAGGTCAACCAAAATGGAGAACCATCAAGAGGTAACAATTCTTTTGCCATCTATATAGATAAAGGAAAGTTTAAGGATAAAGGAAAGAGCAAGCAAGTTGAAGATGAAGGTGCTAATTGTCAAGGTAACTATGTAGGGAAAGGTAGGAATTCAAGAGGAAGGTGCAGAGGAGGTAAGCAAGGTAGGTGTAGACCTTTCAACGCTTCCCCATGAAATGTATATTGACTCTCTAATCACACAATAGATTAGTGCTATAGGCACTTCAAGGACCAGAGAGGAAGAGGATTTCAAAGAGGTGGATACTCACAATCAAGAGGAAGATGCAACCATAATCAAGGATATGACCATGGCTACAACAACAACAACAAATACAAGAACAGTTATCAAGGAGGATATATATCAAGAAAATATTTCAACAATTATACAAAGGATCAAGAGGATTCTCTTCTCATTATGAGCATGACTTCAAAACAAGGTATGAATGATGAGCACCTCTTTTATATTGACTCAGGTTGTTCAAAGCATATAGCAGGCCATGTAGCTCTCCTTTTTGATCTTGAGGAGCCCAAGGGAAAGCACCAAGTGCACACAAGTGATGATACCAAACACTCACTTACTAAGGTAGGAAATGTCAAAACTTCTGATGGGAATAGAACTTTGTTGAGTAGAGTTCTTTATGTACCTACTATCACAAAGAGTTTGATGAGTGGTGGACAGATAGTGGAAAAGGGAGGACCCCCAACTTTGATTCAGAAACATTGCCAAGGGAGAGAAGACAAATAGGTTGTTTACATTTGAACTTGAGAACACTAGAAACATTGCACTCTATAATTATAAGGATCAAACTTTGTCTGAGTTAGAGATATGGCACAACAGATTAGGGCACATTGGTGAGAGAACATTGAAGCAGATATGTAGAGATCAATGTGTACTTGGGATACCTAATGTATCCAAGCAACATATGATCTATAAATGTGGTGCATGTCTGTTTGGTAAATCACACAGATTACCCTTTACAAAGAAAGTCTATATGCATGAGGATTATTTGGAACTTGTCCACACAGATGTGTGGCAACCAAGCAAGGATCCTTAAATCTTAGGCTCAAGGTACTATGTGTCATTTATTGATGATTTCAGTAGGTGGGCTATCTTATATTTCATGAAAAATAAGGATGAAGTGTTCAGTTGCTTCAAGAAGTATCTTGCACTCGTGAAAAATCAAACAGGAAAGAGTCTAAAGAGGATAAGGTCACATGGAGGAACTAAGTACTTATCCAATGAATTTGATGCATTCTTATAGGATAGAGACATCAAAAGGGAGATCATTACTAGAAATACTCTTGAGAAAAATGGAGTAACAGAGAGGAGGAATAGACTGATTGTGGAAGCAGTTAGATCAATGCTAAATGAAAAGAAGTTGCCTAATTACTTGGGGGTAGAGAATGTTTCTACTACCACTTATCTTATTAACATGTGACCTTCTAAGTCCCTTGATGGGATGACCCCCTATGAATCATGTCATGGTAGGAGACCATCACTTAAACATTGCAAAATATTTGGTTGTGTTTCTTATGTGCATGTTCCATCTCAAATCAAAGGTATGTTAGACACTAAGGTAGAAAAATGCATGTTCATAGGGTATGATATAAATATAAAAGAATACAGGTTTTATAATCCATCCAAAAAAGTATTTATGGTCAATAGAGATGTTGTATTTGATGGGAATGACTCTTGGTTTGAAAGTGAATGCAGGAAGGTCAAATTGCCATATGACTTGGAAGAAGAATTTCGAAGCCTCACCAAGGAGAAGCCAAGCATAATTGAAGACATCAACTTAGATGATGAGGACATCATCAACTTGGAGGAGTTCAAATCATGGAAATCAAAAGGCAAGGCCAAGATGAAGAGGTTGGAGGACATATCTGAATCATCCAACCAAGCATTAAGAAGATCACAAAGAGAGAGTAAGAAACCAATCAAATATGGGTATGATACTTCAGTAGTCACTAAGCATTCTATTTCGCTTGCTAAGGATTCATCACTTGAAGAACCTTCTTCATATAAAGAGGCAAGTACCATGATAGAATGGAAGGAGGCTATGGATGAAGAAATAGAAGCACTCCAAGAGAATGATACTTGGGAGTTAGTACCCAAGAAAGGATCAATCAAGAAAATTGGCTCTAGATGGATTTAGAAAATCAAAAGCAACTCATGTGGATCCATAAGCAGGTATAAACCCAAGCCTGTTGCTAAGGGTTTTGCGCAAACCCAAGAAGTAGATTATGAAAAAAAGTTTTCATCTGTGGCTAAGATGCCAACCATCAGAGTGTTGGTTAGTGTAGCTACATCTAGAAATTGGAATATGTATCAACAAGATGTAAAAGATTCTTTTCTGAATGGGTGGATTTCAGAGGAGGTTTACATGTCTCAACCTCTTGGCTATGAAGATCCACCGGCTAAACATCATACTAGTGATCGATGACAAGACACTAATAAGAAGTCTCTCAAAGATTCATATGCAAAAAGATTCTTCTCTATTTGTGGAGAAGAGTAATTCGGAAATGACATATTTATGTGTGTATGTTGATGATATAATTCTTACAGGTAGTCATGCCAATGGCATCAAAAAAATAAAAAACTAGATGATGTAGGAGTTGAAGATCAGTGACCTAGGATTTCTGAAATATTTTCTTGGACTTAAGCTAGTATATACTAACTCTCGAATCTACATCACTCAAAGGAAATATGTGTGGGACATGTTCAAGAAGTTCCACTTGGAGGATACAAAAGTAGCTAGCACACCTATGGAGGTAAATCATAAATTGAGTACTCATGAAGGTGATTTGCTCGAAGACATTGCAGGTTATCAAAGCATAGTTGGGAGTCTAAACTATGCAACACTAACAAGAATTAACATATGTTATTGAGTAAGTGTTATGAGTCAATTGATGCATAAACCTAGAGCACCACACTTGGAAGCTTCAAAAATAATTTTGAGGCATCTCAAAAGGTACTCAAAATCAAGGTCTCTACTTCCCATACACATCAGATTTGGACATAAAGTTGTACTCAGATGTAGATTGGGCAGGATGTAAGGATGCCAAAAGTACTTCTAGATATTTATCTTTTGTAGATGATAAACTTATCTTATGATCTTCTAAGAACCAACCAACTATTGCTCTATATTCAATAGAGGCTGAATACAAGGGATTAGCAAATGCTACACAAGAAGCTATTTGGATTAGATTGCTCTACTCAAATTTGGGACTTCACACTCATTCACACACTCATTCACCTATGATCTTTCGTGATAATCTAGTTCTTTGCATCTTGCGCCCAATCCCATTTATCATGCAAGAACCAAGCATATAGAGCTGCACTATCACGATGTTAGAGAGAAACTCTTGATCAAAGAGATTCAATTACCATATGTATCTACAAATATGCAATCTCCTGATTTGTTAACCAAATCACTTGAGGGTACTAAGCTTTGCACGTTTAAAACCATGATTGGATTACATGACATTCAAGAAGAATGATGAAGCAATGGAAGCCAAGATGTTTTGCTCAAGGGGGAGCTCTTGCTGCAAATGACCATGCCTTCACATTTGGCTTATCATGGAAGACTATATGCGGAAGCATTTGATGATTCATATGAACCATAGCTTGTAATTATTTGATCAATTACTATTGTAAAAGGTTTATACCTTGAGGGAATCTTGTAAAACCTCATATCTCATGGCATTATGAGAAGTATGAGCTATGAATCTCATTTCATAGAATAACTCCTAAATCAAAGGAGTCACTTTTATTTGGAGCCAAGTTTGAAATTCAAATTCAAACTTGAAAGAAAACTCCTTATAGAAAGGCTTGTAAAAAAAACTCGCAGTGTCTGGCCTCATCTTGGAGCTCATTTCCTGACGATTTGTAGAGTTTGAGTAGTTTAAACCATAGCTTACTCATTCAATCATCATTGAGGATCATTACAATGCCAATGAACTTGTATAATCATGTGTTATAATACATATAGTTCATTGATCATCTCTGTCTACTTCTTTAATATGACTACTCAGAACAATGAACTTTCTCTAGTCATATCTCCGTGAACTCTCAGCCATTTTGCATGATCCATAGCTTGTTGGAGCGAGACTAAGGTCTACTTTATGCTCTGAGAGTATCGAGGCATTTGTTTGAGTCATCAGGGAAAATCATCGTTGAGGTTCTCACAAGTCATATACTGGTTAGAACCTAAAAGGTCGGGGTAAGTTTTGGATTTCTAAATTCATTTCTCAGAGCATGGTTTATCATTTTAGATGATTCCACTTTTAATTATTAGCTATCTAAGCTATTGAGTACCCGCAAAAGGAATTTCATCAATTGTTACTATATTGTGAGCATTGAGCAAAAGAATGAGCAGGTGTATAGACTAAAATAGCAAGTTTTGTGACACCAGCTATTCATGAAGTAGTGTGTTTTGATTCAATTGTTTCAAGCATCAACTCCAAAGTACATAGGTACTTTCCTAGTGTCAATAGCAAGCTAAAATGGCCTACTACATAACTCTAAAGTGTATTAGGGCAAGTAGAAAGAATGTTTTGGCAATACCACCTCACTTCCTTGAGGTATCCATCCATCTCTTCCAACACATCTCACCGTAGCCTTTTTAGTGTTTTACATGCTTGGTTCTTCACAAGAGTTAAATATTTTTTTAAGCATGAAAAGACTTCATCCTTTTGAGTCATTAAATATAGGATAATCTATCTACTGCAATCATCAATGAAGGAAACATAATACCTTTATCGAGATATTGAAGTATCCTTGCTAGGTCTGCAGAGATCTGTGTGAACTTATTCCAAGAGATCTCCATGCATATATCTTTTCTTCATGAATGGTAACCTTTGAGACTCTCGAAATCGTTGCCAGCTCACTCATTCATGGACATTAGGTTTTTCCTTATGTACTGATCTTTATATATTGCACTTGTTGTATTCTTGTTTTTAGGTCATTCTTGTACATTCCTTTTTATGTAATAGAAGAAGAAGAAGAAGATTATTCTTCCTTGCCTCGGTCTGTGTGTGTGCTTCTCCTTGAGAGTGAGAGTGTGTGTGTGTGAGCTCTCTTCCTTATCTCCTTCCTCGTGACATGGTATTAGAGCCAGTGTGGCTGTAGAGAGCTCGTAGAGAAGGCGAGGGCGAAGAGTATGCAGCAAGGCATGGAGAAAATGCGATTCCATTTTCTACGAAAATGGGCATGAAGGTAGAAGACCTCGAAATATGTTCGTGAGTTATTCCTTTAGGGTCACTCATTTTTGTTAGATCGAAGTTTCGAAGCCATCTCGACCTCCATTTCGAGCCTACAAGGTGGGGCCCCTAGAGAAACCAGGTCAGTTTCAGAAACTGTAACTTACACCGTGTTCAAAAACACTCATATATTCTAGATCCACGATTCCAAGTGATTTCGTGTACTGTTGATACACAAAAATTTTGTTTTTCTGATATCGAACTGTCACGTCAAAGTGCGATAGTGTTCAAGTAGAAGTGTTGCTTGTAGTGTTATGCAGTGTTCTGAATTGCTGCAAAAATGCAAACAAAGATGAAATGAGTTAGCTTATGAGTGACAAGTTGGACAAGAACAACTTCCATGCTTGCAGATTTAGAATGAAAAATTTTCGGATGGGAAAAGGCTACTAGAAGTACATCGAAGGAGAGAATGAAAATGCCTTGCAGTTACTAGATAGGAATTGGACTGTAGAACAGTTAAGAGCATATGAGGAATGGAATCAAGGAGCATGAAAGGTAATGTACTAGCTATCTTTTAGCATACAGGATAGCATGATTGGGCACATACAGGATGCCAAGACTCCAGAAGAGTCTTGGAATACTTTGGTCACATTGTACGAGACCAATACAAATGCACGGAAATTGCAACTCAAGAACAAGTTGCATACATTGGAGAAAAAGAGGATGTCGGTAAGCGACTGTACTCTAAAAATCAAAAGCATATGTGAGTCACTTGCATCTATTGGAGTGAATGTAGATGATGATGATAAGGTGGAAGTGTGCCTTCGTGGTTTAGGAGCTGCATATAATCAGTTCAAATCTTCTAAACAGACTAGGAAAAATATTCCAAATTTTACTAATTTGGTATCCATGCTGATTATTGAAGAAAAGAATCTTGGTGAGGGTTCAAACTCCCAAGGAAAGCCCAATTCTGAGGAGGTATTCTATTCTGGCAGAGGGAGAGGTAGAGATAGAGGTTTTGGAAATGGAAGAAGAAACAGTAACCAATCATGCAAGAGGAAGAGGACAATTTTGAGGCACAGGGAGCCAAAGAGGTCACAAAAATTTCCAAAGAAATGATTCAGGTAATGATAGTAAACGATGTTGGAATTGTGGTAAACCTGGACACTTTGAACGTGATTGCAGGTTGAAGAATCAAAATAGCAGAAGGTAGCAAAACAATTATGCATCCATAAGTACAGATGATTATGATAATTTGTTCATGGTTCAACATCACATGATGAATACAATGTCTGCTGGTGTTTCAAAATCGAATGATAATGTGTGATATGTTGATTCTGGTGCCTCAAATCGCATGACCAATCATGGGGAATGGTTTAGAACTTTGCAAGAATTGCCTTTTTGCGAGCTCCTGGATATGTTAAAACTGGTGATGACACATCACATCCTATTGAGCATACAAAAAACATAGCACTATCTATGGAGGTTGAAAAGTTAAAACATCTTGCTAATGTGTTGCATGTTCCAAATATAATGAAGAATCTAGTTTTTGTTGGACAAATGGTTGACGAGGGATTACAAATCAGGTTCAATGCTGATGGATTATATGTAGAAGAGTACAAGCAGGATGGATGATTGGTTGTCAAAGGAAACAAAGTGGGTAGGATGTTCACTTTAAATGTGAAGATTCCTGAAATGAATGCAGCCATGTTTGCAAAAGGTGCAGGAGTTATTGCAGATATAGAGATGTGGAACAAACGGATTGGACATGCAAACTTGCAAAGGATGAAATTGATGCAGTCAAAGGAGATTTTCCATGGACTACCAAATTTCAAAGTTGTAGAAATGCAAAAGGTATGTGCAACATGTCAAGTTGGTAAACAATAAAGAGCATCATTTCTACATGACAATCATGTTAGTGAGAATGTAGTAGAAATAGTACATATAGATGTTTGGGATCCAGCAAAGACCACATCTATGGGTGGTTTGCAGGCTTTATGTTACTTTGATTGATGACCATACACGCAAAGGATGTGTATATTTCATGAAAAAGAAGAGTGAGGTGTTCACTCACTTCCAAAATTTTAAAGCTATGGTGGAAAAGCAGACAGGGAAGTACATTCAAACATTAAGACTTGAGGGAGGAGGTGAATACATGTGAAATGAGTTCAGCAGTTTTCTAAAAGATCATGGAAATTGGCATAAGTTTTCATGCAAGTACACACCACAACAGAATGGTGTTTCTGAACGCAAAAATAGACACATTGCAAAAATAGCAAGAGCCTTGATGGCTGAGAAGAATATGCCTCATTTTTTTGGGCAGAAGTTGTGCATACTGTTGTATACATCATCAACAGAACTTCGACTGCTGTTGTACATCAAGTTACACGTGAAGAGAAGTTTACAGGTAAAAAGCCAAAATTATCACATTTGAAAGTTTTTGGATGTATTGCATATGTACATGTTGTAGATGAGTTGAGAACGAAGCTGGATCCAAAAGCAGAAAAATAAGTCTTCATTGGATACGCCCTTGAGCAAAAAGGATACAAATGTTATAACCCACTCACAGGACAGGTGAAGGTGAGTAGAGATGTGGTATTTGATGAAATGTCAAGCTTCTATGCAGATGCCAAAGAAAGAGTGAATCTTGAACCAAATGACAAAGAAAATGTTGAAAAATCAAATGTAGAATCTTAAGTTTTGAGAGGACAGGATGCATCACCAAGCAATAGTTCCAACTCAAATCCATGGAGTGGAAGATTGCGTGGAAATTTTAGTCCAGCAAATTCAACAAATACATCCAACAAAGGTAAAGTAAAGCTTTTTACTGGTAGTAAAACATGTGCAAGTTTTGAAGACGCTGATGGAGATTCAAGTGGTTGAGAAAAGAGCTTTGATGAGGAACTTGGATTGCCCTCTCTAAAGATTCTAGGAGTAAGAAGGGCACATGCAGATGATACAAGGAGAAGTGACCCAGGACCAAGAAGATCTGGAAGCTTGCGGAATTGAGTGCAATGATTGGTGTATGATAGTTATATGGCTCGTCATTGTGCCTACATGACAAATGTAATACAAGATGCTGAACCTTCTTGCTTTTAAGATGCAATTGGAATTACAGATTGGCAAAAAGCTATGGATGAGAAGATGGCTGCACTTTATGGAAATGATACGTGGAAGCTGGTTCCATTGCCACGAGGAAAGAAACCCATAGGTTGCAAAAGGGTTTACAAGGTAAAGCATAATGCTGATGGTAGCGTAAGCAGGTATGAAGCATGATTGGTAGCTAAAGGATATGCATAGACATATGGCATTGATTATGAAGAAACATTCAGCCCCGTAGCTAAAATGTCTACTATCAGAACACTTGTTGCATTAGCTACAGAAAAAGGATGGACTTTGCATCAAATGGATGTGAAGAATGCTTTCCTACATGGCAAGTTACACGAAGAAGTATATATATAACCAGCCACAAGGATATGAAGATTCAAAGCATCCAAAATATGTTTGCAGGTTGCAAGAGGCTTTGTATGGGCTGAAGCAAACTCCTCGTGCATGGCATGCAAGGATTGCTGATTACCTAACTAGCATTGGGTTTTCTATGTGTGGTACAGATCATTCACTATATGCAATGAAGGGTGATGATGGCATCACAATTGTTGTTATTTATGTTGATGAATTGATTGTAGGTGGTGATAACAAAGAAAGCATTAAACAGGTAAAGCAACTTCTTATGCAGGAATTTGACATGAAAGATCTTGGGGTGCTATGCTATTTCTTGGGCATTGAGTTTATACGTACAGAAACGAGTATATGAATATGTCTTGAATATGCTGCAAAAGTATGTTATGGCAGATTATAAGCCAATTTCTATGCCATTAGATCAGAATTTGAAGTTGGATGCTACATCAGGTGAAGCATTGGAAAATGCTACTATGTACAAGAAAAATGTGGGAAGTCTTATATATCTTACAATTACAAGGCTTGATCTAAGCTATACTGTTGGACTTGAAAGTCAGTTTATGCAGGTTCCCAAGAACCCACATTTGGATGCTCTGAGGCGCACTCTACGTTATGTGAGTGCTACTTTGGATTATGCATTGTTTTATGAAGTTGGTGTAGATTTGCAGCTTCACGGATACACTGATGTAGATCGGGCTGGTAGCATTCCAGATAGAACATCCACTAGTGGTTTTCTATTCTCACTTGGGAGCGCAGTTGTTACATGGAGCAGCAAGAAGCAACCCACTGTTTTGTCGAGTACAAAGGCTGAGTATAGAGGTGCTGCAATGGCAGCATGTGAGTCATCATGGTTGGAGATGCTACTTGTAGATTTAGGTGTGGAAGTGCAAAAGATTATCACCATTTATTGTGATAACCTTAGCAGCATATAGTTAGCACGGAACCCTCTTTTCCATGCTAGAACAAAGCATATTGAGGTACATTATCAGTTCATCAAAGAGAAGGTATAAGCATGTGATATTGATCTTGTTTATGTGAGAACAAATGAGGAGGTTGCTGATATTTTCAACAAAGCACTTTGAGTTGAGAAGGTGAAGAAGTTTGGGGAGATTCTTGGATTACAGGATATGGCATTGCGCTTGAGGGGGGAGTGTTGAGATATCAAGCTCAACATGTGATGATATAGTATGACATGTACCAGTTTTTTATTTCTCTGACATGTATAGTGGTCATGCCGATATATGTCAGCGATACTTCATTGAGATTTATTAGATTTATCTATCAAGATTGATGGCACATTTCTTCCTTGCCAGCTCACTCATTCACAGACATTAGGTTTTTCCTTATGTATTGATCTTTATATATTGCACTTGTTGTATGCTTGTTTTCAGGTCATTCTTGTACATTCCTTTTTATGTAATAGAAGAAGAAGAAGAAGATCATTGTTCCTTGCCTCAATCTGTGTGTGTGCTTCTTCTTGAGAGTGAGAGTGTGTGTGAGCTCTCTTCCTTATCTCCTTCCTCATGACACCTTTCTCCATAATTTTTCCTACACTTATCAAATTATTTGTGATTGTAGGGACATAAAGTACCTTGCTCAAAAGATTGATAGTTCCATGAGGTGCTTTCAAATTTCCTATCTTCTCCACAAGATGCCTTGTATCATCACCTGTTTGCACTTCATGATTGCTCCTTGGATCTTCTAAATTTGATAGGAACCATTTCTCACCACATGTTTTGAGCAACCTAAATCTATGTACAAAATATGCTCATGCGATTTACCTTGAGACATTGTCATATTCATGAGTAGTAGTGAGTCTTCTTAATTTGAGTCTTCTGTGTAGTTATTGCAATCTCTTCTTCCTTTGTATCCTCCTTATTAGGTTGAATTGTTATAACTATTGTAATTTCCATGGAGTTTTTTTTTAGGTCCTCCTTGTACATTCCTTTTTATGAAATAGAAGAAGAAGAGGAAGATCATTCTTCCTTGCCTCAATCTGACTATGTGCTTCTCTTTGATTGTGAGAGTGTGCTCTCTTCCTTATCTCCTTCCTTGTGACATGGTATTAGAGCCAGTGTGGCTAAAGAGAGCTCGTTGGGAAGGCCAATAATGAAGAGTACGTGAGACGGCATGCAGAAAGCATGATTCACAAATGACCTGAGATTGATATGAAAATTGGCATGAAAGTAGAAGAACCTAAAATATTTGCAAGGTAGGGCCCATAGAAAAATTAGGTCAGTTTGAGAACTTGTGACTTACATCGTGTTTGACAACATTCATATATTCCAAATCTAAAATTTCAAGCAATTTTTTGTACTCTTGATACATGAAAAGTGTGTTTTTGTGAGATCGAATTGTCATCTCATAGTGCGACAATGTTCAAAAAAAAGTGTTGCTTGTAGTGTTTTGTAGTGTTGTGAATAGTTGCAGAAATGGCAAACATTGATGGAATGAGTCAGCTTATGAGTGATAAGCTGGACAAGAACAACTTCCATGCTTGTAGATTCAGAATGAGAAATTTCCAAATGGGAAAAGGCTAGTGGAAGTACATCAAAGGAGAATGAAAATTCTCCATAGTTACCAGAGAGGAATTTGATTGCACACCAATTAAGAGTGTATGAAAAATGGAATCAAGGAACATGAAAGGTAATGTATTGGCTATCTATTATCATACATGATAGCATGAATGGACACATACAGGATGCCAAGACTTCGAAAGAGGCTAGGAACACTTTGGTTACTTTGTATGAGACCAATACAAAGGCATGGAAATTACAACTTAAGAATGAGGTGCATACTTTGGAGAAAAAGCGCATGTTGGTAAGTGACTACATCCTGAAAATCAAAAGCATATGTGAGTCATTTGCATCTATTGCTGTGAATGTAGATGATGATGATAAGGTAGAAGTGTGCCTTCATGATCTAGGAGCTACATATAAGCAGTTCAAAACTTCTATACAGACCAGGAAAAATATTTTGAATTTTATTGATCTCGTATCCATGTTAATTATTGAAGAAAAGAACCTTGGTGAGGACTCAAACTCTGAAGGAAAATCTATTTCTAAGACCATATTCTACTCTGGGAAGGGAAGAGGCAAAGGGAGAGGTTTCAGAAGTGGAAGAGGAAATAGTAACCAAGACCAAGGTCAACAATAGAATCATGTAGGAGGAAGAGGATAGTTCCAAGACAAGGGGATCCAAAGAGGTCACATAAATTTTGAAAGAAATGATTCAGGTAATGATAGTAAAGGATGTTGGGATTGTGGTAAACTTGGATACTTTGAACATGATTGGAGCAAAAGAACTATGCATCCACAAGTGCAAATGATTCTTAGAAGTTGTTCATGGTTCAACATCACATGATGAATACAATGTCTATTGGTGTTTCAAAATCAAACGATAATGTTTGTATGTTGACCAGTCATGTAGAATGGTTTAGTACTTTGCAAAAATTGTCGATTCCTGGATATATGGAAATAGGTGATAACACATCACACCCTATCAAGCATACAGGAAACATAGCATTGTCTATGGAAGAGGGGAAGGTAAAACATATTGCTAATGTGCTGCATGTTCCAAATCTAACAAAGAATCTGGTTCTATAGGATAAATTGTTAACCAGGGATTACAAGTCAGGTTCAATGCTGATGGGTTATATATAGAAGAATACAAATGGAATGGAAGATTGATTGCCAAAGGAAACAATGTGGGTAGGATGTTCACCTTAAATGTGAAAATTCCAAAAATGAATGTAGCCATGTTTGCAAAAGGTGCAGGAGTCATTGCTGATATAGAGATCTAGCATAAACGGATTGGACATGCAAACTCGAAAAGGCTAAAATAGATACAATCAAAGGACATTGTCCATGGACTACCAAATTTCAAGGTTGCTGAGATGCAAAAGGTATGTCCTACATGTCAATTTGGTAAACAGTCAAGATCATCAAATTTTCTGCATGAGAAGCATGTTAGTGAGAATGTGCTAGAATTAGTACATACAGATGTTTAGGGACCTGTAAAGACCACATCTATGGACGGTTGTAGGTTTTCTGTTACTTTCATTGATGTCCATACACGGAAAGTGTGGGTATATGTCATGTAAGAGAAGAGTGAGGTGTTCACTTGCTTCCATAATTTTAAAGCTGTGGTGGAAAAGCAGATAGAGGAGTATTTTCAAACATTAAGGTCTGATGGAGGAGGTGGATACATGTCAAATCAGTTTAGCAACTTTCTTAGAAGTGATGGAATTTGACATCACTTTTCATGCATGTACACACCACAATAGAATGGCATTGCTGGCTACAGAAATGGTCATATTGCAAAAATACCAAGAGCCTTGATGGTTGAGAAGAATATGCCTCATTGTTATTGGGAAAAATTTTTGCATACGACTATATACATTATGAGTAGAACAACTATTGTTGTACATCAAGTTACAGCTGAAGAGAAGTTCGGAGGTAAAAATCCAAACTGATCACATGTGAAATTGTTTGGCTATATTGCATACGTATATGTTCCAAATGAGATTAGGAGGAAGCTTGATCCAAAAACAGTAAAATGTGTCTTCATTGGATAGAAAAATGGATATAAATGTTTGTGTACTTGAGCCACGATGACTCAAGGACTTGTACCAATGAGACTATACCTCAATTGCCATACAAGTGCATATAGTGGAGTTCTTTTCACACATTTAAATGTCAATCCTAAGGAGAAACTTACCAAGTGTATGAAGACGTGTGCACACGTGATAGAAAATGAAGTGGTTGAGCTATCCACACATGAGAAAAGACTACTACTACCCACACCTACTGAAATACTGAAAGTGTTGCCGCAAGCCTCTTTTCAGCAGTTTTGGTATTTTGAGGTTTTCTCCCAGCCCAGAACTCCGAACATAGGCAATAGGTACTCGTTTCGAAGCTCTCGACGAGACGAATCCAACGGTGGTGGTTTCACTCAATTCTGACCACTCTGCTTCAAGTTATGGCAGAAACAGTGAATTACGGGAGTCATAAACACCCGCGCCTCAGCTTCTCCTAGCTTACGCACGCACTACAGCAGCTCAAAACAAAGGGGAAGGGGTAGACAACAGTCCTACACTTGCATTTCAAGCATCACACACACATACAAGAGCAAAATGAAGATCAAAATCAGCAAGAAAGAGGCAAACTCGAAAATTCAGAAGTGCTCCTTCTTCACAATGACAAGAAGTTCTTTACAATGAGTCACTTTTGACTTATATACTAGTGCCCTAAGTTTGGTCCTTTCACACAAGAGACCGGCACTTTATTCCCTAAAAGACTAATTTCCTACTATTATACATGGGTAAATCACTAATCTTCTGTGGGGATGCATCTAGAGGACTCCTCTAGTGCATTTACAACGGAAATTATATACAAAAGTGGTTATGATACAAAAGTCGTGTGTCCAAATCGGAAAAATTTTGGGGCCCGTCCTTTTTCTCTGCTTTGTGCGCTCTTTAGCTCTGCAACACTCTCCCCCTCTTCGTCTCTGTCGTCCCTTGACAGACTTTGCTTCGCGAACGCGTCCCGTGGGTAGTGTTGCCTGATTCTTGATCTTGCATTACGTTTTAGAGGCGCTTCAGCTTTTCTCCGCACGCTCCCCTTGGTCAGTATTGTCTGCAGTTAAACAGACATGCAGATTCGATGGCCTTCTTGATTCAAGCTCTACAACTCGAGAGCCTGATGTAGTTGTCTTGCCTGTTGACTTGGGTTGCCACGCACGCCACCAGTGACTAGGAATGTGCTGTTCTTAGTCACCCTCTTCAACTTTTCAGCCTCTACCCCTTTCTAACTTTTGGTCCTACTCTGATGTTTGAAAAGTCCACTACTCGGGACCCCGGGGTTTAGCGTTGTAGCCTGATGCGTGCCCCTGCGGGGCTCTGTGCAGAGATGGGTGTTGCGCCCCTGCGGGGCTTCCTGCAGAGATATATTTTTTTTTCGTTCTTAATGAATTGTTCTGGACTTTGATTTTCTTCTTCTTTTCTTCTTGCTTGATTGTCCCTCTACACGTCCCTCCTCCTGAACTCTGTCGTCCTCGATAGGCTTTCTGAGGCGACGCGTGTATGTTTGAATTGCGGTTTGCTCTCGTTGGTTCAGCAGATTTGCATGACATAGCATGAATTCCTTCCATTGCTTTGACTTCACTCCGTCGTCTGGCGCCTGTCGATGATCAGCAAAGAAACTAGTTTCATAGGCCACCAGCCTTGCATTTAAATTTGAAGTCATTTTCACAAAAATTTCCGAATCCATTTCAAAGAAGCCGGTAAAGAATGCTTCTTCGAAAGTCTGCATGTATGTCGATGGCAAAAACATAAGGCGAGAATAGTATGCCATAATAGTGAGTCGGCTCGGGATGGTTGATAAATCAAAAACAAGAGCTTCCGACCCTTGCGTAATGCCGATGAAATTCAAAAATGTATACTTAGCGTGCTGGAACACCTTCAACACTGTAATGAGCATGCTAAATATTTTATTGGTCATTTTAACTGCTAAGTCCGGCACTGTAGCATATTTTGCAATCCAGAATTCCATTGTCTTCACCATATATTCTTCGGTAGGTAGGTAATTATGTGGCGGACTAGGTAGTAACGGATAATTTAGCCACTGATTATTGATAGAGCCTTGACGCTGTGCTTCCCAAAATTGCGTCCAAGAGCGTCTGCGGGGTACAGGACAAAAAGAGGGATTCACCTGAAGCGCATAGGGTGATGCTTCCCACTGTACCCGCAATGTCGGATTCTTCTCCAAAATTTTTCTTCGCCATATCGGATCCGCCTTCTCAAATTCCTCTTGAGTATACTTGAAAGTGTCATGCTGGAATTGAAGGTTGTGGTCTGGATCTTTATTCGTGGTAGTCTTTATATACATCCGCGTCTGTTCGTTAAGTAGACCATATGGTACATTGAAGGGCTTCAAAATTTGATATAGCTGTTTGTTGTCTATTCGAGCTTCTTTCATGATTTGGATTATTTGGTCTTCAAAATCAGCAGTGAGCTGGGACACCAGTAGTGCCCTTTCTGGTCTGCTCAGTTCTGCAATGTCTCGTGTGTTAGGTTCTAATGGAACCTCCTTTTCCGCCCTTATTGGTGAATGATACAAGGGGGGAGAGAGAGGACGTACCTCTTCCTCCACAGTAGCCGTTGTTTCTGGAGGAACTACTGGTGTCCCCTGTTTTCCTGTTAGCTCTATCTGCTCCTGGAGTTGTTTGATGATATCATCTTTATTCTTAAGCTCTTCTTCAGCCTTTGTAAGTTTTTCTTGATGTTTGATTAATTCCTGTGCCACTATATGCATGTGATCTGTGTCTTCTTTGCACTTTCAGAAATAATCTTTCTCTGCTTTTTTCCATTTTTTGCGTAGAGCTGCAGTGTCATTCATGTATCTCTGTTCCCATTCTGTGATGGTCTCTTGCTCCTTTTTGAGCTGATCTGCCAGCTTGGTTAACTTTTCTTCCATGTCTTTTATATCCTCATTTGATTTGTCATTCTCTGTTGGTGGTTGATCACTGAGGAGAGCTGTCATTAGCTCCTTGTTCCTGTCCCTTAGGTGGTCTGCTTCTTCCATGCTCACCTTGAGCTGTGATTCGAGTACCTTGCTACGTGCATGGATCCTCGTTTTCTCTTTTTCTGTCATGTCTAGTTTCTTTGTGAGCTCCAAAACTTGCTCTTTTAGTTGGGTATTCTCCTTTTCTAACATTTTGCATTGTGTTTTGGTTGTTTTTATTTCTTCCTGTTTCTTCAACACTTGAGCTTCTGCTTTAGATAATTTCTTAGCAAGATTCATACCTTCCTTTTGAAGCTCCTGCTTATCGAGCATGGCTTGGTCGTAATCTTCATCAGCATCAAGCATCAGCTGTTGAGTGTCTAGTGCCGTGCGAATCATATCCTGCACCACAGGCTTGAGCTGAGCTATATCCACATTCAGCCATGTCTTTGGTCTGTCTGGTGTTTCTCCTGTATGTACCTCTTGTCCCTTTCTCACGTGAATCAGTTCGTTATGTGGTTGTCGGACCTGTAGTTGTGCTTGCAATTCTGCTTCATCTTCTATGACTTTACGAACCTTCGAGGCACTCCCCTGAAATGTGACATCCATTGGGGACGGTTCTGCCACAACCCTTAGTGGGGTGAAGGGTTCTTCGTCTTCTTTTTCTTCTTCCTGAGGCTTGTCCTCTGATATCATTGCATGCACTTCATCATCAGATTTGTCCTCCTTTGTGTGGGTGATGGAGGCATCTTTTTGTTGAATGGGGTGTTGCCCTTCATCTTCTGCCTTCTCTGTGGTTGTATTTTGGTCTGCCAGCGGTGATTGACCTCTTTCTTTGTTGTCAGCTTGGGCTTCGTCATAGTTTACTTCATTTAATTCGGCCCACTGGCCATCATCCTTTGATTCGCTTTGAATATCTACATCCAATAATGATGTAGTTTGCTTCTCTTGGTCGTCGGATCCTGAACTTGAATTGTCTAGCCCAATTTCCCGATATCGATGTACCTTAGTGAGTTTGCCTTTTGGTTTTTGAACTTTTGCTGACTGTTGATAGTGATGACCCTGCACTGGTAGATTGATTTGTCCTTCTGTATATTTATGAGTCTCCTCCAGTGCTTGGGTTAATTCTTCTTCCGTAATCTTTCGGGGTCCTTGAGTGGTGGTTGTAGGCAGTACATGTGCTCTCTTTGTTTTTGGTGTTTCTTCATCTTTTTGTAGGACTTCTCTAGGCCGTTTTGTACCTCGCATCGTTCCTCTCATCCGGGGTTGCGAACTTGTTTCTGCTTCTTCTACCTGCTTGCTCCCTTTCTTTTGTTTCGGTACAGTAGCATTCTTGACAAATTGAGCCAACTCCATTGAAGATGGAATCTCCTTCAAGTACTCGCGCATGCCCAATGCATGGTAAATCATAATCGTGAGAGCAGTGGTTCCATTAAGGAATTTTTTATTTTCCCATTTCTTCTTTGCCTCGAACAATCTTTCCTGCACATAAGGTGTGAGATTTACCTGGTTTCCGATCTGTTTTATGGCATGAGATAATAATTGCACAATAATCTTTTGAGGAGCCGTGTATCTGTTCATACTCGGGAAGCAGAAGTGTTGATGAATCAACCTGACTTCTTCTTCAATATCCACCCTATTAATGTCGACGAAAGTTCTAGTTTTTGCTCCACGACTTTCTTCTTTGACCGTGTTGACACCATCTTTTGCCCATTCAAATTCTTCTTTGATTAAGTCGTGGGAGAACTGAATGACTACCCATTCTCTATTTTTATCCATTACATTGGCTTCTGGCACCAATGGGTCATGTAGTGCCGGTCGTAGGGTGTTCATGACTTGGGTACAGCGTTGGAAATCCGGCTTATAGATAGGTAGCTCAAAATACTTGTGAACTCCTGCTTTCTTCATGATCTCGATGGTAGATGGCATTCCATGTAAAACTTTGAAGTCCTGGGACATGATTGGAAAGTGGTGATCCGTGTCCATGATCTTTATGTTGGCCAAGAAAAGATATTCCTCCACTGGTTGCTCATCTCTGAACCAATGGCCTTTTGCTTTCGTAAGACATTGGGGAGGGAATCCTTGGACCTCCTCTTGGACTGTCGCTTCAGAGTCTTCAGAAGCCATCTGCACTTACAAGGAAAAGTGCATTAGCTTGAAAAGCTTTCATGAGACCATACATTGTGTTGTTTTGATTATGGTAGCGCATCACTCCGTTCCCCATTATTGCAAGAGTGGGATTTCTTACCGCCTCTTTTTTTATATATTTTTCTGAAATAAGACAATCGTTAGTATAGCCGAAGCGTAGTTTATGTACATAGTATGTCCATTCCTATCAGTTAAAAACTAAGATCTAGTCTCACTTGGAGATCGTGCACCACTAGTTAGATAATGTACATCCTGTGCCGAATGCGTGGCCTTGTATTGCGGCCCTATCATGCTTACTTGAGGTGCATCAGACACAACATGAGTGCAATCGGGTGCTTTATCTCCTTGATCATCTGCTCCTTGTGGTAGCCTTGGTTTCCAGACCCATTTTAAGAACACTGAGAGAGGTTGCTGGGTTTTCTCGATTCGTGCAGCTGCTCGTGTTCCATTTGCCTTCTCCCTTGTCCGAGTGAATTTGGCATTGCTTTGCGATCTTCTCCGATGATTCTTATGTGTTGTTGGCTCTTGCCTTGTCTGCTGTGATATTTCCTCTTTCGTCCTTACATTCTGTTTAGCTGCTTGTATGAACTTTTTGGGAATCCATATCTGATGTCGAGATCTTTGAGCTTCAAGCAAGGGCTTGGCAATCCATACTTGTACTGGTTCTTTTCGTTTGTAGTTCTTTGTAGCGGGTTTGGTGATGCCCGTTTCCTTCTTCAAAGCGCTTGTAGACATTTCTTGACTCTGTATTTGATCCTTGCGTACCCACATATATTTGGGTGGTTGTCGGTTCGAGTATCTGCTTATTGGTTTCCAACAGTACGATCTTTGGATGTTTTGAGCCTGTTTAGGAGAGAGCGTCTCCTCGTTGGTTGGCTGAACCTCAATTACATTGGATAACTTCGACGCTATAGGGGATGTCGCAAAGGTTAAAGTTTCAGCTTCTATGCATTTGCTTTCTGAATGTTGAGCACAGTTGCTACTATCTTCCGTCGCTTCTTGGACTTCCTCTGATCTTGGTATTGGCATGGTTTGGTTACATGGTTTCTCTTCAAGCAAGCTGAAAACCTCCTTATGCCCTATCGTGGCTGAAATATATCCTTGAGCCAGATGGATACATGCTTCAGTTTCAATGATCCAATCTTGTCCTAGAATGAAGTCTTCTATTAAATCGTCATCCTCACATACTAGGACTCTTTGTTCCATGGAGGAATTTCCTAGGTGGAGGGATACATTCGTGGTTCCAATGCAGTCTAAGGTGTGACCTCCAATTCCTATTAATTGGGCTTTTGTGGGATTCAATTCTAATTGCAGCTCGTCTGCTATCCTTCTTCGCATGCAACTAAGGCCTGCTCCTGAGTCTATCAATGCATCTATCAATTTATACTCTGTCTTGCCAATCCCTAGGTTTAGGTAAGGTTGTGTTTTACACATACCCGTTGTATCACCATTTTTGACCTGATAGTTTGCCATAGGGATGGGCTCTTCTCCTTGGAGATAGCGTTCATCTCTTTGCCTGATCCACTCTTTCCGTTTCCTAATGCGTTCTAGTGCTTCTTGTCGGGCTTCCTCTCGAATTCGTGCTTCTTCCTTTTTTCTATTTTGAGCTCCTAACAGTCGCGCTAGCATTTGATCTGTCAAAGGCTCCATGAATCGTCTTACTCTGCATCCACTGATGTAATTGGGAAGAATGTCTCCGTCTAGTGTGGCGAGATTGACTGCACCACTAATGGAGATTCGATTTATAATCAGGGGTCCATATCCGCGTTTTTGTAGCTTCTTTGCATGCTGTTTTAGAGTGTATACCAGGACTAAGTCGCCTTCTTTTAGTCCCTTGTCTTTTATGTGCGAATCGTAATATGCCTTTTGTCTCCGTTTAGCGGCATAAATGCCTGCTACAGCTTGCAATCTAGTCTCGTGCAGCTTTTCAATTTGATCTAATTGCTGAGACAATTCATGACCGTTCCACTCGTATTGCTGGGCCACTTTCAAGGTAGGTACTAAGAAGTCAATTGGCAAAATTGCATTCTGCCCATACACTAGATTGAAAGGTGTGGTTCCAATGGCCGTTTTATATGCCACTCGGAAGGCCCAAATTGCGTGATGCAATTGTTTGTCCCAATCTGACCTTCCATTATTGACAATCTTTGTCAATACAATGCATAGTACCTTGTTGGAACTTTCAGCTTGTCCGTTAGCTTGAGGATGGTATGGGCACTACAAGAAAAAGGGGGGCGTAGCGACGCCCCCGAATCGGGAAAAAAACGAAAACCGTCGCTTATGCGACGAAACCGTCGCATAAGCGACGGTAAAAATTTCGGATTTTTTTTTTTGGCCGAGCATCGTCGCATAAGCGACGATAGCGTCGCATAAGCGACGATAGCGTCGCATAAGCGACGCTAAACCAGAAGCGTCGCTAGTAGCGTCGCAGGTTAGCGACGCACTTAACGACGATGGCAAACTGCAGAGCGTCGCATATGCGAGGCTCTGGAATGTAAAAAAAAAAATTCAATTCTCCCGGCACATTTGTGCCGGGCCTTGAACGCGAGGAAGAATACAGACCGAGAGAGAGAGAGACATACAGCGCGCGAGAGGGAGAGAGAGAAGCGAGACATACACAAGGTATGCGCACACACACACTCACACACACACATATACACGCATAGACACACACACACATACGCAGACACACACACACATACACACAAATACACACATAGACACACATACACAAGACGCGCACACACATACACACACATAGACGCTCACACACATACACACACATATACACTCACAGACACATACACACATAATGATGCATCCACACACATACACATGCATACACACATAGACACACATATACACACACACACATATGCATACACACACACATAGAGAGACATACACACACATACACATACATGCATACACATACACACATAAACACATACACACACATAGACACATACACACATAAACACATACACACTCATAGGTACACACACATACACATAGACACACACACATATAGTATATACACACACATGCACACATAGACACATACACACATACACATGCATACACACACATACACATGCATACACACATACAGACACATATACACACACATACACACACATATATGCATACACACGTGACACACATAGAGAGACATACACACATAAACACATACATGCATACATTTGCATACATAATGCATATGCATATGCATATAATGTTCATACATACTTACATGCATACATAATGCACATGCATAGATACATACACACACAGATACATACACACATAGACACATACACACACATGAACACATATATACTCATAGATACACACACATACACACACAGACACACATACACATAGACGCGCATACACATACACACACATAGACGCTCACACACATACACACACATATACACTCACAGACACATACACACATAATGATGCATCCACACACATACACATGCATACACACATAGACACACATATACACACACACATATGCATACACACACACATAGAGAGACATACACACACATACACATACATGCATACACATACACACATAAACACATACACACACATAGACACATACACACATAAACACATACACACTCATAGGTACACACACATACACATAGACACACACACATATAGTATATACACACACATGCACACATAGACACATACACACATACACATGCATACACACATACACATAGACACACACACATACACACATACACATAGACACACACACATACACACACATACACACATAATGATGCATACAAACACATACACATGCATACACACATACAGACATGTACACACACATACACACATAATGATGCATACACACACATACACATGCATACACACATACAGACACATGTACACACACATTCACACACACATTCACACACATTCACACACATATACATACATGCATACATATTGCATATGCATATGCATACATACATACTTACATGCATATGCATACACACACATATGCATACATACATACTTACATGCATATGCATACACATGCATATGCATACACACGCATATGCATACACATGCATATGCATATGCATACATAATGCATATGCATACATAATGCATATGCATATGCATACATAATGCATATGCATATGCATACATAATGCATATGCATATGCATACATAATGCATATGCATACATAATGCATATGCATACATAATGCATATGCATACATAATGCATATGCATATGCATACATAATGCATATGCATATGCATACATATGCATATGCATACATAATGCATATGCATATGCATACATACATACTTATATGCATACATAATGCACATGCTTACATACACTGTCATAATGTATACACACACACATACACACATAGACACATACACACATAATTATGCATACACACATACATATGCATACACACACATATGCATACATACATGCATACACATACACACACATAGATACATACATACACACTCATAGACACACACACATACACATAGACACACACACATATACACACACATACACACATAGACACATGCACACGTAATGATGCATACACACATACACATGCATACATAGACACACATAATAATGCATACACACACATACATATGCATACACACACATGCATACAAACATATACACACATATACACACACACATGCATACACACATATACACACACATATACACATATACACATATACACATACACATGCATACACACATACACATGCATACATAGACACACATAATAATGCATACACACACATACATATGCATACACATACATATGCATACATACATGCATACACAGACACACTTAGACACATAGACACACATAGATACATACATACATATAAACACATACACACTCATAAACACACACACATACACATAGACACACACACATATACACACACATACACACATAGACACATGCACATGCAATGATGCATACACACGTACAAATGCATACATAGACACACATAATGATGCATACACACACATACATATGCATACACACACATGCATACATACATGCATACACATACACACACGTAGATACATACATATACATAAACACATACACACTCATAGACACACACACATACACATAGACAACACACACATATACCTACACACATACACACAGATGCATACACACACATACACATGCATGCACACACATACACATGCATACACACACATACACGTATATATATATTGATTTCTAACCATTTTGTTTTATATGTTAGGTATTATGGATCCCAGTAAAGAGAGAAAGGCGAAACTCACTCTCATAAAAAGTCTTATGAGAGCAAGAGTTCCGTCAGATACTCTAGGGGCCATAATGCGGGACTACGCAGACATGTCCGATGAGGAGCTGGATTATACGATCCAGATGCTTACGCGATCAGACGAGGGCTCTTCTGCGGATCCACATGCAGGAAGAGAGCTATCTGCTCATAGGTATGTTTTTTTTCATAATTTTTTTTAATGATATTATAGCACATATTTTTATTTATTTCTATCTATCTATTTTTAGGACACCTATACCACCTCCAGCACGTGATAGCAGAGCAGAGTTGCCTATGAGGACATGCATAGGCACCTTAGGACTAGAGTGCGACATAGAGCCGGAGGGGAAGATTGTGTACATAGGGAATGGATTGGAGTTCAAGAGAAGAATGCGGGCACTATGCGACTCTTACCTGCGCTTTATCCACTTACCATGGAAGTAAGTAAAAGTTTTACATATAAATTGAAATGTATATCTTATGTTTTATTTACATTATGTTTTTTATTTTTGTAGTGAGCATGATGAGAGGGATAAAAAGTACGTGCTTAGTTCACTTGAGACAGAGTTTGGGACAGGATGGTCCCTTAAGTGGTGTTTAAAAGAGATGCGGACACTTATGGCTCATCGTCGCGACAATGCACGGTATGTATGTATATGAGAGAGAGAGAGAGAGAGAGAGAGAGAGAGAGAGAGAGCTATGTATGTATGTACGTATGTATGTATCTATATATGCATCTATGTATGTATGATGTCATTCCTAAAATCTATTACTCTATGTTTACTGAAAGGCATGTATATTAACTTATATATGTATCTAATATACATGTTTCTATTTTTGTAGTATGTATGTATGCATGTGTATCATGTATGTATACATCTATGTGTTGTGTATAAATGTAATATGTATATACTATGTGTATATATACATAAAAATGTGTGTATTACATTACACGTATGTATGTAGTATATATTTACTGCTATGTATGTAATATAATATAATCCATGTATGTATGTATGTGTGTGTGTATATATGTATGTATGTATGTATGTATCTATATATATATATATATATATATATATATATATATATATATATATATATATATATATATATATATATATATATATATATATATATATATATATAAATCTAAAATAAAAATGTATATACATATACATATAAAACCTTTTAGCCATATGTTTGAAGTATATATACACCTCCGACGTCCTACTAGAGAGATGTCTCTCCTCCCAACCTTATGCCTCTATATATAGCTACTCGAATCAACGAGGATCATGATTCATAATATATGTAAAGATATATACACATCATGTAGATAGGATACATAAATATAAAATGGAGTAGATATATTATGCTTCACACATACATGCCTAAATGCACACATAAATATATATATACATACTAACATATTTACATGTACATATTTACACATACATGTACATGCCTACATGCACACATAAACATATATATACATGCATACATATTTACATGTACATATTTACACATAGACACATATACATATATACATGTACACAATTATAAACACTTGCATATATTACGTACATGAATACATGTATACATATATCACACACATGCAAACACATACATATACATGAAATACATATATATGCATACTAATATATGTATACATATAATACACATGAATACACACACATATGCATACATACATGATAAAAATTTACTCCTCGAAGATAAAGCTATATATAAAATAATTAGGCATACCCCCGAGCTTCATGTTCTAACTTAGAAGAACATGATTTCATCTCTCTAGTAGGATTCATTGTTATTCAAGTTAATAAAAAAAACCTATTATATATATCCATTCAGAAGCTTCAAGTTACTATCTAATCTGCTCATATGTTTTCATTATTGCCATCATTTTGGTAAGACATCAATATAGTCTCATCTTCATTATCCTTATTGATTTCATTTATTTCTTCTATTGTTAAATCTATGTTCTCATGAATCACATCATCTATTGGTGGATTAATATCTATTTCTGGTAATTCCTCTTCCTCATCAGTAGAATCAGCATGTAGAGAATTATCCTCTTCATCAAAAAGATTAGTATCATTATCACGTATAATGAGTCTAATTTCTATTCCAGATATTGATGTATCAGTATCTGATGCTGAATCATCAAGAGGACTTTCTTCAATCTCTCTAACAATAAACTGTTCAAACAATGACCTACCTCTAGGTTGCACATGAATGACTTGCCACCAAGGATGAGCATCTGGGTTTTTATAAAAAAATGCTTGTTCAATATGCCTAGGAAGAATATATGGTTCTTTAGTAGATCGCATTACCTTGGAAGAATCAATTGCCCAAAACCCAGATAATTCCTTTCTTATTGTAGAATTACTACCTTTATACTCCGCTCGATACCAGTCAACCTTCAAAATGACCTATCACAATATATAACAACAAAAACGTCCCATTATTAGGTGCTTAAAAAAAAACTAACTCTAAAAAAAATATATAAACTTTTTTCTACCTGTTTGAATGTACGAAATGAAATTTCGTAGATACCAACAATAGTTCCTACGTAACCAAGTTCGCCATCTATAAGGTTCGTGTCTTTTGAGCTAGCACGTGATAGTTGCTTGAAACAAGCAACAATACTAGAATCCTCTGTTTTACGTAAAGAATCAATGGATTTGATTCTAATATGCTGTCCAAAAGCCCACATATTAGTGAACATTCGAGCCTGCAAAATAAATTGAATTAGTAAATAGAAACTAACATACATATATGAAAAAAATAAAATATATATTTTAATAAAATTACCTTTTGTTCACAACCCATCATTAACTCTCTTTGCTCATCTGAGATTTCTTCATTATTTGCGTTGGCGCGTTGCAAACGACTATATAGCCAATCCGTGAAAGAAGGTATATCTGTAATCTCATTATTATCGAGATTACGTCGTACTCGCTAACGAATGCTTGCAGACTTTGAAGACTTTGAAGTTCCTCGTACTCGCTAACGAATGCTTGCATGCATTCGCTATTATATGCTACAAAAGTGGAAACATCATTTTTTTCTTGAAATGTAAATAAGAATGGAACCCCCTTACCTGATAATACCTCATCGGTTATTTTTGAAGAAGACTCGTTGGTCCATGCACGTGGAGCTTCTTCATGAACTCTTTCAAGGTACTCACTAACGTAATACATGCACTCTTCAAGCATCCAACCCTTTGCCATGGATCCTTCTGGTTTTGCTCTTTGTCGCACATAACCTTTTAGTATTCCCATAAATCGCTCGACCCAAAACATCCATCGAGTGTTGACAACACCGGCAATCTCTATCTCATCTACAAGATGGACTAGTAAATGAACTTGAATATCAAAAAATGAAGTAGGAAGTTCTTTTTCCATCAAACATAGTAGCTCTTTGCATTCACGTTTTTTTTGTGGGATCGAATTTTTATCGATCTCTTTGGATGTAATCCACCTATACAAATCATAAAAACAATTGTAAAGAAGTTAATTAAAAAATAAAAGATATCCAATATTCAAACATATTAAATATAAAAGTATCATAATTACCTTATAAGTGATCCAAGACGATAGATGACATCTCGTACTCCTTTCGTTGTACATCCATCGATAACCAAAGGTAAACTATGTTTCAAAAAGTTATGCCAGTCATGGGTCTTTACTCCAGATAAGCTCTTATCATCCATAGTAAACATGTTTTGAAACGATGCTCCATATCCTGTAGGAGTCTTGATCAATTGAATTCTATTGTTGATAGTTTGTATCTCTTTTGTCGTAAGTACCCAAGGATCAGATGCATAAGTCGTTTCTTGTCGATGTCTATCAAAAACTGGCCATAACTTTGGTTTGGATTTTTGATCTTTCAAATCATTTCTTGATGTTGTGGTATCTTTTAGTCCAAGAAGATGCTGCCATAGTGAATAACCAATATTTTTGAATATATGCATAGGATCAAGAAGATGACATACTTTTAACTCTTTCCAATACTCCAAAGAATACCATATTGATATGTTCTCTGCGAGTGCCAATTTCCCTTTACCTTTGTTCACATACTCATTATCTGAATCATCACTGAAGATTTCTGCTTCTGGATCTATCAGAGGTCCATCTGTCCATTTTTTATACCAATCCATGGGCGTCATAGGTTTTGGACACTGACCTGTTTCAAGCTTTCCATTAAAATGTATCGCTTCTCTTTTAGATCTTAATGGATGATCATCAGGCAAGAATCGTCGATGTCGAAGATAAATATTTTTGTTGAGATTCTTACTATAGATTGATCTCAACCAATCACCACAATATGGACAAGCTTTATAACCCTTAGTAGATATTCCTGCATCATGGAAAATGATAAAAATATAATTAGATTAAATCATATTTATTTACATGCATATTGAATAAAAAAATTACATCAATACCTGAACAAACGCCATATCAAGGAAAATCGTGAATAGTCCAAGCCATAATACCACGAATCGTAATATGTCTTTCATTGATGCTTTTTGATATATCAATGACATTAATACCTCTCCATAACTCTTGAAGATCGTCAATGAGAGGAGCAAGATATACATTCATATCTTTAACTTGTCTTCTGCCTGGGATTAAAAGTGAAGGCATTAAATGTTCCTTTTTAATGCTAAGATATGGCGGAAGATTATAGTTTATGACTACCACTGGCCATGTTGACCATTTACTGGATTTCATGGAGAATGGATTAACCCCATCTAATGCAACTCCTAACTTTAGATTCTGTGGATTTTGTGCAAATTCAGGCCATGTAGAATCAATATGCTGAAAAGCAACACTATCATGAGGAATTCTGATTATTCCATCAGTACTTTTGTGATCATGTCCCCAAGTCAAAAGCTTTGATAATTCGGGGCTTTGAAACATATGTCTAATCCGTGGAGCCAATGGAAAATGTCTCAATACCTTATTCGGGATTTTACCTTCTTCACCCTTATATCGAGGAGATTGACATTTGGGACATGTCAAAGAGTCTGCATATTCACCTCTATATAAAATACAATCGTTAGGACATGCATGTATACATTGATAATCCATACCAAGATTGTTGATTATCTACTTCATTTCATCATGTGAGGTAGGAAGAATATTTTGACTTGGTAAAAACTTTTCAGATAATAACCTGTAAGTTTATCAAAAAAATGATATATTAAAGAAAGTAAATAAATAAATATACATATATATATATATATGCATATAATTTTATATATGTGTATGCTTATGTGCATCTTTCAAAATATTCGTAAAAAATTTGATTGTTTGGATGGCAGGATACGATTGTTTGTTTTGGAGGATATGAAGTATGTATCTTCATTGAATGATTTGTCGATTCACGCATATGTTCAGTTTGAAAGTGTGAGAAGCGGATTTATAATTTGTATTCAAAGAATTTGGCACTGTTTATAGGCCATACGATGGTGACCTGGATGAATCGCATGCACAGAGGTTACTCAAGATAGAGCAACCTGATTATAAGGGACTAGTACTAGCAGGATTCCTGGGGTATGCAGTAAACCTCTTGCATGTATATGTGTGATCCTCTCAAGCCACCATGATTTCCACTTTGTATCCTAAACTTCAAATGCGCCTCATCATTGACATGCAAGAGGTTTACTGCATACCCTAGGAATCTTGCTGGCACTAGTCCATTATAATCAGATTGCTCTATCTTGAGTAACCTCTGTGCATGCGATGCATCCAGGTCACCATTGTATGGCCTATAAACAGTGCCAAATTCTTTGAATACAAATTATAAATCCGCTTCTCACACTTTCAAACTGAACATATGCGTGAATCGACAAATCATTCAATGAAGATACATACTTCATATCCTCCAAAACAAACAATCGTATCCTGCCATCCAAACAATCAAATTTTTTACGAATATTTTGAAAGATGCATTAATAGTTTTAAAAGATGCGCATATATATAAGTAGATAGAAAATTGAAAATTATACCTTAATAGTGTCGAAACAGATACATTACTCCATCCAAAACGATTTTGAAGGTTGAGAATAAGTAAGCTTGCACTTAGTCGTGTCAAACGACTTCCTTCATATACATGCTTTAGACATTCCTCTCGAAGATATTTCTCATTTTTAGAAATATCCATGCTCTCACTGTCATTTTGATACCAATCCTCAATAAAATCTGCCATGCCATCATCTTCATCATTGTCACACAAATCTTGTACTTTATCATCTTTTGAATATAGATCTTTCAACTTTGCATATTGCACAGGATTAGTTTTGCGTAGCCTCCTCATGGAAGCTTCTGATAAATGAGGTCTTATTGGTAATTGTGAATGTTGTGGACGAATATCATCAACATCATACGTTGGAATCTACACATATAAACAAAACTCATTAGTATTCCATAAATGAATAAAAATTAAACTTCAAATATAAAATTAAGTATATAACTTATTAAATATGGATAGAAAATTTTTATTCTCTCTAGCTAAAATGTGCTCTTGGAGGTCTACGCCATCCATAATTCACTAATAGTTCATCACCAGCATGTAATGTAGTAATAGCATTGACAACTATGTATCTTGATACATCTCTACTCATGTATGGTGATTCATGACTATTTTCACGCTCCTCAAATGTGCAATTAGTCCTTGAACTATTATGTAACCCTCGACTACTATTTATTAAACCTGCTATATTTCCATGTGTGTAAGGTCTTCCATCAATATATAATCTTTCATTTTCTGCATGTAAAATCCTTCTACTAGTAAGAGATGCTGCGTTCAAGCATATTCCATAAGTACTCATGCTTTGAACATAACGTGAAAGTCGATGCCAATCTCCCCATCCATATATAGGACCACAAAATGACATAAGAGTGACTTCAGAGTTCGGAGGCACATACAAATCCTCTACAATAAAGAGACCACGACCAGCATTAGTAATAGTGGATGGAGCAATCATATAGCGATTACCCCAAAAGTTGAAAACCTCTCCATCTAAAGGAAGTGGTCCTCTATTCCATCCTCCATATCTTCTTCTATCATATGTTTGTACTAAAGAACGATCACGAGCTGGCAATGGATAATCTCCAGCCGTTTCATTCTCTAAACCAGGAGGTAGAGGATTTCTAGAAACCTCTGCTTGTAATTGATGAACAGCAAGTCCATGACGTGTACGAGGTATATTAACATTATGAGAAAAATCATTATCATCATCATCATCGAGCAAGTATTCCTGTATATCAATAATAATTTGATTTTATACATGGTTTTTAAATAAAAAAATGACATTAATATATATAGAAAATACATACCCAAGCATTATCACGTTGACTAGGTGATGGTGCATGCTCAAAAGTACCATACTCTGCCTCATGTTCAATACATTCCAATCGTGGTCTTCGATACGTGCCATAACAAGAGTTACACCAACATATAATATGCTCTTGATAGTAAAATTCATCATAATTCCTATCGGAGGACACATGTGAAGTCGTTGCATGGGTAGGAGGTGGTGGAGTACCCTCTGATTGATCAGAATCTGCACATCATAAGAAACATAAAAAAAATATATAAGTTATGTATCCATCAAATATAGTTAAAATTAAATATTTCATATACTTACAGTATAAAGTCGTTGCACGATGAGGAGACGGTGGTGGAGTTCCATCTGATTGATCAGAATCTACAAATAATGGTATTTGATATTAATAATTTGATTATCTACATAAATAAAAAATTCACATATACATATTTACACATACACACATATTCACATATACACATTTATACATACACACATATTCACATATACACAACACATATTATTGTGGGATAAATGCATGTATTTTGTATGAATGTGTATATGCATGCATGTGTGTGTACGTATATATGTGGATATGTATATGTGTGTTTATGTTATATGTATGTATATGTGTATATATATACATATATGCATGCGTATATGTTTGCATGTATATGTGTATGTGGGTATGTGTATGTGTATGTGTATGTGTATATGTGTGTATAAATGTGTATGTATTCTGACTTTTTTTTCTATTTGAGATTAAATTAACAGGAGATATTGTATGGTCGAAAAAAATAAGAGGCGAGCTAACATACCACCTGAGTCGTGGCAGTTTTTTCGTAGACAGCTACGTCTTCAGGAGTCATTTCCTCAGCAGAAGGTACACAAATTAATAGTTTATATTTATAATTTTTAGATATTTTAGTAATTTTTTAATTTAATTTATGTATTTTTTTCCTTGAATAAACAGGCTGCTGCAAGGAAGAGAGTGGAGTCGGGCCACACATCGCACTTAGGCCAAATGGGCCATAATGGTTTTGTAGCTACGTTTGTAAGTATATGTGTTATTGTGAGTATATTTTTTATTTTAGTTAAAATGCAAGCAACTAATGTTTTTTATTTGTTTCATTGCAGCGAAAGGATTATGGCCGATATCCTACGAAACACGAGATCGAGTATGCTACACATTTTGGATATCGGCGTTTGAGCGAGTATATACAAGATCATCCTGATGCCTTTGTGAGTATTTTTAAATTTTATATAATTATTTTGTTGTTATGAATGTTTTAATTATTTTATTGATTTATGTTTGTTATATGTAATACAGGAGTATTATGGGGAGACAAATATGGATGAGGTGGAGAGACAGACACAGGAGGGACGATCTCGATCGTCACAGGGTGATCATGAGGATGAGGATGAGGAAGATCCATCTGATCATGATATTGCTGATGATGATGATGATCATGATGACGATGATTACGATTTTAGACGTTGATTATGACATTGGATTATGTATTTACATTGATATATACATATATTTATCTATATATTTTTCATTTCAGTCATGTTTTGAATTGTGTGTATGGTATTAAGTAATGAAGAGTTTTGTTCTATTGATTTTTATTATTGTTTATATTAAGCATGTGTTTTAATACTTTAATTATATAATTCATTCATATGTGTGTACCTAAGTGTATATATGTGTGTGTATATGTATGTATGTGCATGTGTATGTGTGTGTATATGTATGTATGTGCATGTGTATGTGTGTGTATATGTATGTATGTGCATGTGCATGTATAAGTGCATATGTGTGTATGAGTATGTGCATGTGCATGTGTATGTGTGTATATGTATATGCATGTATATGTATAACTCTATGTGTATGTGTGTGTATGTGCATGTATATGTGTATATGTGCATGTGTATGTGTGCGTATATGTATGTATATGCATGTGCATGTATAAGTGTATATGTATGTATCAATATGTGCATGTTCTTGTGTATGTGTGTGTATATGTATAACTCTATGTGTATGTGTGTGTATGTGCATGTATATGTGTATATGTAGGTATATGCATGTGTGTGTGCTTCTTCGTCATGTATAAGTGTATGAGTGCATATCAATAAGTGTGAGTATGGTATGTAATGAAAATAACACAATTCAAATGATCTACAAATAATAGAAATTGTACTTACAATTGTGATCCATAGTTTTTGCTTGGTTAGCTTCTTGAATAACCTGCAATAAAAAGAGAGAAGAGAAAGAGAGGAGAGAGAGAGAGAGAGAGAGAGAGAGAGAGAGAGAGATCTAGAGAGAGAGAGAGAGATCTAGAGAGAGAGAGAGATATCTAGAGAGAGAGAGTGAGATCTAGAGAGAGATCTAGAGAGAGAGAGAGAAAATTCAAAGAGACAAAGATGTAGAAAGAGAGAAACAAAGACAGAGGGAGACAATAACAGAGAGCTTAAGCAAAACAACAATTCTGCATATACTTGCTTCAGTTCGTAAGCGCAGCGCAATTGCGAACGTTGGAGAGCTCTTCGATCGGATGCGTGAAAATGCCGATTGCAGAGCCTCCAACGTTTTAATTTTTGTCCGTCAACAGATCGTCGCATAAGCGATGCAACACGTCGTCGTATAAGCGATGCAATAGACCGTCGCTTATAAACCGTCACTTATGCGACGCTAAAAAGCGTCGCTTATGCGACGCTAAAGAGCGTCGCTTAAGCGATGCCATTAACAAGCGTCATTTATGCGACGTTAGGCATATACCGTCGCAAATACCGTCGTTTTTTGCGTCGTATAATCGACGGTCCGCGCTCGACGGTATTTCCGATGCAAGTTGCAATTTTACAGCGACGAAATTCTATCGCGTTAACCGTCGCTACACGCCCGTATTCCTTGTAGTGGGGGCTGATTTTTTATGAATCACTAGAAAGTCATCCATTAGCGATTCAATGACTTCATTTAGGAAATGCGTTCCTCGATCACTCAGTATCTCAATCGGTAGTCCAAAGGGTGTGAAAATGTGCTCAAAGAGAAATTTTGTTGTAGTTTGAGCATCATTTTTTCTAGTGGCTTTCGCTTCTACCCACTTGGTTAAGTAGTCGGTGGCTACTATGATGTACTCCGCATGTGATCCTTTCGCAGGTGGATTGATAGGTCCTATGAAATCAATACCCCACTTGGTAAATGCTCTTGCACAAACCATGGGTCTTAACGGCATGTCGTCTCTTCGAATGGGATATTTCGCTCTCTGACATGTTTCGCAGCTTCTCACATATGTCTCCGCATCCATATGTAGAGTTGGCCACCACAAGCCTGCAAAGAGAATCATCTTGACCGTTCTGTCTGCTGAGAAATGTCCTCCCGCAGCTCCTGCGTGTGCCATTTCTAATATGGGAAGATATTCTCCTTCATGCACGCACAATCTGAGTTGATTGTCTTTTCCTCTTCTAAACAATTGTTTTCCCATTATCACATAATCCTTGCTCATTTCTTCTAGGGATCGCTTTCTTGCTAGACTAGCCCCTATTTCGTGCTCTTTCGTTTTGAGGAATTGTACTAATGTTTTACTCCAATTAGGCGCTATGGTCGAAAAAGGTAAGGACACGTGATCCTCCGGGCTAGCCTCGTTGCATTCCACACAATTGCTTACATAATCGTGAACGTCTTTGGACATGTCGGGCCAATATACGCCTAATCTTTTTAATTCTCGTATTGTTCCATGCATCCCTTGATGGGTTTTCCACTTGTTTACATGTGCCTGTTGAATTAGTTGCTTCTGCTCATCCTCCTCGACACATCTTAATAATACACCGTTAGGTTCCTTATAATACATGCTTCCAGCAACAATGTGTAAATTTCTTGTTTGGAGAATCTCTTTTTTGCTATTCTTATTTATTGAGTGTTGAGGGCCATGGGTGAGTATAGGAATTAGTCGTTACGCCCACTTTGGACATACTTCAAGATTAAACAAATACGTATCTGGTAAATCATCCGGTACTCCGCTAGGTGGTTCTCCATGCGTTAGCCTTGAAAGGTGATCTGCTCTTACATGTGTGTTTCCTTTCTTGACTATTACCTCAAAGTCGAACTCCATTAATAACAAGAACCATCGTACCAATCTTCCCGTGTTGCAAGGCTTATTGACTAAATACAACAAAGCCTGATGGTCTATGAAGAACTTGAATTTGTTGGCTAAGAGGTAGTGTCTAAACTTCTTCACTGCATAAACCATTCCTAAGCCCTCTCTTTCAGTAGTCGTGTAATTTCTTTCTGCTTGATTTAATTGTCTACTCGCATAAGCGATTGGATGGTCAAGTTTTCCTTCGTCAGCCGGTTGAGCTAGGATACATCCAATGGCATAGTTCGAAGCATCAACATGAATATGAAAAGGCTTGCTCCAATTGGGTGATTTTAGAATTGGGGCTGTACTCAGCCGCTTTTTAAGCTCGTTGAAGGCCTTCTCACACTCGTCTGTCCAAGTGAACTGAGTCAATAGACCATATAAAGGCTTAGCTATTATGGCATACATGTGAATAAACCTACGGTAATATCCACAGTGTCCCATAAAGGCTTGTACCTCTTTCGCATTCTTGGGTCTAGGTAGCTCTAAGATAACTTTAATCTTTTCTTCGTCTGTGGATATTCCATTCTTTGAAACGATGTGTCCTAGGATTTTTCCTTGTCGCACCATGAAGACACATTTCTCAGGGTTCAAGCAAACTCTATACTGTCTACATTTATTGAATATTTTCCTCAGTTCCGGTATATGGTCTGGTCGTTGATTCGAGTATGTACACAGATCATCTACGTATACTTCCATACTTTTTCTCAGAAATTCTTTGAAAACATGACACATCAGTCGTTGGAAGGTGGCTGGCGCATTAGTGAGCCCGAAAGGCATCACTCTAAATGCATAGATTCCCCATTCAGTCGCGAATGCGGTTTTATGCTGGTCCTCAGTTGCAATAGCTACTTGGTTGTAACCAAAGAATCCATCCAAGAAGCTATAGACCTCCTTGCCGGCAACTCTTTCCAAAAGATGGTCTGTGATGGGTAAAGCGAAACTATCTCGTATAGTTGCTGCATTTACTTTTTTCAAGTTGATACACACCCTTAGTTTTCCGTTTTTCTTGGGCACTACTACTAATGGCGATACCCATTCTGTGTGTTCAATCTCATAAATGAATCCTGCCGCTAGTAGTTTGTCAATTTCTTCCTTGATCTTTGCTGCGTAAACTTCGTTATAAGTATAAGGGCGTTGTTTAGAAGGTTTTGCATCTAATGTCATAGGAATTCGATGAGCGCATATGCTGGGTTCTACACCCTTAAGGTCTTTGTACGTCCAAGCAAATACATCTCGATATTCTCGAATGAGTCGTATGAGATCCTCTTCTTCCTCGTCTGATACGTCTTTCCCAATATACGTGCACCTCTCTTCTCCGTCTTCTATCGTTACAACCACTTTCTTGGTTTGTTCCTTGTTATCATAGGCTTCTCTGTCCCGGGCCTCTCGTTTAGGCATTTGAGTAGCTATCTTTCTTTCTTCCACTTCGTATCTTTTAAAATGTTCTGGAACTTCGAATTGGTCTGGTTCCGGTTTCACTTTACTCGTGTCCTCTCTATGCTCGTGGATTCTTGGGATGGTTTCGATTGCTAAGACTTTTGTCGGTCTTTCTTTTGATTCCTTTTGCATGGTTTCTAAATATTGTTCTTCAGAGTCAAACTCTGGTTCCATTTCTATGCTTTCATACTCTTCTTTCCACTCTTCCTCTACAATTTCTCCTACTTCTACTTCTTGGAGGACAACCATGTAGAGGTTCACATCATATCCTTCCTCGTCTATACAATCGTTCATCGTCAGTACTTCCTCGTTCACACACACGTCTAATGTGGCTAGGATTTCCATCCAGCCATGTGGTTCGAAGAGTTCATCTGAAAAAATTTGAGGCATATAATCGGGGTCTTCTATCGATCGATAATTAGGGTGCCCTATTGGCCACATTTGTTTTTTACACTCCTCCTTCTTTGCTTCTTTCCACATCCACAACGGGGCATCCTCGTGCATCCAAGATTGGTCAGTTGATCCAGCACTGTGAATGGATAGGTCATCTTCATCTTTGTGGACTGGATTCCATTGTAATGGAGGGACATCCCGATAAGCGAATGTGTGCAAGTTTATCTTGGTAGTGTTCCCTTGATGTTGGAGATATAATGAATCTCTGCCCCAATCTTGTACTACTCGCATCTGTCGCATGAATGGTCGTCCTAATATCATTTCATAATTGTTTGCTTTTTCGAACTTACATATGGCCAGTGTGTGTTCAAACTCCACTCCACACGTTGTTAACTTAATTCCTTCCAATATTCCTAGGGGTCTCTCCACATGGCCGTCTGCCAACTGGAGTTTCATGCGAGTGGGTCGTAAGGCTGGTTTTCCCCACTTTTCCCAAATTTCCTTCGTTGCAATCCCTACTCCAGCTCCTGTGTCTAAGATGGCTTTGGTCATGTACCCGTTGTAGATGACAGGTAAACATGTATTCCCTTCATCTCCTTCACTGAATTCTCCTACTTTATCGACTGGAACCTGTATTGTGGACTTATTTTCCAGTTCCTTTTCTTTTGATCCTCCATTCTTTGGCAGTGGTTTCAATTGATCTGCCATTTGCTTCCACAACTGGGGTTTGAGTCGAAGCAAATCTTCCACCGTTAGTTGGCATTGTACTTTTGTTTTCTTTAACTCGGTTAGGTTATGCAAACTCTCCTTTCCTTTTCCTGTTCCTTTTCCATGCACCGTGGGTGCTCGTATTACCACTGACTCTTTTTCATACTCTCCCATATAGTTAGGCAATGTTGAAATGCTTATGGTCTCCTCTCTACCTCTATCGAGTCTTGAAATCTCCTCGTAGGCCTCCTCGAGGTTAGGATGGGGTTGACAGTCTTCCACATCTATTTCATCAAATGGTGGTGGATCGACACCATTCTTTTTCCATTGTTCTTCTCTGATTCTATCCCACAAGTCCTTGGGCCATTCTGCTTCTAAGTCTGGTATGGCTGATACAGGGCCATCTTGTGCCGTCTCTTGTTCACCTTGGGGATCTTCTTTCCTTAACTCTTTATCCTTTGGTTTGATGTATTCTTCGTAAGGTTCCTGTGCAATCCTCGTCTCTCGTAGATTTGGGATAGTCTTTTCTAGGGTTGTTTGTGCTACTTCTATGAGTTTTCTGCATAGGGCTAGTCGTTCCTTTTCTAATTCCCCGTTAGGATAGATTTTTTCATGTTGTTCTATGTTTGGTCCCATTTTGATTCTAGCTTGGTACGCTTTTAGCCACATATCCAAGTCGTCTGGCTTTGGATCTGCTAGAATTGATCCGGGCTTCTCCCTATCTGAGCTCGGTTCGATTAGCTCAGGAGTTTCCTTTGACTTCCCTAGCTCTTGGTGTTTACTTGATTTTGCCCTTTGCTTTTTACTGTTTGTACTCTTGTTCTTTGCCCATTTATCCTTGAGTTTCTCTCGTCGTTCTTTCCATTTCTGAGTTTTTATGTTGCGAGAATTTTCACATGGGTCCTCAGAATCTTCCACTATCTGAGTTGAAGGGCTTATTTTCGTATTATTTTTTTGTTCCTCTTCTGGTTGCTGTTCTTTTTGTTGTTTTGTTTGGGCCCTAGTGATGGCTTTTAGTGGCACTGTGTATTCCTTATCACTTCCAGATTCTTCTATGACCTCTATTACATTGATTGGTGCAGGACCTTGGTTTTTTACTGGATTCTTAGGGCAATCCCTAAAAAGATGTTCCTTTCCGCAATCACTGCAATATCCTTCCCAGATTCTAGGTGGTGGAGGGTTGTATGGTCGAGGGCATTCTCTAATGAAATGGTCTCCTCCACATCTAAAGCATGGTCCTCTCGGTATTGGTGGTCTACTGGGTGGTCTCATGGGTTGTGGTGCTTTAGGAGCTGTATACATTAGAGTGGAAGTTTCTGCTCCATAAGTCTGATCAAATCCTTCATATCCATAATAGGCCGCGTCATATGTTGGTTCATATTCCATCATGTTGGCTTCATATGGATAGTACTCACTTGGTGGGGCTTCGTATCCAAGGTTTATTGATTCTATCTGTGTCATCGTCGTGGCTGGTACTATCGCTCTTTCTAGATTTTCCTCTGGTTGCGCATATTTCACTGGCACTACTTGTTGAGGTTGCGACGGTTGGGGTCCTAGCACTGGTTGTGGTGGTGGGTATGGTGTCTGTTCAATTGGTCTAGGTACTCCCGTCTGTGCTGGATAAGGGTTGTACCTTGGGATCTCTCTGTTAGGGTCTCTAGGTGGATATCCATACGGTCGATACTGAGGTGGTTGGAAAGGGCGTGGTTGCCTATTGAATGGACAGTTCTCAGTAGTGTGATTATTGTATTTCTATTCTATGTGACAATACCAAGAAGTCCCTTGTTGTTGCTGCCTGTTGTATGGATAAGCTGGTTGTGCACCGCCCCCTCCTCGGACACACAGGTGAGTGGGGTGATCTCCTCCACATAAGCTACATCTCCGTAGCATAGGCAATCTTTGAACTGGGGGTTGATAAGCTCTTTGCCCCTGTGCTCCTAATTTCTTGGCTAATAGCTCTGCTAATTCTTCCACGTGACTGGAGTTGTGCTGTTGAGGTCCTCAGCCAAGTTATCTTCCAAATCTATACACTCCTGAAGACACTCACTCAAAGTTTGTAGTCTTTTCACGTATACGAGTGTCCTTAAGGTTCCATTATTGAGCCCATCTAAAAATAATGAAATCATTTTTTGTTGAGTCGGTCTCTCTGTTACTGGGCATCTATCCACGTATTGATTGAATCTTCTGGCCGCATTCTTCACCGATTCATTAGGGTTTTGTTTGAAACTGTGAATCAGCGAAGATGAATTGTGTTTGATTCCTCTCTTAGTGAATTCTCCTATGAATTCCTGAAAAAATTGTTCCATGTTCCCAAACTGGTTGGGTTATAAGGGTTGGAACCAAGTCAGAGCGGTTCCTATGAGGGTGAGTCCAAACGCCTCATACTCTACAAAGAAGTCGTCCACTTGTTCCGCTCTTAGGACTTTTTTGAATTCAGCAACGTGATCATATGGTTCTCCTGATCCATCATAAGGGTTTCGTACACACTTAGCCACTTGAATAGGCCTCAGCCGTCTAACAGGTTCAGGTGGTCTGGGCATCACAAGAAGAATAGGGACAGCTGGTCGTATGGGTGGTATACCAGGCTGTCTTCCTATCGGGGGTTGTGGTCTTACTGGTGGTCTGCATTGGTTTCCTATCCCTGGTTGGGTCTGATAGTGTGCTTGTACTCCTGGCGTGGCAAATTGTACATGAGCATGATTAGGTACGCTCCTATGGCTGGTCTGTCCTGATGCACTATTTTCTGTTTCTTCTTGATTTCCAAACGGGTTTTGTGAGGTTGTAGCTTGCTCTCTCTGGGGAAACACAGGTGTACCCATATATCTTAATCGAGACCTGTCTAAGATACTCATAGGCCAATACCTTCTTTGATCTTTATCCAGGTATGTGATTCTAGTCTCATCATCAGGGTCTTTCAATTCATAGAAAGTCATGGGGTTCTCTTCTCTTCCTGGAACAGGTGAATCGGTTTGCAACAATAAGTTTGATCCGTGAATCATATATACTTCTAACAAATAGTCGTCTTGAGGTATCAAGTCACCTCTCAAGACACGTGACACTCGGGATCTGCCTCTAGGGGTGGTCACAAACTCTTCTTGTTGTGTCCTTCCTAGGTTTTCAGGGTCTAAGAGTTCCCCTCTTTCATTGATCCTTTCCGGAAATTCGGTTACCAAGTAGATGTGACCAACTTTGTCAACATATGCACCTCCTTCGTATTTGACAGCTGGTCGGGGTATGATTGTGACATTTTGGGAAGTTACCATCCTGGCCACAGACCTGTTTAAGCCATCCAGGTAGATTGGAATCTCCTGGGCATTAGTGGATACATACTGCAAGGAAGTACGGTAGTCCCCCTCCACAGTAGTCATGAAGCTTCCTGTTGGTGCGGGTCCTTGCATGTCTTCTGAAGCCATAAGTAATTCCTCTTCCGAGTCACTGGAAGTTTCTAAGTAAACTGAGTGATGACTAGCCTGGGCTGTGCTTCCTACTGAGGATATGATACTCCTTCTACTACCTAGAACTCTTCCTGACCTCAAGTTCATTCACTCTCTGAAGCCTCTCTTTATGCTTCTTAGATTCCCTTTGGACAGCTCTACCAATGATTCAGTTTGTTTGCCAAAAGAAGGGTTTACTCTGGGCGATACCACACTCGGCGATACTCCACTAACCGCGATACGATACCAGACACCCAGACGATACGATATCAATCTGGTGTCGCGATACTATCCTGGAAGACCAACGATACGACACCTTGACTAGGTACGATACGATACCTGAAAGGTTCGGCGATACGACACCAATGACAGTGTCGCGATACTGTCCTACTGAACAGACGATACGATACCAAGTATAGTGTCGTGATACTCCACTGGGGAACACCACGATACGATACCGGCAAAGTAGACGTTACGATACCAGAGCTCCCAGGCGATACGATCTCACGGTGATGAGTGCGATCGCGATACCAATCTTGGCGACACGATACCACTATGGTGTCACGATACCAAGATAAGCAACCGACGATACGACACTTGGGGATGGCACGATCGCGATACCAAAGTAGTGTCGCGGTACCAAAGAACTGTCGCGATACCACTGTATCAAGCGATACGATACCACACGGTAAAGTGAGGTCGCGATACTAAACCTTAGGCAATACGACACCACAATGGTGTCGCGATACCAAGTATTAGTACCGGACGATACGATACCAGAGATCGAGCGCGATCGCGATACCGACTCAGTGTCGCGATACTGAAATGGTGTCGCGATACCAAGGTAGGTATCCAGCGATACGACACTTCTGGCGAGTGTCGCGATACAAGGGAATTTTGGTATCGCGATACCAAAACTCAACCGATCGCGATACTCAAGCCAAAAGATCTCCAAACTTAAAAATTTTTGAGCCCCCTTGCACCTCTCACCCTGCTCCTCACTCCTAAGCCTCTGTATCACACAAAAAGATGACAATGATATCAGTTTTCCCCCCCGCGATACTGCGCAGACTTTTAATCACGTGTTTGATCATTTTTAAAATGTTTTTGTCAGATAAATTGTGAGAATGTTTACCTTGCTACTGTCTTGCTTGCACTGTGAGCTCAAGACCTAGCCTTAAAAGCCTGGAAGCCACGATACCAAACCCACGATACCGGTCGCTGCTAGCAGACGATACCAGAATACAGTGAAGTGTCAAATGAGCCAATTTTTTTGGTTTTTATACTTTTTTTGACTGAACTTAAAATTTTGGGATTTTTGGTGATTTTCTGAGAATTTTGGCCTACTCCTACTCCTCTTCTCCTCACTTCTCCTCTCTTTGTATCCTAACCCTACTCCTTCTTCTCTTCCCTCCTCCTACACTTAAACCTAAAACTTATCACACACACCTTGAAGATGAGAAGTGAGAAGTGCTGAAATGATGGACTACTTGCCAAAGGACAAATTTGCGTCTATAAGTACGATTCGATCACACTCGCTCTATAACTATCACGAAGGCACCTTGGTGGAGTGAGTCCCCGGCAACGGCGCCAAAAACGTGTGTACTTGAGCCATGATGACTCAAGGACTTGTACCAATGAGACTATACCTCAATTGCCATACAAGTGCATATAGTGGAGTTCTTTTCACACATTTAAATGTCAATCCTAAGGAGAAACTTACCAAGTGTATGAAGACGTGTGCACACGTGATAGAAAATGAAGTGGTTTAGCTATCCACACATGAGAAAAGACTACTACTACCCACACCTACTGAAATACTGAAAGTGTTGCCGCAAGCCTCTTTTCAGCAGTTTTGGTATTTTGAGGTTTTCTCCCAGCCCAGAACTCCGAACATAGGCAATAGGGTACTCGTTTTGAAGCTCTCGACGAGACGAATCCAACGGTGGTGGTTTCACTCAATTCTGACCACTTTGCTTCAAGTTATGGCAGAAACAGTGAATTACGGGAGTCATAAACACCCGCGCCTCAGCTTCTCCTAGCTTACGCATGCACTACAGCAGCTCAAAACAAAGGGGAAGGGGTAGACAACAGTCCTACACTTGCATTTCAAGCATCACACACACATACAAGAGCAAAATGAAGATCAAAATCAGCAAGAAAGAGGCAAACTCGAAAATTCAGAAGTGCTCCTTCTTCACAATGACAAGAAGTTCTTTACAATGAGTCACTTTTGACTTATATACTAGTGCCCTAAGTTTGGTCCTTTCACACAAGAGACCGGCACTTTATTCCCTAAAAGACTAATTTCCTACTATTGTACATGGGTAAATCACTAATCTTCTGTGGGGATGCATCTAGAGGACTCCTCTAGTGCATTTACAATGGAAATTATATACAAAAGTGGTTATGATACAAAAGTCGTGTGTCCAAATCGGAAAAATTTTGGGGCCCGTCCTTTTTCTCTGCTTTGTGCGCTCTTTAGCTCTGCAACAATGTTATAACCCACTCACACGATAGGTGAAGGTGAGTAGACATGAGGTATTTGATGAAATGTCTAACTTCTATGAAGATGCCACAGAAGGAGTGAATCTTGAACTAAATGACAAAGAAAATGGTAAAGAATCAATCGCAAAATCTCAAGTTTTGAGTGGACCACATGCATCACCAAGCAATAGTTCCAACTCAAATCCATGGAGTGGAGCATTAAATGGAAATTTTAGTATGATAAATTCATCAAATACATCCAAGAAAGGTAAAAAAAAACTTTCTGCTAAACATGTGTAGGTTTTGAAGACATTAAGTAGATTCAAGCGGTTCAAAAAAGAGTCTTGATGAGCAACTTGGATTTCCCTCTATGAAGACTCCAAGAGTAAGAAAGGCACATGTAGATGATACAAAGGAGAAGTGACCTAGGACCAAGGAGATCTAGGAGGATGCGGAATGCAATGCAACGATTAACATATGATAGTTACATGGCTCATCATTGTGCCTACATGATAAAGGTAATACAAGATGTTGAACCTTCTTGTTTTGAAGATGCAATTGGAAATGCAGATTGGGAAAAGACCATGGATGAGGAGATGGATGCACTTTATGGAAATGATACATGGAAGCTGGTTCCATTGCCCCAAGGAAAGAAACCCATAGGTTGCAAGTGTGTTGACAAGGTAAAGTACAATGTTGATGGTAGCATAAGTAGGTATAAAGCATGTTTGGTAGCAGAAGGATATGCACAAACTTATGGCATTCACTATGAGGAAACATTCAGCCCTATATCTTAAATGTCTACTGTCAAAAAACTTGTTGCATTAGCTACAACAAAAGGATGGACTTTGCATCAGATAGATGTGAAGAATGCTTTTCTACATGGTGAGTTACATGAAGAAGTATACATGGACCAGCCACAAGGATATGAAGATTCAAAGCATCCATAATATGTTTGCAGGTTCCAAAAGGCTTTGTATGGGCTGAAGCAAGCTCCTCATGCATGGCATGCAAGGATTGTTGATTACCTAAGCACCATTGGATTTTTTATGCATGATGAAGATCATTCACTATATGCAAGGAAGGGTGATGATGGCATCACAATTGTGGCTATCTACGTTGATGGCTTGATTGTAGGTGGTGATAATGAAGAAAGCATAAAAGAGGTAAAGTTACTTCTTATGTAGGAATTTGACATGAAACATCTTAGTGTGTTGCGCTACTTCTTAGGCATTGAGTTTATACATATGGAAATAGGTATATGGATGTCACAAAGACAATATGCCTTGAATATGCTGTAAAAATATGGTATGATTTATTTTAAGATAATTTCTATGCCATTAGATCATAATTTGAAGTTGGATACTCTATTAGGTGAAGCATTGTAAAATGCTACTATGTACAGGAAAATTGTGGGAAGTCTTATATATCTCATAATTACAAGGCTTGATTTAAGCTATACTATTGGAATTCAAGTCTGTTTATACAAGCTCTTAGGAAGCCTTATTTGGATGCTCTGAGGTGCACTTTATGTTATGTGAGTGCTACTTTAGCTTATGCATTGTTTTATGAAGTTGCTATAGATTTTGCAAGCTCAAGGATACACTGATGGAGATAGGGTTGGTAGTACTCCAGATAGAAGATCTACCAGTGGATATCTATTCTCACTTGGGAGTGGAGATATTACATGGAGCAAAACGAAGCAACCTACTATTGCTTTGTCGAGTACAAAAGCTAAGTATAGAGATGATGCAATGGCAGCATGTGCGACATCATGGCTAGAGATGCTACTTGCAGATTTAGGTGTGGAAGTGAAAGAGCCTATCACTATCTATTGTGATAATCTTAGCAGTATATAGCTAGCAAAGAACCCTTTTTTTCATGCTAGAGAAAAGCATATCAAGGCACATTATCACTTCATCATAGAGAAGGTATTAGCAGGTGATACGGATCTTGCTTATGTCACAAAAGATGAGCAAGTTGTTGATATTTTCACTAAAGAACTTGAAGTAGAGAAGTTGAAGAAGTTTGGGAAGATGCTTGGATTAGAGGACATGATGTTGAGCTTGAGTGGGAGTGTTGAGATATCAAGTTCAACATGTGATGATCCAGGATGACACATATCAGTGTTTCATTTCTTTGACATGTATCGTGGTCACGCCGATATATGTCATAGATAATTCATTGAGCTTTATTAGATTTATCTACCAAGAGTGATGGCACATTTTTTCCTTGCCACCTCACTCATTCAAGAACATTCACTTTTTACTTATGTACTGATCTTTATATATTGCACTTGTATTCTTGTTTTTAGGTACATTCATTTTTATGTAATAGAAGAAGAAGAAGAAGAAGAAGAATATCATTCTTTCTTGCCTCAATTTGAGTATGTGATTATATTTGATTGTGAGAGTGTGTGTGTTTGTGAGCTCTGTTCCTTATCTCCTTCCTTGTGACAATAGATAGGTTGACGTATACCTGCTTCATCATCCACTTTCTTCCCTTTTCCTTTGTTTTCTTTGGACTTACTTTTATCAGTATACAAAGTAGAAGATTGATCAACTTTGGAGCCTTCTCCATTCTTTATAAGTTTAGCCTCTTGAGCAAGTAGTTGCCCCATAAGTGAATGGAAGTTTGTTGCATGGTCCATTCTTGTGGTGAATGCTTCCCACTTGTCATTTGCCTTTAAGCCATGGATGACCTACCTTACAATTTTCTCTTCTTCTATTAGTTCTCCAATGCTTCCTAGCTGATCAACAATGTCCTTGATCTTTGTGAAAAAGTAAGTCAAATTTTGTTTGGGATCTTTCTTGAGAGTTGTAAAGTCCAGCCAGAGTTGATGCTTCTTGGCCTTTCTACTTGAAGAGAAGAAGGCCTCAAGTCCATTCGACACTTCTTGAGATGTTTTACAACTTTTTTGGACCATTAGAACTTCTCAAAATCATATGCATGTGTGGATGTGTAGTTCTTTTGTTGCCTTCTCTTATTTTGATTAGTTAATGTGCAATCACATTGAAATTGTCAAGGTTTACCATGATTTGAGCATCTTTTACTATCATTATCTTAATCATTTCTATGGAAATTCCTATAGCCTCTTTGAATCCCTCTACCTCAAAATTGTCCTCTACCTCATGCATGATTTTGTTGTTGACCATGCTCTAATTTATTGTGTCTCCTTCTACTTCCAAAGCCTTTTTCTTTGCCTCTCCCTCTATCAAAGTACAATACATGCTCTGAACTAGGTTTTCCTTTGTATTTTTTCTTTTCACAAAGATTCTTTTCTTCAACAATCAACACAGATACCAGACTAGCAAATTTGGAGATATTTTCTCCAATCTGAATAGATGTTAGGAACTATTTATATGCAACTCATTAACCATGACGGCACACTTCCACCTTATCATCATTATCTTCATTCACGCCAATAGATGGAGGTGACTCACATATGTTTTTAATTTTCAAGATGTAGTCACTTATTAACATACCCTTTTTCTCTAGTGTATGTAGCTACTTCTTCAATTGCAATTTCTATTTCGGTCTCATACAGTGCCACCACAAGAGCCTTGGCATCCTCTATGTGCCCAATCATGCTATCTTGTATACTAACAAATAGGTAATATATTACCTTTTGTGCTTCTTCATTCCATTCCTCCTATTCTCTTAATTAATCCAAATTTTGATTCCTCTCTAAGAATGGAAGTTGTTCTTATCCACCTTATTTCTGCTCACTCATTGCATCTACACGTGCCATTTCTACAACAACTCAGAATACTGCAAAAACATGACAAGCACTACGTCTACTTGAACACTATTGCACTTGAAGAAGGAGAGAAACTTGTAGCATTGTGTGAAGGTAATGGGATGTTATTTATTAGAGAAACTTGCGCTCTCGTGAAACAAAGATTTAGATGATAACGCTTCATTGAATCTCTCATGTCACTCTCCTTTAGTTCAGCTTGATAAATGTCCTGCTCTAAATTTCATCCTTCCTCCTCGTTTCATTACTAAAAAGGCACGTTCTTCCAATAATAGAAAGCATCCAAATATTAATACATCATGAGAATGTTTATTTACTAAGTATAGATGGTCTTGCTCATCTCGAAAAAAAGCTAAATTGGTGGAAAAGAAGACGATCTTCAAATCGACATATGTTGTTCTCCAAATTGACATATGTTGTTCTAAAATGAAAGAAGATTCTACCTTCAAGATGAAGATGAAAGTGCAAATGGGGTCATGCCCTTTCACCTCACTAATCAATGCATTTGATTTGAACATCTCATCCGCATGCACGTTCTTCTCTCTTGAGAACCATTAAACTTTAGAAAAGAAGGCCATACATAATGAAAATAATATTTTGGTTGTGTTAGGCCGCCGGATTGGAATGTGTAATTTTATAGTCGCATGCACCGAAAGGGCATAGCGAACAAATCTAACTCTTTATTTATTAATGAAAAGGCAATCACTGTGTTCTTCGGCGAGAGACGGGAATCGCCAAACTGTTCGTCTGGGCGACCGGGCTGGAGTGCTATGTTGCAGAATTTGCAGAAACACTGAGTATTGTATTCTATTTGTTGAATTGCAGTAATTAATCATTAAACACAGTAATTCTATGATAACATTGATAAGTCTGTGCGAGTTCATAGTCGTTAATTCGCGTGTAAAGTATACTGTGTCGTGATAATCTTCGATTTGAAAGACAGTTAACTGTTTAGTTGGATATTGAATTGGGAAAAATTAAACAAAGGGACTCTGCACTGTCCGATCCCTATCCATTCCCAAGAACCCAGAAATGCGATTAAACGTAGCGTACGGCAGTGCTTGTAACACTGACACCGTCTGTGGGAAAATGGAAACATACGTGGAATAATAAGGGAAGAGTAGTACTCAAGACAAGCAATAGAGAATAGTAACCACTAGTTGAAGAAGTGATATAGGCCGGTTACTCATTCCGGTGAGTCCTACCCAAAGTATAGAATAGATCAACATCCCGGGGTAGTTCCAAACTTATTAGGGACACCCCCGGGTGGTAGAAGTACAGACCAGTTAAGTCCAGTTGCAGAAGGATCGGAGCTAGTTAGTGGTGATTCCGGTGCTAGTTCGGTAGCACATGATGAGATTCCAGTGAATTCCAGTGTGAGTCTGGTGTTTTTCGGAGAAGGTACAGTGCCTTCTAGGTGTACAAAGACGTAGTGCGGAGTTAGTTCGGCACTCTCTGGTCATAATTCGGCCATTTTTTATGATAAAGTTGTGTTACCGGGTGAGAACATTTCCGATGATGGTGTAACCTGGTCCGGTGAAAGTTCGACAAGTTCCGATGGAAGTTCGGTACCACTTGGTGGTAATTTGAAGTTTTTTGGTGACAGTGCGGTGTTGCCTGGGGGACGCCTATTGCATTCACCATTTTTTGGTGCAATTTTACCTAATTTGGACACCAAAGTTGAGGAAAGGCTACTAGACTCGGAATTCAAGAGTTGGTTTGATGACATTTTGGACCAGAAGGTGCGTAGGTTGACCCTTCAATCTAGGAAGCTCACGAGAACACTCCCCAAAATTCAGGGAATAACAACGCCAGCAACAATAGCACCATGAGTGGCTCACAACAACAACAACAAACACGGCCACAACCGCAACTGAAATTTCAGCAGCAACAACAACAGCAGCCACAACCAATCGTTCCACCTCGACCGGTTCCAACCGGAGTGATCTATACAAAATTTCGTGGATTTCTGGGGGATGACCCCAATGCACATGTTCGCACATTCGAAATCAGTTATGTAGTGTTGAATCACCCACCAGATCCCGCGTATAAGGCCATTGTGTTTCAGGCCACGCTGGTTAATGAAGCAGCAAGATGGCTGACAGAATATGATATTAATCATTTCGGTAATTATGATGATGTGAGGGACGCGTTCCTCTAGAGGTTTTGTTTGAAGAAGAACCCTTCAAAAATTTTTGACTATTTGCAGAACAATCGGTAGAAACCAGACCAGAGTGTCAAGGAATATGCAACACTATTCAGAACTCACTTGAGGTAGCTTCCACCGATGCATGCCAGCCTGCCAGATGATGTCATAACACAATGGTTTATCAATGGCTTAAATGCACAGTTAAAACAAATTATGATCATTCACTGTGTGGGCAGAATGACATTGGACGTTGTCATTGCAATGGCGTTACAATTGGAGCACAAAGTGGAAGGGTTTACAAAGGATCTAGAATGGTTGAAAGAAAGTAAGAATGTAATCGAGGATCCGTCCAAACAAGTGTACTGTACTAAGTGTAAGAACTCCGGTCACACCAGTGCCACATGTGCTCTCAATCAAATGTATTGTGCCATCTGTAGCATGAGAGGGCACTCAACAAAAACCTGTGCATATAATGCAAAGGTGCAGGGTAGAGCGGCAATAAACGCCATAATACAGGAACCAAGCTAGCCAGCCACCCATTATGTACCACCACAATTGTGAACCACCCAACAGCAAAGATATAAGAACTATCGAGGTCAACAGGGTCGAAACCACCTTTGATCAGTAGACTGCCTAGCTTGACGTACCACGACGATCTTATACATGTATCTTAATTCAAATCCTTTTAATTCATGTCACTTGTCACTTGTCTCTTGTCTCCTCTCTCAGTCTCTTAAGTATTTTTACATGTCTTGTATTTCTCCTATGTATGAGAAGGCTCCGCAGTATTGCGTTGAGCCAGTGAGGATGTTTCTTTGAGCTTGTGAGTAAACTCTATCATCATAATTCACTTGCATGCATATAATCCATACATACCCATACATATTGATTAGTTTCTGAAAGTGTATAAGAAGCTCCAATATTGGACCATTCTTCCTTTCGAAACTGGTTTATGTGTAAGGATTCCATCTATTCACGTCATGCATACATATCATCCAAAGAAGACTATGCATATGGATTCGAATTAGGAAGTGTTTAAGAAGCTCCTTCAATGGACCATTCTTTCTTCCAAATTTGATTCGTGTGTATGGTTCTCTTTCATTCTTATCATTAATGTTCATAAATCTAACTTGCACTCCTACATTCTCATTCCCATAATCATTTCAACATCTCTCTCTTCTCCATACTCAACATTAATTTCACTTTCATGTCCTTAAACCTTCCAACATTCATTAGCTTCATACACCCTGTGTGTGCCACGACCGGACCCGATCCACCCGGATTGCGATCACCTCCACATTTGAACCTGACGTGAAACGCTTCGTGGCATTTGCTTCTGATCTTGTTGGGATGTTTTGATCCATATCCTTTGTTTCATATTTTTCATCCTCATCATATCATCATCATCAGTCTTGAGTTTTGCATGGGATTTCTCATAGTATCATGCACATCTTCATCGTGAAGTAAACGCATTTGTGAGAGATCTAGAGCATCGTGCATCACTTGCTTATTCACATAAGATGGAGGAAAGATTCAAATCCCTTATTGTTGAGAAACAAGGTGAAAGAATAGTCTCTTCTATGTTGAGAGAGAAGGGAAAATTCAATGGCATCAACATCACAAGCTACTTAGATTTGTTTGAAGAGCAAACTATGATTTTTGTTCTTCCCGAAGATCTTTTGATATCATTCTTTGAACGAATTGTTGATAGCTCTATCATAAACCATGTCACTCAATATGATAGTCTTCCTTGGAGTGATTTTAGAAAGGAGATGCTCAAAGAATTCTATCTTAAAGATTATAGCCAACATAATCGGGATGGATTCTTACGATGGGTAAATTCCCCAAAGCCTAGTAGCTCTATTACTCACTTACAAAATGAGTATATTAGACGCTATGAGCAACTTCCTGATGAGGATAAGATAACTCTGGAACCTGATCTTGTGATCAATTTTCTTAAGCTTCTTCATCCTGAAACTTGTAGGGAAGTTGAATGGCGATTAGAAGAGGCAGATAAGCGCTATGGTCTTACTGACAATTGGCAAAAAGTGCGTAAAGTAGTAGAGGTTGTAGCCCATAGACATCAAAGACAATCCATGCTTTATGAGCAAACTAGTCTTCCTCAAGCTAGCCTTCCACAAACTAAGGAGCAAGTTAGAGAACAATCCCATGCTATGCTTTTTGACTCTACTCCTATTCCTCAAATGATGGAGCCTACTCAAAGTTTTAAAGTAGAGCCAAATAAAAGTGTAGTTGAACAATCTCAAGTGGAAATTTTCACTAAGCAAATGGAAAGTCTTATTGCTACACAATCCAATTTGGCCAAGACTATAGATGCTTTACAATCTAATTACACCAAAACTTTCCAAAATCAAATGAACCCAATGACTTTTCAAGAGCTAATCGACATGTTATAGCTACCAATCAAAATCCACAAGTAGCTCCTACTCAAGCATATCAAGTTCCTCCAATGCATAATCCTTCAATGCAAAATCCTCATCCTCATGTGCAAAATCCTCAAATGTATCAAAACATGTATCCTAAAGCTTTACAAATAGCTTTTCAAAATCCTCAAAATCAAAATTTTCAAAATCATCAACCGTATAATATGGAAGCTCCTCTTGCACCTCAAGTACCACATGTTTCTTCCCAAGCTCCGCCTTATCAAAATCCTAATTATCCTGGTCAAGCAATACCTTATCAACAAAATCCTCAATTTCAAAATTTCCCACCACAAGTTAATCAAAATCCTCAAAATCAAAATGGTTTTGTGCATGGCCCTCGTAGGTGTCCTTGGTGTGATTCATTAGAGCACTTTTTGAGAGATTGTGAACTATTGAAGGCTGCTAAGGAGCAACGACTAGTAATAGACATAGACAAGAAAATCTGTGAATATCGATCTAGGCTACCTTTGCAAGGAAATTATGGTAAGGGAGGAATGAAAAAACACTGAAAATATAACCATAACGGATGTAGGAACTAGAGGAGTGAAACTAGAAGCTCTTGATGAACAACAAGTAGAATCATGTAAACCCACAAAGGAAGTTGACTTTTCCATAGAGGCTTTAGTAAGAGCACGAGATGAGATTAGGAGAATAACGGCTTGGGAGTCACCGATAGAAGATCAATCTCTTATTTCTCACATATCCAATGTATAAGAAAAACAAAAAAGAGATGAAGCTGAGCCTAGTGAAAGAAGAGTGACTCGAAAACAAACCTCAGAGGGAATAGAAACAATCATAGAGCAAGGAGAAACATCACAATCCAAAGATAAAAAACAAGAATCGGAACCCAATGAACAAAAACAAGAGGAGAAACAAAAAGGGAAGAAGACAAAGCAAAGATAAACAGAACCAAAGCCTTTACATAAACAAGAACAATCAAAACAAACTCAAGACCAAACACGAGAACATGAACAAAAACAAGATCCTGAGCAAAAACAAAAGAAACCAAAGAGAAAACCTAAAGCCATCTTGATTTCAGAAATTGAGAGAAAAATAGATCCTATGGAGATTTTAGATGACATTTTGCTTAAGAGTCAAGTGACTATGTCTTTAGAACAAGTTTTCTCTATTGCAAAGCCTGTTTTTAAAGATAACTTTATCGGCCTAATTAAAAGGAAGAGGTTTTCGCTTAATCTAGATACTTAGATGCAAGATTCTCTAGATCAAGATCAAGCTATGAATGAAGCCTTAAACTTTGATGAATCTGATGAAGAGGACTTTGATGATGATGATGAAGTAAATGTTAATAAAAATTTCTTAGGACCTATTCAACCTGACCATGAAAATCATGAAAACAATCCTAAAAGTCACTTTAAAAGTCCTAAAAGTCAGAGGTGCATGTTAAAATAGGAAATGATAAGAACACTATCACTGTAAATGCATTAGTAGATTCTGGCTCTAAAATCAATGTGATTTCAAGAGAAGTCTATGATAAGTTTCAATGGCCCATAGATAAAGATTGTGGATGGCATATGAGAAGTGCAGATAATGAAGTTCTCTTAGGTCAACCCTTTATTTGTGAGAGTCGTATGGAAACTAAAGCCATGGATGATGGGTCTACCTATGCTAGATTCAAGTCTAAGGATGGGGTGCAATCACTTCAAGTCATGACAGTAGGAGTGAATCATCCTAGGAATCGATTGTCAATTAGAAAGAAACCTATTTCTACTCAGGGTCATGAGCATGCTTGTACTGATTGTGCACCTTGAGCGGGACAACAGTGGATATTGGTTTGACATCTCGCAGCCAACCAACCTGTACAATAGTTTGTCACTTTGTTTTTCACATTCTAGATTAGATTTTCTTCATAAGAGTCAATTGTCCAAGTTTTTTATCCAAAAAACCCAAAAAAATTATAAAAACAACAAAATCATGGAACATGATGAGAACATTGATCATGTGATTGAAACATCTCATTGTTTCTCTACTCTTGAGGAGTTAGAGTTATGTCTTCAACAAAATTCTAATTCCCATATTATTCTTCTTTCTTTCCTTGATGAGTATGCTCTAATCCAGGAATATGCTCTCAATGTTGAAAAGTGCTCAAAATTTAACCAAACATATGATGTCTTAGTTGAAACAAAGTACAAAACTGTAGACAAAAAAATCAAACCCATAGCTCAACCATTACCTCAAGGAAGTAATGAAAAAATTATTGATGTGAAAAATGATCCAATTCTTTGGGATAAGAAAAACATAGGACATACATTCACGGATGAGACAATCAAACAGGTGAAAATTGGTAGAGATGATGATTTCTTTTGCCAGCAGAGAGAGATAAATTTGAGAGAGTCATATGTAGCCATGGAAAAGCCTTTACTATGTATCCTCATGAGATTGGTTGTGTAGATCCTAAGCTAGTTGCACCCATGATAATCTTTAGTATTCCACATATTCCATGGAATCTTTGTCCTATACCAGTTCCAAAGGCTCACTTACTGAGCTAATGAAACTACTTAAGGAGAAGATAAACATGAGAATTTTAGAGCCATCTTTTGCACCTTACTCAAACCGATGGTTCACTGTGCCTAAAAAGAATGGAAAACTATGTTTTATTCAAGATCTCCAACCTGTCAATAAAGTCACTATAAGGAATGTAGGAACAGAACCCATTGTAGATGAGTTTGCTGAATCATTTTCAGGACATTCTATCTATTCAATGGGTGATTTATATTCGGGATATGACCAATTCCAATTAGCAATTGATAGTCATGACATAACCACAATGAAAACTCCTTTAGGCTTAGTGCGAATGTGTACTTTACCTCAAGGAGCAACTAATTCTGTGGCTCATATGATGAGTGCTATGAATATGGTCTTACATGATTTTATTCCTCATATAACTATGCCATTCATTGATGATATTCCAATTAAAGGGAGTGAGGAACGTGCAAAGGACATTACTTTAGATTCATCTGGATGTCATAAATTTGTTCTTGACCATATCTCTGATTGTGAAAGAATATTTCAACGATTTGAAGAGGTAGGTCTCACATTTTCCATAGAGAAATCTGTTTTTGGTGTCAACGAGGTGCTTATTGTTGGACATTTATATGGCCATTATGGTCGAAAGCCATACCCACAAAAAGTTGATGCCATTAGCAAGATTTCTGAAACATGTAACAATGTGAGTGAGGTACGTAGATTTGTTGGTGCTTGCATCTTTTATGTTAATTGGATCCCACACTTTGCTCATGTTGCTGATTGTCTCTATGACTTGTTGGGGAAGAAACGAAAATTTATTTGGACTGACAAACACACTCAAGCTATGGGTAAATTGAAGAAATTATTGCTTGAAGCTCCCATCCTTAAGCGTGTAGACTATTCTGCTAACAAACCTATTATATTGACTGTGGATACTAGTCCTATTGGTATAGGTTGGGTCATAAGTCAAGATGATAGTGAAGGGAATAGATATGCAATTAGGTTTGGTGCCAAAATTCTACATGAAACACAACGAAAATATCCACAGATCAAACGAGAACTATGGGGTATGGTAACAACTTTGAAAACAGACAAAGAATATTTCATTGGTGCAAATGTCAAAGTTGAGATTGATTGTTTGCCTCTCATTGAAATGATAGCCAATTGTTCATCTCCTGATATAGCCATGTTTAGATGGATCTCATATATTAAGTTCATAAATCGTGAGTTAGTTCATATTTCAGATAAGTCAAATTCAGTTACTGATATGTTATTGAGAGCTAGATTTGATGATCTTGAAAGTGATCTAATAAAGAATGTGAACTTAATTGACTATGTTCCACATATATACGAGTATGAGCAATCTCATGAATCTGAGTATGAAAATGAATGGAGAGACATAGGAAAGTATCTGAGTACACTACAACCATTACCGAATTGGACTACGAATAGATTCCGTAACATTAGGAAACGAGCTTATAACTTTTTCCTATGTAATGGTTATCTTTGGAGACATGCTAAGGGTAAGGTTAAGAATCCACAACGAGTCCTAGGAAAACGAGGTCTTCAATTGCAAGTAATGAGGGAAATGCATGAGACATTATGGGCAGGTCATAAAGGATTTTTTGGAACATATGAAAAAATTAGAAGTACCTATTATTGGCCTAGGATGTATGTTGACATTAGTAGCTATGTTTCTACATGTTCTACTTGTCAACTTCAATCATCAGTCAAACATAGAGATCTGTTGCATCCTACTTATCCACCTTGTATTCACTACAAGTGGGTAGTAGATCTTGTAACTATGCCTAAAGGTATTGACAAAATGCGTTACATTGTACTTGCAAGAGAAGACTTAACTAATCATGTAGAGGGACGTGCACTACGATCTAAGACCACTTACAATGTTTGCAAATTCTTGCTTGAAGATGTCATAAGTCACTTTGGGTACATAGAGAAAGTAGTTGCCAATCGTGGAGAGTTAAATGCGAGAGAAGCTAAAGAGTTCTTTGAGCGTCACGGTATTCGTTTGTCTCTCAGTACTGCATATAACCCAGCGGCCAATGGAAAAATAGAGAGAGGGCATCCACCTATTGTGAAAGCCATATCTAAAGCATGTAATGGTGACATCAAACAATGTCCTAGATTCTTACCTTTTGCACTTTGGGAAGATAGAATGACGTGCATACGCACTACTAGGTATATGCCTACTGAACTCATGTACTGTCACAAACCATTGTTTCCAATTCAGTCTCATATTTCTGCATGGTCAAATTTGCCTTAGTCTGAAAACATGTCTACTGATGATTTTTTGAGTTTGTGCATTAAATAGTTAGAACAAGGTAAATTAAGACTTGATGATGCCGTTGAAAAATTAAGAGAATTTAGAATGAAGAACAAGCATTATTTTGATAAAACTCATCGATTGCGTCCTAAGCCAATTGAAGTAGGAGATTGGGTGCTCATTTATGATAGTACATTTGACTCTGAATATGATGCATGCAAAAAGCTCACTCAACAGTGGTTTGGGCCATACATTGTATCAAAAGTCAACAACTATGGTACGTACGCTCTTTGTGAAATAAATGGTGTTGCACTAAAAACTTTGATTGCAGGTAAAAGGATAAAGCTATTCAAGAAACGTGATAATGATGAGTACATTTTGGATGAGGACATTGAAGAAGATGACAACAATGAGGCCGATTCATAAACATGAGTATCCATGTTATAAAAAATAATAATAAAAATAAAAAAAGAAAAAAATAAATTAAAAAATATATAAAAATATCATTAATTTTTCAAGTTCATGTTGCTTTGTTTTTTTTCGAGTTCATTCTTTTTTTTTCCATGCTTGTTTGATGCATGTTTTTTTTTCAATCTTTGCATTGCATTGCATATCCACATCACTTGAGTAAAAAAAAAAGAGCAAATGATGATTTCTCTACTTGTGTAAAATTGTATCTTAAGTAGTAACTTATCTACTAAGCAATTGATTATAATCTAGGATTGTGGAAAGATAGGGCATGTAGATTTGGAGGTTGATTTTGGTGACATGACTTTCATATATAAACATGCATATGTATCCTGTATCGAAAGCCTAATTGTTGAAATCCTAGCTCCTGCTATTGCATGTTTCTACATCCTTAGTCCATCTCACAACACTTGTATCGGAGTTTAAATGACTATTCTCCGTCATCAAAAATGGTTGTACCTTGTATCGGGGTTTAATTTTTCCCCGTAAAAAAAAAGGTTGCTACATGTTACCAAGAAGTTTACACTTTCTTCCACCCCACAAAAGTGATCGTAACCATAAATTTGCCGAATCATCATCATCAGAAAAACAAAAAAAAAAAGAACAAGCCAAAGGAGGATAAAAAGGCATAGTAGAATAAATCACGGGCTATATAGGCAGATTTATGCATTAGTGGAGTTTAGTTAGATTTCCTTGCATGTTATTAGAGAAAGAGCATATTCATATCTATGTAGGAAAGGAGTTGATCTAAAATAAGCTAAAGATGAAAGATGTCTCTTGAAAATCCTAAATCTTTTTTTATAATCATATTTAAGGTAGATTGCTTTATGAAAAAGGTACAAAATTTTCTTCAAGATGAGAGGAATTGATGCTTAAAACGACTCAATACATTCACTTCCACTTCATATTGATGCTTGATTTTTTTCTTTCTTGTTGCCAATGTTGTTTGTTCATTTGCATATACGTTGCCTATTTGTTCATGCATATTCATGTTGCCTCTTTCAATTCTTTCTTTCATGCAAATTTTGCTTCATGTCACGTTACCTACTTATTCATGCATATAATCAATTTTCCTTACATGTTTCTTATGTTGCCTATAAAAGAATTTGATGCCTGGAACATTTTGTTTTTCACAGATGCTAGAGTGGCGCTTCCGGAGGAATCGCAGGTTTAGTGGGGGCGAATGTCATCGAGATTTTCTCTCCTCTCTCACTTGTGAAGGCCTACAAAAAACATATTTGGTGAAGGTAGCTGGAATTCCTCGAGAAGTCCAGGATGCATCAAGGATGTCAAAGGAAGCTCACGTACAAAGTTTCAAAGAAATCAAGAAAGTCCATGGTAGCGGTCAAAGCTGGTCAAAGTTGGGAAATTAGGGCAAAAATTTCATTGTCACCAAATTAGATGAAAATTCATATACTTGTAAAGATTGTCAAAGGCAGTCTATAGCCCAAATTTGAGCAGAAAATGGATTTTGTAGCATATTGATATGCTATGTTTATTTTGTAAAAATGTAATTTTTCTAGTTTGACCCTACAAATTCTTGTATAGAAATTTATCTTAGTCATATGGTTTGGCATGTATAAAGATCATATGTGGCTACATATTTGTACAAATTTTCAAGGCTATCAGAGCTTCCTAGACACCTTAATGCCACCTTGCAAGCTTCCAAATGTAGTCAAACTTATACAAGGGAGATTCAGATGGGAGTTTTTTCTGCATATTCCTGAAGGAGATCTTTGGAAACATAGTCATACAAAGTTTCATCTTCATCAAAGCCTATTTGGAGGGTCAAAGAGTACAAATTTCAGTTTTTAGGATCACCGCAGTTTTCTAGTTTAAGCAAATTGAAGGGTTGAAGGGCCACCACATGGCGAAAGCTGATTGAGCCATGTTGTACGATCAAGATGAACTCATATTCAAGGGTGGAGATATGCACTTATGCTTAAACCAACGAGGATCCACGAGTTTTTCCATAAAAGAAGATTTCTTTGACAATCAAAGATCAATAATGCAGCTTTTCTCCAAAAATAGTGGCTTATCTTATCCAAACTGATGTCAGCACTGATCCGACGGTCCAGATCATCCCCAGATCCAATGGTGGAGAATGAAGGCGCGTAAAGTTCACTCCTTTACACTAGATTTGATAGAAAGAACAATTCCAAGCCATTGATTTGATTAATCAAATGGTTGTAATCAAAAGTAGTGATCCTAGAGTTGAGAGTTGACTTCTCTAGATCCAAGGGCCCAAATTCATTCAAAAAACTATATAAACCCCCCTCCAAACTCCTAGAGCATCATTGTTAGGCATCCATAGGGCTCATGCTAGCTTACGGTTTCCTTGAGACGATCACCCTCCGTTGAGCGAGTGAGGATCCAAGGTGAGCTAGTATGAGTATAGTACCTAGTTTCAAATTTAAGTTAGAACTCCAATCTAGGATAGGCTCTTGAAACCAGCATCTTTATCTTGACTCACCCTCGGTGGAGCGTGTGAGTGAGTTAGAGCTGGTTTTAATGAGTCTTTGACTTCTTTAGTTAGACGTTAGGAGCCTAGACATACATAGGGTCACTGAAGTGGAACTCACCTTCTTACGTGTGACATTCGGTTGAACTGTCATGGTTTGGGGAACCACCTTTGATCAGTAGACTGCCTAGCTTGACGTACCACGACGATCTTACACATGTATCTTAATTCAAATCCTTTTAATTCATGTCACTTGTCACTTGTCTCTTGTCTCCTCTCTCTGTCTCTTAAGTATTTTTACATGTCTTGCATTTCTTCTATGTGTGAGAAGGCTCCGCAGTATTGCGTTGAACCAGTGAGGATATTTCTTTGAGCTTGTGAGTAAACTCTATCATCATAATTCACTTGCATGCATATAATCCATACATATCCATACATATTGATTAGTTTCTAAAAGTGTATAAGAAGCTCCAATATTGGACCATTCTTCCTTTCAAAAATGGTTTATGTGTAAGGATTCCATCTATTCACGTCATGCATACATGTCATCCAAAGAAGACTATGCATATGGATTAGAATTAGGAAGTGTTTAAGAAGCTCCTTCAATGGACCATTCTTCCTTCCAAATTTGATTTGTGTGTATGGTTCTCTTTCATTCTTATCATTCATGTTCATAAATCTAACTTGCACTCCTACATTCTCATTCCCATAATCATTTCAACATCTCTCTCTTCTCCATACTCAACATTAATTTCACTTTCATGTCCTTAAACCTTTCAACATTCATTAGTTTCATACACCCTGTGTGTGCCACGATCGGACCCGATCCACCCGGATTGCGATCACCTCCACACCGTTCCCAGATGCGTTCTCGGATCCGTTCTCGGATCTGTTCCCACTTTCTTTTCTAGATACAATGCTCGATAGGGTAGCAGGTCACGAAATGTATTCTTTCTTGGATGGCTACAGTGGATATAATCAAGTAAGGATGGCGGAACAAGATATCCCGAAGACAGCATTCATCACCAATTGGGGTGTCTATGCCTGTAATGTGGTTTGGTTTGCGAAATGCCCCGAGTACATTCTAAAGATGTATGCAGGAAGTGTTCTCACCTTACTTGACAATGTTTATCCAAGTTTATTTGGATGATTTTTCATTGCTTCGTGACACTTCAGCACACCTGTATCATTTACGGTGCTGCTTTGAAAAATGCCGAGAGTACCGTCTATGTTTGAATCCTACCAAATCAGTTTTTGCGGTCTATTGTGGAAAGCTACTCGGTTATATCATCTCTAAACAAGGAATACAGGTAGATCCTGATAAAGTAGCAGCCGTGTTGGAGGCACCGGTCCAAAAGACACCGAAAGAAGTTATGCAGTTCCTTGGCCAGATCCAGTGGCATGGTACACATTTATGGTGGTTGGCTCATCTAGTGACACCACTTAACTGACTTATGATCAGCACCGTACGGAAGTATGAATGAACTAATGAGTGTCAAATGGCATTTGATCGTTTGAAGGTTTTATTGATGCAGGCTCTGATCCTGCAACCGCCTGATTGGGAATGTCCATTCCATGTCTTTGTGGATGCATCCGACATCGCGATTGGCACTGTTATGATGCAACAAACCGATAAATGGTTTCGGCCTGTGTACTATGTGAGCCGCCGATTAGCTCCTGTCACAAGGAATTACTCCGTGATAGAACCCGAGTGTCTTGGTTTGGTGTACTCTGTTAAGAAGTTCAGGCATTACTTGTTGGGACGAAAATTCACTTTCCATGTGGATCATGCCGCATTACTGTATTTGGTTCGCCAACAACACTTAGGTGGCAAACTTGCTAGATGGGTTTTACTATTATAGGAGTTTGATTATGAAGTTATTCACCGACCACGTACGACACATGTCTTGGCAGACTTTTTATCCCGACTAGATTCCGGTGAGTCTGCGATAGGAGTTGATGGCACTATGCTGGCTATTTACTTCACTACGATAACTCCTGATGAATCTGTAGAACTTTTTGTTGCTCCTACATACTATGATATGTTAATGATTTTTCTCACTGATGGTTGTCTCCCACCTAATACTCCCACTGCTCTACACCAAAAAATTGCAGTCTATAGTCCACGATTCTGGTTGATTGTGGGTCAACTCTATTACATAGATCATACTGGTGTCTTACTCCGATGTATCCCTCCACATGAAGCCGTATCTGTGATTGCCATGGCTCACTCATCAACCACTGGGGGATACTTCGCAGCTGATCTTACTTACCAAAAAATTTTGCAAAGTGGGCTATGGTGGCCTACAATGTACAGAGATGTGGTTAAATTTGTGGAGCAGTGTGACGTTTGTCAATGGTCTTGACAGCCCTTGCAGCGACATTTCTTTCCTCTTCAACTGGTTCTACCTTTGGAGCCCTTTCAGAAGTGGGGTTTAGATTTCATTGGCCCAATTACACTCCCCCCCCCCCACCCTCACCAACAACCGATATATTTTGACTTGTACAGATTATGCCACTAGGTGGGCGGAAGCTTGGGCTTTAGGTTCTGCCATAGCTGTTTCGGTGGCCAAATGTTTGTTGGAGGATGTCTTCCCTCGATATGGATTACCTCTAGAAATAGTGACGTCCTAGGGTACACACTTTGCAAAGTGCTGACTCAAACTTTCCAGATTTTCCACAAATTCAGCTCACCTTACTATCCGCGTGCCAATGGTTTGGCTGAAAGTACCACTAATATTCTGTTGAATATGCTCCGGAAATTGATCTTCGAATGTCCGAAATGATGGGACCAACTCTTACCTGCAGTATTGTGGGCTTATCGGACCACGCACAAGGTGGAAACGGGAACAACTCCATTTAAACTTGCTTATGGATTGAAAGCTATTGCACCAATGGAAGTAGTGGTACCGAGCCTATAAGTTGCCTTATCTCAAAAATTGATGCCAGAAGAATCTTTTCCATTCTGATTGGATTTCCTCCACTCGTTGGATGACCAACTCTGGGAAAGCTTCATGATTATTCAAGAAGTTTAGCTACGTCAAGCCCGTACTCATGATCGCTTTCTAAAAACCCCTGTTTTCACGATTGGCCAACTCGTTTTATTTTATAATGCCAACACCAATTGCTCCGCCAAAAAATTTAAGTTACCGTGGTTTGGACCATACCGGATTGCTGAATAGGTGGGACCCACCACTTTTTGGTTGGCGACCTTTACAGATGTTTTCCTTCCAAAAGTAATTAATGGCGCTAAGCTGCGCCCCTATCACCAGTCGTCTGGTAACTCCTAAGGTGTACTCGGTCCTTTTTTCTTTTTCTTTCGTTCTTTTCTACTCCCCATATTTCGGTTGACCCTCTGACCCTAATCCTTCTGTTTCGCTGATTTAATCATGATTAATAGCCGCTCTTGTGTCATTGCTTCTGTTCATACATGCGTCATGCACTTATGAAGGATATCTCTTCAATACTGCATTATGAGTAGGGTTTTTGCCGCCTAATTTTTCCGAGCTCTTACTTAATCTTGTTCTTGCCACTGATAATCGCTATTGTGTTTGTGTGTTTGTGCGCTCTGTGTACTCTGTGTTTCCGTGTTTCATTATGTGCGCCATGGAAGCTCTTGCTAATGTAGCCACCTTCCGTGCTGGTCTCACTCCAAAGGTGAGTGTGTACTTGCGTACTCGTGGATTGCTAACCTTCGCTGAATTGCCTTGGCATTCAATGGAGTGTCATCCTTTCCATGCGCAGTTTATTTCTCCTATTGCCGCCACACCTGCTACAGACTAGAGCTGGCCGACTACGTGTTTAAACCCTCGTGTAGTGATCACTTTAGCCACATTTGCTGAGGGATTCCGACTCCCTCAGGAAGGATTGGAGAATGGTGCACTCCTTCCTCTTACCACCATGACTGAACTGTTTTCCCGGCACTCATCTAATGAGTATGCCATCCTTTGCTGACCCGAACCAGAGTGTACTGCTCTGCAATTTGTGGTCTCCACACTAAATTTACAAAAATGCACCTATGACATTTCACGACCCTTTTATTCCATGATAGATACTGTTGCCCGTGAACCTGTAAATTTCACATCCTTCTTTTTTCGGCGCATTCACCATGAATGCGTGACGGTTACAAAGCAAATCGCAAAGAACGACATCCCTCTCACACGCTTACCCCATATCCTCACCTTCCTCTTTTCGGTGATGCAAGCCGCTCAACCACGTCCGAATACCATGTTGTTACATGAAGACTCTATTGGGAAAGATGGATGGATAATCCAGGAAAGTGAGTAGATGCTGCTAAACCTGCTTTGCACCAGCCCTCTTTTGCTCTAGAGTTGATTAGTAGACTCTCTTAGCTTCCAATTGACACCAAGAAATGATATATGTCCTTTGGAAATAATCTATGTAGTGATTGAATCAAAACAGACAACTTTATACTTCACAAGTTCAAGAAAACTTTCTAATTTGGTCTTGACACCTGCTCAGAGTTTTGCTCAGTGTGACCACCACAGTGACAATTGATCAAATTCCTTCTAGGGATATTTAATTAGCTTAGCAAGCTACCATTCACAAGTGGAATGATGTAAAATGATGAACTATGCTAAGAGAAATTGATTTAGTAAAATAAGTAATACCCCCGACTTTTTAGGAGAGTTGTAGAGATAGACCAGAGAGCACCTCGATGCCAATTTCTCTGAATTGGCTGAGTAAAATCACTTCAAACTTTGTCAGCATGTAGAAGACTTTGAGCTGAATCCAACAAGCTTTGAATCAGTGAATTTGGTGGAGAGATGACTGAGATATGATCTTGACAAGTTGACAGACTTTGGAGTAGACAATCAGAGAACACAGAGATGAGATGTAAATGTATCTATTAATTCACATTGGTATACAATCCCATTTTCATGAAAAGCAATGCCAAATGGTGTAGAGAGGTGTAGGCTATGGTATAGTCCTCACACACACTCAAACTCAGTAGAGTTGGCCTCGGGAAATGAGTCAATCTGCCCGCGACTTTTCAAGTACATGTTTTATAGGAAGTGAGTAGGACTTTGAATTCAAATTCAAATTCTTGGCTCCCTATAATCAAGCTTCTAAAAGTATGGAGATATTCGCTCAATCATGTGATCTAATTTTCCACGAATAAATTAGGTAGGTGTTACATAAAGATTGCAAGTCATTTAGACTTTTACATGAAGTAAAATGGTAATAAACCAATAGCATGTGTTCCCATGATCCTTCATACATGTGAAGTCTTCGTGATAGCTTCCAAGACAAATGTGTAGGCTTGTGACTCACACCAATAGCTCCCCCTCAAGCCAAACATTTTGGCTTAAGTCTTCATCTTCAATCTTCAAGTACATCTTGCAATCCAATCATGGATTTGAATCTGCAAAGTTTGGTTCCATCCAAAGCTTTAGTAAGTAAATCTACACATTGCATGTTTGTAGACACATAAGTCAACTGAATGTCCTTTCTTAGCAACTTCTCTCTCACATAATGATAATGAACCTCTATGTGTTTTGTCCTGGCATGATAGATAGGATTAGCTGCAAGGTGAAGAGAACTTGTATTATCTTCAAAGATAATTGGAGGTCTAGTATACAAGCCCAATTCTAAATACAAAAGCTTAATCCAGATTGCTTCTTGAGTGGCATTAGCTAGCCCTCTATATTCTGCCTCTGTAGAAGACAATGCTATAGTTGGTTGCTTCTTTGCAGACCATGAGATAGGTTTGTCACCTACAAATGAAATGTATCCTGATGTGCTCCTCCTATCATCCTTGCATCCTGCCCAATTCGCATCTGAATAGACTTTTATATCAATATATGAAGTGTAAGGAAAATACAAACCATGGTTCTGTGTACCCTTGAGATACTTCATGATTCTCTTGGCAGCCTCTAGGGGAGGTATCCTTGGTTTGTGCATGAATTGGCTTAGCACACTAACTCCATAAGCAATGTCAATTCTAGTTAAGGTAGCAGAGTTCAAGCTACCTACCATACTTTGATAACCTGTAATGTCTTGGACTTCATCACCTTCATGGGCACTTAGCTTTAGGTTCACCTCCATTGGAGTGCTTGCTACTTTAGCATCCTACAAGTGAAATTTTTTCAACATATCCTGCACATACTTCTTCTGAGTAATGTTATATCCCTGAATTAGTATAAACTAATTCAAGTCCCAAAAAATATTTCAATAATCCAAGATCATTGATCTTGAACTCTTTCATCATCTGGCTTTTGATATTTTTGATCCCATTGATATCATTACCTGTAATGATGATGTCATCAACATAAACACAAAGATAAATTACCTCTAAATTACTTCTCTTTATGAACAGAGAAGTATCTGCCTTGCTCATAACAAATCCTTGGTCTTGGAGGTATGTGGTTAGCCTATAATTCCATGCCCTAGGTGCCTGCTTCAATCCATATAAAGATTTCTTTAATTTGCAAACATGAGTTACCTTCTTGGGGTCTTCATAGCCAGGAGGTTGTGACATGTATACTTCTTCTGATATCCATCCATTCAAGAAAGCATTCTTGACATCTAATTGGTACATGTTCTAATTCTTGGATGCAGCCACACTCACCAACACTCTGATTGTTGGCATCTTGGCCACAGGGGAAAATGTTTCTTCATAATCAATGCCTTGGGTTTGTGCAAAACCCTTGGCTACCAACCTAGCTTTGTACTTGTTGATTGTGCCATCAGAATTCCTTTTTAATTTATAGATCCATCTGGACCCTATTACCTTCATTGAGTCCTTCTTGGGTACCAACTCCCATGTATGACTCTCCTTGAGTGCTTCAATCCCTTCATCCATAGCTTCTTTCCATTCTGATTTGGTGATTGCTTCTTCATATGAACCTGGTTCTTCATTTAACAAATCCTTGGCAAGATAGACTGAATGTTTAGTAACAAGAGATGTATCATACCCATATCTGATAGGTTTTTTTCTTTCTCTTTGAGACCTTCTGATTGATTGAGTTGAAGATTCTGGTATGTCCTCAAGCTTCTTCATCTTCATTTTCCATGCCTTGAACTCTTCAAGATTGATTGTATCTTCATCATCTGAACTTGAGTCTTCTTTCTGATTTGATTCCTCCTTTGTGAGTTTTGGAAACTCCTCTTCCAAATCATAGGGTAGGTTGACTTTCCTGCATTCATTCTCATACCAAGAGTCATTCTCATCAAAGATTACATCTCTACTTATCATGAATCCCTTATTGGTAGGGTTGTAGAACCTGTAACCTTTTTTATTTAAGTCATATCCAATGAAAATACATTTTTCAGCCTTTGGATCTAACTTACCTCTAACCTGTGAAGGTATGTGTACATATGCTACACATCCAAAAATTTTGCAGTGATCCAATGATGGTCTCTTCCCATGCCAAGCTTCATAAGGTGTCATACCATCAAGTGACTTTGATGGTAACCTATTTATGAGATAGGTGGCAGTAGAGACACTCTTTGCCCATAGATAGTTATGTAATTTTTTCTCATTAAGCATAGATCTAGCTGTCTCAACTATTAATCTATTCCTTCTTTCAGCTACCCCATTCTGTTCAGGAGAGTACCTTGTGGTTATTTCCCTTTTCATGCCTTTGTCCTGCAAGAAGTCTTCAAACTCATTGGAGAAGTATTCACCTCCTCCATCTGACCTTAGCCTCTTCAAATTCCTTCCTGTTTGGTTCTCAACTAATGCAAGATATTTCTTAAAACAATTAAACACCTCATCCTTGTGCTTCATAAAGTATAACACAGTCCATCTGCTATAGTCATCAATAAAAGACACATAGTACCTTGAACCTGAGATTGAGGGATCTTTGCTAGGTCCCCAAACATCTGTGTGCACCAATTCTAGGTAGTCTGCATGCATATATCCCTTCCTTGAGTAAGGTAACCTATGAGACTTACCAAATTGACAAGCACCACACTTGTAAATCATGTGCTGCTTGGATACATTAGGTATCCCAAGCACACATTGGTCCCTGCACATTTGCTTCAAGGTCCTTTCACCTATGTGACCTAATATCTTGTGCCTCAAGTTTCTGATCCTTATAACTATATAAAGCAATATTCTTTGTGTCCTCTAACTCAAAAGTGAAAAGTCTACCTGATTTTTCTCCCTTGGCTATCCTTTTGAATCCATGTTTTGGGTCCTCCACAAATGCTCCATACTGATTGAACCTGGCCTGCAAACCTTTCTCCACAATCTGATCAACACTCATTAAATTCTTTGTAACTGTTGGTACATAAAGTACCCTGCTAAACAAATTCTGATTACCATCACAAGTTTTCACATTTCCAATTTTAACTACAGAAGGCTTTGTATCATCACCGTCTGGACTTGGTGTTTACCTTTGGGTTCCTCAAGATCAGAGAGTAGTGCCACATTACCAGCCACATGATTTGAACACCCTGAATCAATATAAAATAAATGATCATCATTTGTACCTGACTTTGAATTCATGTTCATGATCAAGAGAGAGTCATCCTGCTCCTCTATGTAATTGTTGTAGACCTTTCTATGTCTGTATCCTCCTTGGTAGTTGCCATTGTAATTGTTGTTGTAATTGTTGTTGTAATTGTTGTTGTGGCCTTGGTGATGGTTGAACCTTCCTCTAGGTTGAGAGTATCCACCTCTTTGGTAGCCTCTTCCTCTCTGGTTTTTGTAATTCCTGTAACACTCATCTGTGGTATGGTTTGACAAACCACAAATGTTACATGGTGATGACTTATAGGGTCTCCCCCTACCTTGCTTACCTCCTCTGCCCCTGCCTCTTGAAGATCTACCTCTCCATGCATAGTTAGCTTGGGAGGTAGAGCCTTCATCATCTACCTTCTTATTCTTGCCTTTATCCTTAACCTTCTTATCAGTGTATAGGGCAGAAGAATTGTTACCTTTGGATGTGTCTCCCTTCTTTGTGAGCTTTGCTTCATGTGTAAATAGTTGACCCATGAGAGTTGTGAGATCTGGAGTATGCATGTCCATGTAGAGATCCATTGCAGTGGTGAAACTTTCCCACTTATCATCAGCCTTGATTCCATTGATTACTTGTCTCACTATTTGTTCTTCTTCAATCTCCTCTCCTATGCTTGCTAACTGGTCTGCAACATCCTTGATCTTAGTCACAAATTCTGAAACATCTTGCTTAGGTTGCTTCCTTAGTGTTGTGAACTCAATCCACAACTGATTTTTCCTAGCCCTTGTATTAGAAGAAAAGTATGATGACAAGGTTTCCCAAGTCTCTTGGGAAGTCTTACAATTTCTGATATGAGGTAAAAGAAAGTCAGATAGAGTTGAGTAGATAAGACCTTGCCAAAGCATCTTTTCCACACCATGTATTGAGCTTCTCTTGTTCTTCCTTGGTGGGTAAACCTCTTGCTTTGAATGAGGGCAATTCCTTATCTCCTGAGATGTATCCAAAGAGACTCCTTCCTTGTAAGTAGGTCTTCATCCTTAGAGACCAAGCTTGATAGTTGTTCGTGTCCAATTTATCAATGAATGAAGGAAAACCATCTCCCATTTTACCTTATTTGCTCTGATACCACTGTTGGGAAAGATGGACGGATAATCAAGGAAAGTAAGTAGATGCTGCTAAACCTGCTTTGCACGAGCCCTGTTTTGCTCCAGAGTTGATTAGTAGACTCCCTTAGCTTCCATTTGACACCAAGAAATGATATATGTCCTTTGGAAATAATGTATGTAGTGATTGAATCAAAACAGACAACTTTATACTTCACAAGTTCAAGAAAACTTTCTAATTTGGTCTTGACACCTGCTCAGAGTTTTGCTCAGTGTGACCAGCACAGTGACAGTTTATCAAATTCCTTCTAGGGATATTCAATTAGCTTAGCAAGCTACCATTCACAAGTGGAATGATGTAAAATGATGAACTATGCTAAGAGAAATTGATTTAGCAAAATAAGTAATACCCCCGACTTTTTAGGAGAGTTGCAGAGATAGACCAGAGAGCACCTCGACGATAATTTCTCTGAATTGGCTGCATGAAATCACTTCAAACTTTGTCAGCATGTAGATGACTTTGCGCTAAATCCAACAAGCTTTGAATCACTGAATTTGGTGGAGAGATGACTGAGCTATGCCCTTGACAAGTTGACAGACTTTGGAGTAGACAATCAGAGAACACAGAGATGATAGAAGTAAATGTATCTATTAATTCACATTGGTATACAATCCCATTTGCATGACAAGCAATGCCAAATGGTGTAGAGAGGTGTAGGCTATGGTATAGTCCTCACACACACTCAAACTCAGTAGAGTTGGCCTCGGCAAATGAGTCAATCTACGCGTGACTTTTCAAGTACATGTTTTATAGGAAGTGAGTAGGACTTTGAATTCAAATTCAAATTCTTGGCTCCCTATAATCAAGCTTCTAAAAGTATGGAGATATTCTCTCAATCATGTGATCTACTTTTCCACGAATCAATTAGGTAGGTGTTACATAAAGATTCCAAGTCATTTAGACTTTTACATGAAGTAAAATGGTAATAAACCAATAGCATGTGTTCCCATGATCCTTCATACATGTGAAGTCTTCATGATAGCTTCCAAGCCAAATGTGTAGGCTTGTGACTTACACCAACAGACTCTACTCGACTGATGGATGACGATGGTGATGAAGATTTGCTTCAGTTCTTTACGTGCAAACGCAGACGAGTTAGTCCCTCCCAGAGCCAGGTACAAGGTTCTACTGCGGGACAGGAAGCTGAAGTTTTTCATGATACTGCTACCTCCCTAAATGTAGAGTCTTCCGTTCCATCTTCTTCTCTCAAGCATCCGAAGCAGGATGTCAACATGGAAGATGTCGCTGAAGTCTCATCGCGGGAGGAATCTCAGCAACTGGATGAGGACGTTGTGAAAGAGATTGTAGACGATATGATCACGGAAGTGATTGGCAGTGCTGAGGCCATGATCGAAGCTGCTGAGGAGAAAAATCAGAATGAGACCAGAATCGCGTTGGGGCCAAATGTTCTTCTCCCTCTTCCTCCGCCCACTACTACTTCTGAGCCTATTTCCGTCCTTCGTGGTGCAATCTCCACTCTCAACTGTGAGGCGTCCACCCATGAGCTATCCTCTCCCGATTACTCTCCACCATCCTCCCCTCATCTACTCTCTACTTCGTCATCTCAATCCCCTCCTGTTCTTCCCTCGGCAGTCATGTTCACCGAATCGGAGTGTATGGGCCATTTTCTTATTCAATTTTCTCAGCAATTGCCCCTCCAAATGAAGTTAGCCACTCAGAATATTTGTCAAGAGTTGCAGAGTAAAGTGGATTTGCTTGAAGCAGACATTGCTCCCCTCCAAGAAGAAACCATTGTGGTCAAAGCCAAGAATCACGTGCTACAGATGCAGCTACAACAACTCCAAGCGCAATTGATCAAAAGGGACACTCTGATTGCTCAAAGAGACACCACAATTTCTGAAGTGAAGGAAAATAATGTCCTTCTAGCCGCTCCTGATGAGAAAATCTCTCAGTTGGAACAAATGGTGCAAGATATGGAAGTTGCTCGAGTTGCTCTCTCCAATCTCTTGGAAGAAACTCACACAGATCTTGCTGTGGTAGTGCAGAAAGGACAGGAAATGGCTGACCTGGCCATGCAGAATACTGAGGAATAAAAGACCGAATCCGCTGAACTTTTTCAGAAGAGCCATGACTTGGATGCACAGACGGGCCGGACGATTCAGCTAAAGAAGGAGATGGAAGGTGTTATGAAAGAGAGAGATGCCTATTATAAAACTATCCAATATCAGGCTCAAGAGTTGGAGAGAAGAGGAAAGCAGCAACGGTTTCAGGCAGAGAGATTGTCTCGCATCGATGCACACATCCCTAATATGAAGAAGGAAAGAGATGTTGCACTAGCCAATGATTTCTATCTTCAAGAAACATTTTTGCAGACGTAGACCGAATTGCTGATGAGTCAAGTAATTTCTGCTAGTTCGGTTCGAACAGATGCACAATTGGTTGAGCCGGACATGTTGAAGACTATGCTGGACTCATTGAAGCAGAAGATCACAAGAACTTTTAAACTAGCCCGCTCACTATATATACAAGGCATTATTGATGAGCTTTAGTTGTATTCTTCCTTTTTGGGTTCGAGTCCACTGTGCATGCCAGTGTTAGGCCGCCGGATTGGAATGCGTAATTTTATAGTCGCACGCACCGAAAGGGCATAGCAAACAGATGTAACTCTTTATTCATTAATGAAAAGGCAATCACGCTATTCTTCGGCGAGAGACAGGAATCGCCAGACTGTTCGTCTGGGCGATCGGGCTGGAGTGCTGTGTTGCAAAATTTGCAAAAATACTGAGTACTGTATTCTGTTTGTTGAATTGCAGTAATTAATACTTAAACACAGTAATGCTATGATAACATTGATAAGTCTGTGCGAGTTTGTAGTCGTTAATTCGCGTGTTAAGTATACTCCATCGTGATAATCTTCGATTTGAAAGACAGTTAATTGTTTAGTTGGATATTGAATTGGGAAAAATTAAACAAAGGGCCTCTCCACTATCGGACCCCTATCCATTCCCAAGAACCCAGAAATGAGATTAAAAGTAGCTTACGGTAGCACTTTTAATAGTTGCATGCTCTTTTCCTTTTTGTCATTTAAAAAGGGAAGTTTGGCATAGCGTGCTCTTCCATAATTTAATGGAAATAAGAATTGTATAAGTGAATGGGCCTAGCACCCTCGACCCCCCATATCCTAGAAAGTTGGGCCTACTTAAGAGTACTAGAAAATTTTACGAAGAAGGTTGATAAACTCTCATCTCCCTCATGTGGTGCCCACTTGGATTTGATCTTTTTTCTCTCTAGGAAGAATAGTCCATGATGCCTAAAGGGAAGGGGCTTCTTACAATTCGAAATTCCTCTATCCAAGATGAAAAGGGGCTTTTTGATTGACCATTATTCAGGGGGCTTCCAAAGTTGGCTCCACACCTCTCTTTCCATATTTTTCCATAGAGTCTCCCCACTTATAGCATTCTAGAGTGTTGAGGAACATCTAATTGTGTACACCAAGAAAAGGTTGCTTCTAGTTGATTTGTCCCTATAACCACATGATTCTTTTCATGGCCTCCCAAATCAAATCTAATTTGGGTCACAAATAGAAGAGGTGTCCAAAGTCTTACATGCCATTAAGGAATCATTTGCAACATGGGGGGACCCCTCAAAGTTTTTTAGCTTATACATTGGAAAAGAGCAACTGCCAGACATGCTCTTTTTCTTTGCTACAAACACACCAATTAAATTTAACGTGCTCAATGATCTTATTTTGTTAAAAAAAATAAAGAGCGATCAGTGCTCTAATTTTCAAAAAGAAAAAGCAAAGAGAGAAAATATAAGGCCCTCAATGCTGTCGTTTTAGCCAAACTTCCTAAAAAAAAGGAAGGATGTACATGGTTCTTACTTTTGTATGTTGTTTGTGTTTACAAAGGTACATTTGAGTCAACCCACGAGCCTTCTAAGTTGTTCTCTAGGACAAGTTGATTTTTCTTTCTTTCCATGAGGAAGTTATACCCAAGCTTAATTTCTCTTTGTTTGATTTGATTGAAAGAGAAACTCTACAAGTGAATGGGCATAGTATCCATGACACCCCTTCTATTCCACAAAATAGGGGTTAAGGCTACCCAAAGGAAATAAAAAGATGAGAAGTCAAAGGTGTTCATGAGATTAGGCTTGAAGTAGTCTAAGGCTCATTACATGTGCATTGTGATAGCAAGATTTGAACCTCTACCTCCACATGCTAACAAGATTTTGTCAAATGATTTGAACTAGTATGCCCTCAGAAGTGGGGCATGTTTCTTTATGCTAGCTAGTCAACAACTTCAATAGAGTCCTTTTTAATTTTAGTTATGGGAGATAATTGTTTCTTGATGTTCATAAGATGGCATATTGTCTATCCTCACTAACATTTCAGATACGACTTCCCAATTTTATATTACAATGCCAAGAGTCCTCTTAAGGGGAAGGATATGGGGAAACAACATGGAAAGATGACAATGTAGATTAGATACATGGGGTCTAGTAAGAGCATCTAGTTTAAATTTGTTTAACTTCGAATAAGCCTTTGAATATGAGTTTTGATGACCAAAATGGAATCAATGGGAAGGAAACCTTTAATGAGAGAGCTTAGAATAAAAGGGGGTGGGGACACTTGCTACACTAGTGGGGCATATAGGATCTCACATGGGTGCCAAGTGGCACTCATGTGAGAATCCATTCATCTGTGGCATACATTGCACCATCAGAATCCTACATAAACATAGAAAAACCCTTTTGCGTTTCATCATGGATATCTATCATTATTGTCTTTAAGTACCACATATCAAGAACTCAAATCCTACATAAACATAGAAAAACCCTTTTGCGTTTCATCATGGATATTTATCATTATTGTCTTTAAGTACCACATATCAAGAACTCAAAAATGGCTAGAAACTATGAGGATTCTAGTCCTAGAAGATTGAAGAAGCACCAATGAAGATTTATGACTCCTCTTCAAACAATCCAATGAAGGGGAGACCAAAGAGCATGATTGCTCCTCATTGAACACAGCAATTGAGCGGGAGGTGATGTCATGAAGTAAACATAAAATTCAATGTGAATTTGTGTATATTATGTTTACTTCATATTCTTGAAAAAATAATGCTTTTGTTACATTGAGAACATACAAAAAATCTAAGATCGATTGTCCACTCACTTGATTGTAACATTTGGAGATCTTGTTTCGGATTTATGACCTCATCGATGATATCATTAATTTTTAACCACACTTGAACACCTATTTGGGGAGGGATTTGGCACAGACATCCTCATTCTTGCCAATACCTATCTTGCTGGGATCAAGACGTCATGATCTCCTAGTAAATAATCTTCAAGTGTTAATTCTAGTTCTAGTTTTTTTCATTGCTCTAGTATTTTCTAGTCTAGTATTCTAGCCACCATTCTTGTCCTTTTCTAAGCTCATTGTATAAGATCCTTTTCCACTATTTACTATACATAGTCCATACTCCTCAATGAAGTTCTTGTAATTTGGATATATTTTTGTATACCTACAATCCAAATTTGTGGGATTTTTTTTACTTGTCTAGTCAAGTAATCCACACCTATCACTCATAGGTTCTTGAACTTGTTGTAATAGTTTCGTATACTTATAGTATCTTCCTTATTTCAATGATTTTGTAATCATAAGCATATTTATGACATCTTGCTCAACTTTAGTCATAGGGCACATTTTAGTTGTCCTAGAAATTAGGCAAGGGGTATCACTTGAGGTGAGAGAATTTCCATAAGATAGTACTAGGGAGAATAGATTTTCTTTTTTCTTTTAAGCTTCTATTGCAGTGCGTGGAAATGGGCCACCATCTATGCGATGTACGCCACATCTACTGCTCTCTTAGTGAGGGTTATCAGCTTTAAACATATACAAAAAGCATCTTTTCGCCCCATTTTTCCTTGTGATGGATTAAGTCCACATTTCCACAAAGTCGATACCGTGTCAAAATTTTGATGACACATTTAGTGAGCTTATTGTATAAAAATCCATAATTTTTAAATGACTTGTAGCTCTAAATCCATAGAGATCTAGATCAAGCCCTTTCCATACCTTGATAAGAAACGAAAACTTCTAATTTCTCTAAATCCATAGAGATTTAGATCTAAGCCCTTGCCATTCTAGAGTAAGAAAATAAACCTTCAAATTTTTCTAATATCTCATATCACACTTCAAGTAGGTGTCTATTCTTTGGGACATGACCTTTGTAAATGTACAAATTTATTAAAGATGTTGAATTAGAGATCATGTTAATGATAAGTTTTTTTGAAACATATAATTTTAAGTCCGGGGGAGAGAACTCGAGGGATAGAGAGAAATCACTTGTTCTCATGAGTATATGCAATATATTTGCGATAACAAAATCTAGCGTACTCCCTCTATATCTATTTAACATAAGCTTTTTATACTATTGGCTTGGCATTATTTAAGATTTCAAAGGATTTCAGCTAGAAGTTGATGGATTGTAAAATCATTTAAATGACCTTTGACAAACAACTTCTATAGAGAGTCGTAGTTTCTTATAGATCTTATAATTCTATGTCTATGGAAAACTTCACCAAATCCCTTTGCATGAAGAATTAAAAAGAAAATCCTTCACAACTTCCTAATGTCTGATATCACACTATAATTAGACATTTGTGCTTATGCTTTGAGAGCTGATCTTAAGAAATATGAAAATTTTATAAAGATTTTCAAGTAGAGAGAAATGATGAGTGAATGTCCCTCTGTCTATGTGTGAGAGAGAGTCCTTGTACATATTGAGGACAGAGAAATGGATATCTAATAGAGAAATTGACTTAAGCTTATATGTGCATGGTATGTGTGACACCAAATTCTTGTTTACTAATACTATTCACTCAGAGAAGTACATTGTAGGTACCTTTTAAAGTTTATATTTTAGATGCAATTTTCTGCTATATGGGTATGAATTTATATTTTCGTCACTACTTCTATTGTCTTTATGGAAATTTATATTACTATGACTTATAATTCTCATATGTTTTATAAATGTTTAATGTTTTACATTTAATGTATTTATTTTTATTGCATTAAATAAATCGAGGCTTTTGCAAAAAAGAGAGCTTACTTAGGTCACACATTACACTTAAACCAAATCGGCCAACATGGTTTTGAAGCTACATTTTTAAATACATGTATTATTGAAGCTATATTTTTATTTTAGTAAAAGCACTAATCATTAATCCCTTTTTTTGTTTCAATGTGGCAAATGGATTATGCTCAATATCATATGGAAAAGGAATTTGATTTTGCAACACATTGTCGATATGAACATGTGATTCAGTACATGCAAGATGATCCAAATGCTTTTGTGAGTATTATTAAATTTCATATAATTATTTTAGTCTTGTTAATTTTTATATGTTTTATTTATTTATGTTTGTTGTATTTAAGATGAGCACTATGGAGAGGTAGATATGGATGAGGTGGAGAGACAAACACAGGGGGATGATTTTGATCATTAGAGAGTGCTCATGTGTATACCCATGATACCACTATAGATGCATGAGATCATGCGGATCAATATGATGATGATTGTTATGATGATCATCAGTATGATGATCATGTTGATGATCATAAAATTTTTGGGGATTCTATCAAATATGCTTAGATCTATGAGTATCATAATTAATCTTAGCACACCACTATGGAGACGGATCAAGCCCTCAAACATGTTAGTACAAGTAACCTCAAGACAAAAGTGACCATGGGGAAAACCAAACTATAAATTTAAAATAAAAATCACAAGGGCCCAAGCTACCTAGTGAGTAGTATGAGTGTGTTCAAAACCATCCTAAAACATATCCAATTTGTCAAAGTATCTAAATTGTGTTATTTTTTCAGTTATGCTAAAAATTGGGTTTTTGAAAATACCCATTTTCTTCTTCATTTAATTACCCATGTGAGGTTGTAAAATGTTAAAGATTATATTTCTTTCTAAAATTACATGATGTGGGCTATCAAATCCAAGTGAGTATGCCATCAAATCCTCAAGGGTGCCATCAAGAAAAATCAATCAATTTGGTGTAAAAACAAGACACTTAAGTGTCCCAAGAGACTCAAGTGTCCTAGTACAGAACTAGTGTTAGAGTTGTAAACTCCATCCATAACTGATTCTTCCTAGCTCTTGTATTTGATGAGAGATATAATGAGAGTACTTCCCAAGTTTCTTGTGAGGTCTTACAATGCCTAATGTGTGGTAACAAGAAATCAGAGATTGAGTTTATTAGATAAGACCTGGGAAGAACATCCTTTGTACACTATGTGGTCAACCTTTCTTGCTCTTCCCTTGTAGGTTGATGCTTGCTCCTGAAGATTGGCATTTCTTCATCTCCTAAGATGTATCCATATAGACTTTTCCCCTAAAGGTAGGCTTGCATCCTTTGAAAATTCTGAGTAGTTTTTTTATCAAATTTGTCAATGAAGGATGGAAATCCATCTCCCATCTTGATTGTTGTTGTTCTGATACCACTCTTGGACGAGATGGTGCATAGTCTTCAAGAGATGAAGTGGTCTTGCTAGATCCTGGTTCACACTTGTTAAGAATGATTGGTGGAGAGTGTAGTGGGCCTCTTTAGCATGCTAATAAACACAAATAATCATATATGTTTCTTGGAACATGATCCACTAATCAATGCATCAAAACAGATAGGTTGGAGTTGATTCAAGATCAAGAAACTTGCTATCTTTGTTCCTACACCTCTTGAATGTTTTGAATAGTTCTCTAAGCACAGCAACAATTGGCTTAATTCCTTTTGGAAACTCTAATTAGCTTAGTAAGCTATCAATAATGAGTGATTTCATTAAAAATGATGGACTACACACAGAGAAAGATGTTTAGCAAATCATAAGACCATACTGACAATTTTGGGATTCAACAATCAATAGACTAGTGAGCAAAGATGTGTAATTATCTCGCAATCTAAAGAAGCAATGCTAATGAAACTTTGTACTCATGTAGTAGACAAGTGAGAAAAGATGTGTTAATATCTCGCGATCTAAAGAAGCAATGCAGAATCTACCATGACTTAAATCATGACAAGCGATCAATCATGCACTAAGAACAAGCTTTGAGAAGATCACTGTTCTGATGGACTTATAACAGAGAAGTGAAATAAGAATGTAATCATCTTAAATGTATTACATCATATAAAAATACAATGTCATTGGCAATCATACATTGCTCAATGCATGAGAGGTGAATGTGCTATGAGATAAGCTCTCACATCAGAATGAATCTCCCTCAAAATGATCTCATAGGCTGAAGATAACATGCACGTCATTTGATCCTCTTCTTATGGTTGTGCTTAGATTTAATGTTAGAATTCAAATTCCACGATCTACCTACAAGGTGAATCCTAAAGTATAGGATGGATTCGCTCATCACTCAAAAACCAAGTGATTCATGATTGTAGAGCTTCCTAACTTCATGTGGATGTGTAGCACCTTTACAAAGGTAAATGTGAAGAGCTTTTTACAAGAGTTTGATCATATGAAGTATTGTCAATAAATCAAGTACAAGCTAATCAACCGAGTATGTGGGCTTGGTCTTAATTGCACAACACAATGCTTAAGGAGGCACCACAGAGATGGGTTCACCTTATCAGTGCTTTCAGAGGTTTATACAAATTGGATTGAGCACCCTCATTGCTATCTATATGATGATGCAATGAAAGCGAAAAATGGAAAAAAAAATCAATTCTCTCTAGTAGTATCAATTCTCTCACCTCAAATGATAACCCCTGACAAATTTCTAGGATCACTAAAATGTGCCCAATGACTAGAGTCGAGCACAATTTCATAAATATGCTTATGGTTACAAAATCATAAATATGCTTATGGTTACAAAATCATTGACATTAGGAAAATACTATAAGTACACCAAACTATTATAAAAATTTGAAGAACCTATGAGTGATAGGTGTGGATTACTTAACTAGATAAGTACAAGAAATCCCACAACTTGGGATCTTAGGTATGAAACAATATATCCAAATTACAAGAACTTCCTTGAGTAGTATAGAATATGTATAAGAAATAATTGAATAGGATCTCATACAATGAGATTACAAAAGCACAAGGTAGGTGGCTAGAATACTAGAGTAGAAAATACTAGAGCAAGGTACAAAACTAGAACTAGAATTAGAACTTGAAGATTACTCTCTAGGAGATTGTGACTCCTTAATCCCACCAAGATAGCTATTTGCAAGAATGAGCATGTATGTGCCAAATCCCTCCCTATATAGGTGTCCAAAAGTGGTTAAAAATGAGTGATATCATTGATGAGGTCCTAAACCCAAAGCAAGATCTCTGAATGTTAGAATCAAGTGAGTAGACAATCAATCTTAGGTTCTTGGTATGTTCCCAATATGACAAAAGCCTTATTTTTTCAAGACTATGAAGTAAACACAATATACTCAAATTCACATTTAATTTTAGGTTTAGGATGGTTTCCTTTATGTCCATGACATCACCTCCCCCTCAATTGACACGTTCAATGACGAGCAATCATGTTCTTTGGTCTCCCCTTCATTGGATTGTTTGAAGAGGAGTCATGAATCCTCATTGGTGATATTTCAATTTTCTAGGATTAGAATCCTCATAGATTTTAGCCTTTCTTGAGTTCTCGATATGTGGTACTTAAAGACAATAACGATGGATATCCATGATGAAATGAAAGAGGGTTTTTCTATGTTTATGTAGGATTCCAATGGTGCAACGTATGCCAAAGATGAATGGCTTCTCTCATGAGTTCCACTTGGCGCCCCTGTGAGATCCTATATGCCCCACTATTGTAGGGAGTGTTCTCACCCCCGTTTATTCTAAGCTCTCTCATTTAAGGTTTCCCTCCCCTTAATTCCGTTTTTCTCCTCAAAACTTGTATTGAAAGGATTATTTGAAGTTCAATGAATTTAAACCAGATGCTCTTACGAGATCCCATGTATGTAATGTACACGTTCATCTTTCCACATTTTCTTCCCATATCCTTCCCCTTAAGAAGACGCTTGCGATGGTAATATGAAATTGGGAAGTCATATTTGAAGGGTGCTAACTTGCTACCATGTAGCACTATCCTCTAGACTATCTTTCCAATTAATTACATAGTCTTTATAGAGCTAACTCCTCATCTATTTCTATTGAGGTCTTAGTATGTTGTCACCCTCATGTGAAATAGAATGAAAAGAAATAGGTTCTACTACCTTACTATCTAGAATGAGATTTTTAGATTGACCCAATCTTCTTTTAAGCAAGCTAACATGAAATGTATGATCGACATCCAAATTATCTAGACGTTGGAGCTAATAATCTACCTTTCCCATTCTATTAAGTATTGGGAAAGCTCCAGAATGTCTAGGAGATCATTTTGGACAATGACCATTCTACATCGTTTCAAACCTAGATAGAACTCTAAGATAAACTTCGTCTGCTACCTCAAAGTTGATGTGTCTCCTTTGAGGGTTAGCATAGGCTCCAGACCTCTATTGAGCTCTCCTTATGTTGTCCTTGGAAATCATAAGCATATCATTCATGTCATCCAAGAAGTTGTTTGTAGCTAGAACCTTGTAATTTTGTAATCCTTGTGCATAAAAGCCTTTTGACTAAAACATGTACATAAGCATAAATGGACTATGAACTATTATATGGAAACTCTACCATAGGTAAGTATTCATACCTATTAGTTTTCATTTCATTAACATATGCCCAAAGCATACTTCTAGGATTGGGTTAACCATCCCTATTTACCCATCCTTCTATGGATGCCTGCTCATAGTCATGCTAAGTTCTGTATCCAAACTTTTGAAGAACACTATCCAAAATTGGCTTTTGAACTTCCTATCATAAATTGTCATTCTTATATTTGTATATGCTTAACCAATCAATGCTTATTGATTACATCAAAGAAAAGATCATATGTTCTTCTAGAAGGAACATTCATGGAGGAGTACAATGTTGTCATTTTCTTCATCATAAGAAATAGGCAGATAAACATGTATTCATCTCTAGCAAAATGGATAGTCAAATATAGTAAGAGATGGGAAAACAATTGGAATCTATCATTTCAATACTAGAATCTACTATGAAAATATCACCATAATGTTATTAGCATGTAGTAATATCATTGATACATGGCAGACATTTGCAAGAGGGTCTCGAAGACTCTGAAAAAAAAATATCTATAGGTGCTATTAGCATGTTGCACCTAGTAGATTTTTCTATTAGATTTTCCATTGAGTTTTCTTGTTTAAGTCACATGATTAATCATTAATTTGATCCTTGATGGCACTAATCTTCCCACATAATAAAAATTAGTGCCAATCTAGCTAACTTATCTGTCTTATGATTAGTAGGCTATAATTTTTTTTTTTAATTCTTAGTGCAAAAGCAGCTTTCAAGTAAAAAAAAAAAGATGGATCTTGGGCATTGTTGAGCCCATAAAAGTCATATTGATCAAAGTCAACCACAATCAAAGTCAACCACAATCAAAGTCAACTACAATCAAAGTCAAAAGGATCAAAGTCAAATTGGTCAAAGTTAACAAAGTCAAGGTCAAAGTCAACAGGTGCAAAGTCAAAGTGCTAAAGTGCAAATGTCAAAGTTTATAGGTAGTGCAGGTGTCAAAGTTTACAGGTAGTGAAGGTGTCCACAAAGGGTAAATTGGAGAAAGTGGGTTGCAGATTGTAGAGGTATTTTTCTAATTTCCCTAAGGTTCAAAGTGTTTTGGGAGTGTTTTCGAAGGTTCAGGTGAACCCTCTCTTATGTGCAAAAGTGAAGGCTTGAAAGAAAAATGTGAAGGTATGTGAAGGGGCAGCGTACGCAAAAGTGAAAGTATGGCCCCCTAATTAAAATTTTTGGTTTTAGTCTAAAGTCACTACAGGACAAAACAGGGAGTCGTTGCCTGCCACTTGTGAAGACAATCTTGGGACATAAAAGTGAGCACCAAGATACTCTTGCAGTTAGGAGCGTACGTGAATCGACACACTCAAATCAAGGCAAGGACTATTCTTGGACTATCCTAAGTGTCAGCAAGGGAAGCATAGTCTAAGTGAAGCAAGAGAGAGAAGTGCAAGAGATACATAGCGTGCGACACAGGGAAGTGAAGTGCAAGGTGTGCATGAAGAGTGACTAAGGAAGTGTGTAGAGAAGTGCTAAGCTAGTCCCCCAAGGATCCCAAAGTCTCATTGCAGTTTGTGCGTGCCGACAAAAAGTGTCTAGCCCTCCCCCTTATTGGAAGCTTGGCGCAAGGTGTGCACAAGTGCAGGCTTGGAGAAGCTAGAGGTTGGGTGCAAAGGAGTCCGGCATCAACAAGACTTCAGAAGACTTTGGGTATTTGGTATTTTGTACTTGAGCACTCTGTGGGATTTTGCACAGAAGCATTGAAGTGTATTGTGTTCCATATTGTATTTGTCTTATTATAATCAATCGGTAGAGGCTTCCAGTGTGTGTTTTTCTTCTTTTAATTCCCTTTTCTCCTACAAACACTCAAATCCCTTCTTGTCCAAGAATCCCCCAACAAGCATACACGTGGCTGAATTGTAGTAGGACTTAGGGAATTCTGAAATAGCCATAATTTGATGGTTGGTGTTGCATATGCTCTTCCATTTGTGTGTAGCTTCCTTCTTTGACCCTTCAAATTTTCTTGCAAATGAACACAAATAACTAAGAAAAACCCTTTTCAACAGCTCAAACAAGGCCAAAAATTACATAAGAATATCTACAAATAGTTGGAGGATTGGCCACTATTTCCCACTGTTCCAAAACTGTATTTGCATGTGAATAAAAAGCCCACATCCAATTATTCTCTTGACCTTCATGAAGAGCTCTATCACCACCTCAATAACCTTTCTTCCTAAATGTGTCTTTCTCTTCCTTCTTCCATAGCACATTCTATGCATATGAACCCATAGAGTATGGATTTTCTCCTTCAATCAATAGTGAAAGCATCTAAAGCTATAAGCTTGGAGCACCCTTCAGTTCCTCCTTGATAACATCCAGCACCTAGCACGCTAAACATATCCCAAGAATCATCAACTCTATCAGTGTTAAATGTTTGACATTTTTGAATACTTGCACTTCTCCCCCTTTTGTCTTTAGCTACCACTTTTAATTCCCATCTTTCAAGAATTCCATATTAAACCCAAAGCTGTTGCCATAGTAGCCATGAAGAAGAGAGTACGATACATCGATAACCCCCTACCTTCCAAGATTATGACAAGGATAGAAGTCAATTAGAGGATCCTTCTTGATTCATGATCTCCTTTCTATTCCTTGCATGTACCCCCCTTCTTCTCTAATGTCAAGTTCCCATTCTAAAAGCAATTGACACCTTTCCCCTCTCCTATGATGGACTCCTAATCCATTCACAAGGAACTCATTAACTTGAACATAATTTGTAACACAGAAAACTCTCCTTGCTAGTTGTAGTGTTCTTTAAGACTCATCTACATGGACCAATGCTTGTTTTATATTACACTTAAAAGCCCCATCAAGAAATTCATACTCTATATAAGCACGAATGAGTACAAAGTAGGAAACATTATGAGATGAAAGAGCACTTCATACATCCAAGTTTAGCATGTATCAACCAAAGTTTAAGATACTTTAAGCTCTCTCTCCACCAATTCCCACAATTCAAGAACAATCTATAAAGACTAATGCAAGTGCACACCCACTTGTCTTATTACAGAGCCTAAAAATGTTAATTAGATATGCAAGTCTGTCATTCATACTCATTTTTTAATGTATAAGTTCCTTGCAGGATTCATTAGAAACCAAAAAGAACTCCACTTATGGTTGTAGCAACATAGAATGGTTTAGTGAAAGATTGGATGTGGATGTCTCTTCTATCAATGGGCAAGAGTAGTATTTGCAAGTTTGGGAGTAATAATGTCATTCATTTATTTCTTGATGCTTCATCTATCAATGCTTAATGATTGCATCAAAGCAAAGGGCATATGTGCTCAAAGAAGGGAACATTCATGGAGGAGTACAATGATGCCATTTTCTCCATCATAAGAGATGTTGGGTGTGTGTAGAAGTGCGAGAGACACACAAGAAGCACACACAAGGAGCACAAACGCAGCAAGACACACGGAGAAGACGATGCTTGGAATAGCTCTCTCTATTGATGGATGAACTGAAATAAAGTAAGAGCTGAATAATATCCCTAAGTACAAAGTACCACCACATATGAGAGTATCAAGTATGTGGTAACATGGGGAAAAACCTCTAGCCAGCACTAGAGTAAAAAGTGCCCATGTATAGGGAAAAGGTTCACATCAAAGCTACTCGAGGAACACATAAATGTAACAAACCCCCCTAGAGCGAATGATGTGAACACATACAGGGAGTGACAGATCAGCCCCCACAAGGTAATAAGCCTAAAGCTTTGCGAAAAGCTTCAAACTTTTCCCGTGGAAGAGCTTTGGTGAATATGTCTGCCACATTATCTTGTGTAGGCACATATACCAAATCAATATCTCCTGCATGAAGGCGTTCTCTCACATAGTGATAATGCACCTCAATATGTTTGGTCCGTGCATGAAACACTAGGTTTCGTGCAACAGCCAAAGCACTCTGACTATCTGTGAGAATATGTATAGCAGCATCAATCTCCATGCAAAGATCCATCAATAGGCGTCTCAGCCATATACACTCCACTATAGCTGTGAAAACTGCCCTGTACTAAGCTTCACAACTCGATGTCGCCACTGTGGGTTGCTTCTTACTCAACCAAGATATGCATGAGTCTCCAAGGAAAAAGCAATTACCACTAGTGGACACGCGAGTATCATAACAACCAACCCAATCACTATCTGTAAAAGCATGCAAGCATGGCTGAACATCTCTGCTATAAAAGAGACCTAAGCTCAAAGTGCCTCGAAGATATCTAAACACACGTTTCACCGCTTGCCAATGCTTAGTGCCAGGGCTATGCATGAATTGACTCAACTGGGAAACTGCATACTGTATATCCGGCCTTGTGTTGCATGCATATATAAGACATCCCACAGCTTGCTGATAAAGAGAAGTATCAAATGCATCACTGGAATCCTCAACCGAGAACCTGAATCCTATCTCAACTGGCGTGGAAACTAGCTTATAATCCTCAAAGTCAAAACATTGAAGTAGTTTCTCAACATACTTTGCTTGATGCATAACAATTCCCCCCTCAACGGATACAAACTGGATGCCAAGATAGTAGCTCAAAAGACCAAGATAAGTGACATCAAAAGAATGCTGCAAATCAGCCATAAGAATGTCAAGTTTTGCATCACATGACCTAGTCAAGAGTATGTCATCAACATAAAGAACAAGCACTATAAGATCAGCCCCATTTTTGCGTACATAGAGTGTGCTTTCAATCGGACTACATGTGAAGCCAAGAGCAATCAAGTGCTTATGTATTTTGTCATACCATGCACGTGGAGCTTGCTTGAGACCATACAAGGCTTTATGCAAGCGACAAACCATATGCTCTTTCCCTTTCATAGCAAATCTAGGAGGTTGCTTCACATAAACCTCTTCTTGCAAATCTCCATTCAAGAAGGCTGTTTTTATGTCCAACTGATGCACTTTCCAACCTCGATGGGCAGCCAATGCAACCACGGTACGAATGGTAGTCATGTGTGAAGTAGGTGCAAAAGTTTCCTCATAGTCAATGCCATATTGTTGCGCATATCCTTTGGCAACCAATCTAGCTTTGTAGCGATCAATGCTACCATCAGATTTTCTCTTAATCTTATAAACCCACTTTGTACCAATGGCATTCTTTCCTTTTGGCAATTCACATAACTCCCAAGTACCATTCCTATGTATGGAATCCATTTCTGATTGCATAGCACTCATCCATTGTGGATCGTCACATGCATCTTCAAAAGAAAGTGGCTCTTCATTACATGCTGTAGCAATAAGAGAATAATCCACAAAATTACTTGATGCATGGTGAGAGCTTGATCTTGTTGTACCAAGCAAAGGTGCACTCAATTTGCTGTCTTGCAAAGTTTGTTTCAGCCACTTTGGCATAGATTGTGCACTCTTGATAGACATGCATTCATTATGTAAAACATCTTCAATATGTACATCGTGCGTGGGCTGAATTTCGTGCTCAGTTTCAGCCATATTTGGACGCAAATGTTCAGCCATATGTGGCTGAAAATTTCCAACAGTTTTGGCAATTTTTGGCTAAATTTTTTCAGCCATGTTTGGCTGGAAATTCTCTGCATTTTCAGCCCTATTTGGCTGGAATTTTTCAGCCCTTTGAACCTCAGTTGGCTGGTCTACATGGCCATAGTCAAGCGCACCATTTTGGAACAAAGGCATGAGTGTATCGAACACATCTTGTGAGCTAACTGTTGGCAGTTTTTTGCATTCAAGTAGAGGGAAAACTGAATTTTCAGCAAATACCACATCTCGACTCACAATAATTGTGTTCGTCAATGGATGGTACAACCGATATCCCTTACTTTCAGCACTATAACCAACAAATATACATCTCTTTGCCTTGTCATCAAGTTTGTGACGTTGTTGTGATGGCACAAGAGCATATGCCAAACAACCAAACACACGCATATGACTAACCATAGGCTTATGACCATTCCAAGCCTCATAAGGAGTGATGACTCTCAATGCTTTTGTAGGGCAGCAATTCAACACATAATTTGCGCACATGACCCCTTCCATCCAAAACTTATGAGGAAGATGCTTTCCTTTAACCATACATCGTCCCATTTCAAGTAAAGTTCTATTTTTACGCTCGGCAACACCATTTTGTTGAGGTGTATATGGCACCGTACATTGGTGTGAAATACCTCTTTCACGAAGAAAAGCATTAAACTCATGTGACATTTACTCACCACCACGATCCGTGCGTAGAGTCAAAAGCTTTTGTGAAGAAAAATTTTCAGCCATAGCTAAAAATGCTTTGAAGCAAGAAAATACCTCATTCTTTGCTTTCATAGGATACACCCATGTATGGCGAGTAGCATCATCAATGAAGGTAACAAAATATACATGCTTCGCAAAAGATGGAGTCTTGACGGGACCACATACATCACTATGAACAAGTTGCAATTTTCTTGTAGTGTGTGTGTGACTATCTTTTGGAAAAGAAGCACGATGCATTTTTCCAAGAATGCAACCTTCACATGCATGCTTCTCAATGGACTCAAGTGTAGGCAAGCCAATAACCATGTCCTTCTTTTGCAAGTAGAGCAAACTATTGAAGTTTAAATGACCAAAACGAGCATGCCAAAGCTCCATTTCAGCCATGGAAGAAGTATGAGCAACTAAGGCATTCGAGGCAGCCCTCTTGTATGTATCCATGCGATACAAACCATTACATAATGTACCGGACATCACGATAACATCGCCATTGCTGAAATAATGAACCATACACTTATCATCAACAAAGTGTACATGAAGTCCAGCTTTGGCAATCAACGGAACTGAAATTAAGTTCTTCTTGATACGGGGCACATACAATGCATTTTTCAAGAGAATCACACCTCCATTTGCAGCCGTAAGCTCAATTTCTCCTACTCCAATGATAGGATAAGAGGCATTGTTTGCACACACCACATGTCCTCCTTTAAGTGCATCTTTCAAAGAGGCAAAAAATCTTTTGCATGATGTTATGTGCTTTGAAGCACCACTATCAAAGAACCAATCCGAATCAGCCTCACTCACAACCATACATTTAGAATGTAAAGAAGCATCATAATGACATGTAACAACACATGCCCAAAAATCTTGAGCCATGTTAGCTTCATCATTCTTTGCATTTGCTGAATTTTCAGCAATAGACATGCCCAATTCCTTCTTCTTTTCATTGTGTTTAGCAAGCTTTCTACACTCATCAATAGTATGACCAACCTTCTGGCAATATTTGCATCTCTTCTTCTTTTGCAAATCACCATCATTAGAGGAATGAGTGGAGGAGGAAGCTTGAGGCTTTGGTTTTGATGAACCAAAAGTTGAACCATACTTGCTTTTCCCCTTTTGTGAGATAGCAAGTGCTTGTGTTCCTTCAATCAAACCACTCCTATTCACTCTAGATTTCTCTTCTTGCAAAAGAAGAGACACAACCTCATCAAATGCATACATATTAGGATTTCCTTTTGCAACCAAACGAAGTGTAGTAGCAAAGCTTTGAAAAGATTCCGGTAATCCTTTCAACAATGTAGAAATGAGTGATGCATCCGGAATGATCTCATCTATGTTTGCCAATTGCTCTTTCAAGTCGTTGATGCGTGTCACATACACATCCACTGACTCATTTTCAGCCATACATACATCCTCAAGTTTCTTCCTCAAGTATGCAACACGTGCTTCATTACGCACGGCATACAAAGAAGCAAGAGTGTCCCATGCCTGTCGTGATGTAGAACATGACCGAATGTGTGGAACTATATGACGCTTCACTGAAAGCGCAATCAAAGCATGAGCTTGAGCATCTTTTCCATCCCATCTAAGCTGCTCCTGTGTAGGTGGAGAAGGAGAAACCACTGTACTCGAAGAAGAAGCTCCACCTGTGACAGTAGGCTGTGAAGTAGAAGCACCTGCCGGTCTTCGATCTACATCTGCCACTATGTTCCAAAGTTGTTTTGCAACAAGAACGTGCTTCATCATGTAAGAACACATCGGATAGTTGGTCCCATCAAGTTTATCTTCAGCTTGAAGCATGCCAAACAAGTCATTGCTGCCCGCCATTTCACTAAGGAACAAGAATGTGACAAAATCTTCACTTCGACGAAAACTGAAATGAGTGCTGAAATTTCAGTTCACAAACCGTCACTCTGATGGCGATTTTGACTGCACGAATGGCTTCGAAATGGGGGTAAAACCTCAGCACACCTGGTGGAAATGTTTCTGGGCTGCTGAAATTCACACTTCTATGCTCCGAAGTTAATTTGCACTGTTAAAGTGCGCGCGCGCTGCGACGCGAAAAATCGAAACTTGAGAAGAAGCTGAACCTGCTCTGATACCACTGTTGGGTGTGTGTAGAAGTGCGAGAGACACACAAGAAGCACACACAAGGAGCACAAACGCAGCAAGACACACGGAGAAGATGATGGCTGGAATAGCTCTCTCTATTGATCGATGAACTGAACTAAAGTAAGAGCTGAATAATATCCCTAAGTACAAAGTACTACCACATATGAGAGTATCAAGTATGTGGTAACATGGGGGAAAAACCTCTAGCCAGCACTAGAGTAAAAAGTGCCCATGTATAGGGAAAAGGTTCACATCAAAGCTACTCGAGGAACACATAAATGTAACAAGAGATAGGCAAGTAGACATGTACTCATCTATAGTGAAATCAATAGTCAAATATAGTAACAGATGGTAAAACAACTAGAATAGATCTCTGCCATACTAGAATCAACTAGAATCATCTCTAGTGAATACATCTCTGCCAAAATATCACCATAAGCTGATTAGAATGAAGTAATATCCTCGATACTGGGGGGATGATTGCAAGGGGGTCTCAAAGACTCAAAAAAGAGATCTACAAAGGTTCTACTAGCACGTTGCAACCATTAGAATTTTCTAGAAACTTTAACATTGTGCTTGCTTGTTTAAGTTACATGATTAATCATGAATTTGCTATCACATTGATCCTTGATTACACTATTCTTCCCATAGAGCACAAATCATTGCCAATATAGTTGTCCACTTTATCTTATGATTAGAACATTGGAAAAAAAATCTCTTTTTTTTTTTTAATTCTAATTGCGAAAATAGCTTTTGAGTAAAAGGAAAACAAGATGGAATTTAGGCATACATGTGACTGAGTTATAGTAGGACTTAATGAATTTTGAGATCGAAAACCAGTATGCCACTTTCTGAAAGCCTTCAAGACACAGTAAGCATGAAAGTTTCTAAAATACAAAACACTTGTCATTCAAATTTTGAAAACTAAAGATTGTGATTCATGTATGACATCACAACCAAATATCAAAAGATGCTACTCTGAGTGAATACTTACTTGTATCCATAGATAAGTGAGCTATCATGAATGTAATAAAAAAAAGCATTGAGAACAAATGATAATTCCTTCTCCTCCATTTTAGATGAGACCCCTAAACATTGAATTGTTGTGCATTCTCTCGCATGAGCTCCATCTTCACTCTTCATGTTGGCAGACAAGCTAATACCTTTTCAATAACCAAGTGATTGATACAACATTCAAGCCCTAATTTGACTATCGATGTTGCAAATACTCTTCCATTCATTTGTAACTTCCTTCTTTGGTTCAAATTTTCTCAAAAATGAACACAGATAACTAAGAAAAGCCCCTTTCGGTGGTTCCACCATGCCCACAAATTACATAAAAATAGCTTCAAATAGTTGAAGGAAAATGCACTTTTTTCTCTCTTCAAGAACTATGTATTCTTGCCAATAAAATACGCACCTCCAGTTCTTCTTCTGACCCTCACAAAGAGCTCTCTATCATTGCCTCAAGAACCTCTTATCGTCAGTGTGTCCTCTTCTTTCTTCCCTAGCGCGTTCTATGCATATGAACCCATAGAGTATCTATTTTCTCCTCCAGTCAATAGTGAAAGCAACTAAAGTTACATGCATAGAGCACTCTTCAATTCTTCCTTGATAGCATCAGGCATAGTGCATGCTAAACCTACGTTGACAATGATCATATCTATAAGAAAACATTAAATGTTTGCCATTTCTCAATATGTGCCCTTCTCCCCTTTTTCTTTTCAACTACCACTTCTAGTTCCCCTTTTTCATGATTTCATATCAATCTCGAAGCTCTTGCCATAGTAGTAATGAGGAAGAGAGCAACATAACATGCCCTCTATGGATTATAACCCTCCCTTCTGCAATCATGTCAAGAACAAAAGTTTGTAGAGGGCCCTTCTCAATTCGTGATCTCCGTTCTATTTCTCCCATGCACCCCCCCTTCTTCTCTGATGGCAAGTTTCCTTTCTAATAGTAGCTACTGCCTTTCCCTTTTCTAGGGTTGACTCCCGCTACATCCATAATAACCTTATTAACTTGAGCACAATTTGCTACACGGAAAGCTGTTTTTGCCAATTGTAGTGTTTCCTTAGATTCATTTATTTATCTATCTATATATCTATCTACCTACCTATCGATCTATCTATCTATCTATCTATCTATCTATCTATCTATCTATCTATCTATCTATCTATCTATCTATCTATCTATCTATCTATCTATCTATCTATCTATCTATCTATCTATCTATCTATCTATCTATCTATCTATCTATCTATCTATCTATCAATCTATCTATCTATCTATCCATCCATCCTACATGAGCCAATGGTGGTTTTATATTAAAAATAATATCCATCCTAGCAACCCTTTTTATTTGACACCCTTTAGCAATCTTAGCATGAAACCTTTCAGCAAACTCAATAGGTGTCTCATTTGGTTGAACTTTATATGAATCCATGTACCAAACATTACAAAAAATAGCCTAAGAACTCATCAATTGAGCGAGATGCATCATGAAAAGTTACAAAATATATGTCTTTTAGGAGTTGTATAAGAGCTCTTTACAATTGTATCCAGTTATAGATACCAAAAATACATAGTAGTTTAAGGTCACATGTCAGCTCTCTTCTTTTCTTAACCTTAATAGAACCCAGTCTACAATATCTTATTACCTTTTTTAGTGAGTTTTAGACAATTTAGATAGTACTTCAAGTAGCCATCCCAAGATTTTTCATTTTTGCACGTATTAGTTTACATTCTGCAAGATCATTTGAAATGTTGCAAGCTTTCAACATACAAATGTAGGTTCCAATATCTGGAACAATATACTATTGTTTGCATTCACTCATAATACTCAAAAGCCCCATGTGAAAACGCATAATATATATAAGAAAAAATGAGTAAAATCTAGGAAACCACATGTATAGATTAGGGAGCACTTAATACTAACTTTGCCTCAAGAAAAGATCCAAGTTTAGCATAATTTTCAACGAAAGTGTTAGCTACTTCAAGCTCTTGCTCCCCATCAATTCCAACAATTCAATAACATTTTATATTTGCTCACATTTACATGCTAAGACAACAATCTTGCAAGCTCCTAACACATAAATCAATGAGTTGGTATCCCGAAAAATTTCCTTGGTCTTCATTAGATGAAAGCACTCGAATAGGTCCTTGCTCACAAAGCATTATTAGTAGTTATTTTTTACTTTTTCAAACCCTTTTGATACTATGTAGACAAGATGAAGAGGGTGAGCAAGTGAGCCATGCCCCACCCTTGTGCACGCATAGACACATGTGTTCATACACATTTTCTGTGACATAACACACAAACACATGGAATGCTCATGCATAGGTACCCTCATGGCTGGCTATTTAATGTTCTTATGAAGCAATGCATGGAAATCATGTAGAAACACATCAAATGATGTATGTAACCAACTATATGCAAGTCCAAACAAAACATTTAATGGATCACTTCATGACAATGAAATTATGAAAGTGTGAAATCTTCCATACATAACCTTTTTAGAAGCACTTTGTTCGAGTTGAGTTTCAACACATCAAATCGACTTGCAATACCACCATATGGAATTGTCTTTATGAATTTCTACTCACATTCCTCAGACTTTAAAATAGAGGCTTGTGACCAAATCATAGTCCTCGTCTTCAAATCTTGTCCACAATGTTTTCTCATAGATGGATTAGTTCTTTTAGCAAGTTCTAGCTTCTTGGTCTCAAAAGCCACTGATTGAAAATCTTGAACTAAAACTTCTCCAATAGCAAAGTCACATGCTAGTCTCAACCACAAAGATTTTCTTGGGAGCTGCTATGTGCCAAAGTGGAATAGTAGAAATTTCTATGATCAACTTCTCCATACTTTGCTTCTATCTCTCTCCCCAATGAAAGGCTTCCCCTTCCCTTTAAGTTGTTCCATCATGGGGAGAACAATTTTCACATAGTTCTTAATGAATCTTTGTTAGAATCTTGATAGACCTAGGATGATCTTTAGCTCTTCTAGCTTCCTAGGATGTTTCCATTCCATAATATCCCCTACTATCTCAGGATCCCTCTAGATTCCCTCTTGGGAAACTATATGCCCAAGGTATCTAATATCCATTTTAAAAAGAACTCAAACTTTGAGTCTTTGGTAGAGAGTGAATTTTCCCTCAAAACATGGAATACTTTCCCTAAGTGTTCCAAGTGGTCTTTTTGTGATCTACTATAGATAAAAATATCATCCAAAAATTCTTCTACAAGCTACCTTAGATATGGCTAGAATACATTGTTCATGAGCTTCATGAAAATGGCAAGAGAATTGATGAGACCAAAATGCATAACCAAGAACTTTTTTTGCCCATATAATGTTGCCCTTTGGATCCCGTAGACATGTGAACACAAGGGATAGTATGAAAACAAAATCTCAGAAAATTACTTATAGAATAGAAAGAGACAAGAGAGGACACCAGATTGGTTAAAATCTCCACACAACTCTGATGGATGAATGTATCATCACATGTGTATTTATAAGTATTTTTTATTATGTCCTAAATTGAAGATACATGAGGGACGCACTTTGAAAAGAGTGCTTTTGCTTTTGTGTTTTGCTTTCTAAAGCCATCTATTATTTTTACAAAAATAGCTAAAAATAATATCTTTTAAAAATAACTAACTTCTACAAATATTCTTCTAAATATCTCCAAAAGTAAGTCCATGCATGTTCACACCCTCATCGATCCTCACTTGCTAAATCAGAACAAAAAACACACTAAAAACCTCAAGGCATAAAAATTGATTTAACATTCCAATATTCGATAAAGTATAACATGCCTCCTAGTTGGCGAGCAACTGACCTAAGTTGATAAGAATAAAATAGACATGGATGGACACTTACATGTCCCATCACTGAACAATCATAAGCACGTTCCATGTAAAAACACATCCATGGAACTCAAAAACTAGAATTTAATGTGAATATGAATGATAAGGAGGGTGAAAGTCTATTATGGAACCTAAATGCAATCCAAAAGTGATTACAAAAATGAATATCTTGATGTGATAAAATAAAATTTGGAAAACCATGTAGTTTGAAATAAATTACAAGCCTTTGGTCAATGGAGCATAAGAGAAAGAAACTTTTAGTATTTTCTATATACTTGAATGCATTTGCATACTAATTTGCTAAAACTCTTGGCAATATAAGGCGTAATTTTGAAAACCAAAAAAAATTATGACAAGCAATTTACATGATATTGGTGCTGGTATGCACAATCTATCTACAAACGGACCAAAAGGGGATTACACTTTGAGGAGATGGTTGGATACACTCCAAAAATGAGGTGGTGCTGCCCCAAACTTTCAAGACCAATTCGTCACTTATGTTAGTCCCTCCTTTCGAAGACACATCTCGATAGTGTCGTGAATTCACAGCTCCAGAGTACCTTAGTAGATACCTTCACCTTCCCGAATATGTATTTGAAACCATAATGTACTTTGGAGCATCACCTTCAAATAGTTATATCAAAACAGACTACTTCAAAGTTTGAAGAGTTGCTAAAACTTTCTATTTGTGGATTGTGACCTACTCAATGTTTCACTAAGTGCTCACTCATTGATCACAATTGACCCAAGATCTTTTAGGCATACTTAATTATACCCCTAAGCTTGTTATAGGAAGTTTCACTAATTTAGGATGATTATATGCTAAGAAATCACATTAAGAAGTTAGGGGTGCAATCTCGACATTTTAGGAGGATGAAAGTTAGCAGACAAGGGTATATTGCAACAAGCTTATCACATAGAGTACTGAACCAAAGGAAGTAAAACTTAACATAGAACTCGAACATCTAAGCTACATGTAACAAGTAGAATCACATTGAATGAATAAGTATACATAGAGAACGCCTCAAAACCAAATCACTAAAATTGAGAGCTTAGCAGCAGGTAATAGTGAGCAAGAGATAACTTGCATAATCTGAATCAAATGTGTACTGTATGAAACAAAGGAGATGATATAGGCTTACTCATACATATGTGGGCTTGGTGTGCCCAAACAACAAAGCATGGAGATGAGTGGTCCAACTACTTCAAGCACACCATTAGAGGAGAGTCATAGATCTTCTTGTGATGGAAGGACAAAGAATGTAGCTCATTCAAGTGAAGAAAGTAGCAAAGGGAAGAAAAAGGCATATGATGAACATCATCGATGGGTAGACATGGAATCTACAAGTGAAAATGATATGAAAAAACTATATAATGAAATATTTAAAGCATCTAAACCAATGATAAAGAGATTCGTACCACCTAATGGTGAGGTGAAATCATCCAATAGGCTTAAATACCTTGCTCAGACATTAACTTATGACTCATGCATTGCAAGATACTATACCTACATGAGTCAATTTATAACTTGTGCAAAACCTAACTTTCTTGAAGAAGCAAATAAGTATAGGGAATGGATTGAATGCATGGAGGAGGATGTCAAGGCATGTGAACAAAATGATACATAGAACAAAGGCCTTGAAATTTACTGGCAATTGGGTGTCAAAGGTAAAAGGACATGCAAATGGGAGCATCACTAGGTATAAAGCAAAGATGGGTTACCAAAGGATTTGTTCAAAGATGGCATAGAATTCGAGGAAACATTCAATATAGTAGATAAAATGTCCATCATAAAACTTTTGATTGGAATTTTATCCTCAAAAGGTTGGAAGACGTACTAGTTAGATGTGACGAATGTTATCCTAAATGGAGAGCTTGAAGAGGTAGTCTTCATGGAGTGGCCGGAAGGATTTGCAGATGAGAGGTTTCCACATTATTTATGAAGGATTAAGAGGGCTCTTTATGGACTTATGCAAGCCTTTTAGTACTTTTTATCCATTTTTATCTTTTTTCTTTGCATTTTTAGTAGCTTTAGCAACCCTTTCATAGTCTTAGGCATAAGCAATTTTTTTGGAATTTTTTGGGAATTTTTCAAGCTTTTTTGGAATTTTTCCAGCATTTTTCATTCTTTTCAAATGTCATTTTCTTGCCAAATTGGAGGAATAAAGGACGCTCTCTGTGGCTTTTAGTGAGGAAATTGGTCTAGACCTGTAGGGAGTTTTTTGAGAAATTTTTGAGAATTTCTTGGATTTTTTTTTATTTGTGTGGCATTTGATCTGCATTATTATCAATGAAATCATGTATCAAAGCTTTTGCCATTTCTACATGTTTGATACTTTTTCTAAGTATTCCATTATTCCCATGAATGGATACCTTTTGACCAAGTAGAAACTTTTCTCGTATCCTATAAAATGAGCTCTTTCCAATACCATGAATTAAATACCATGCCTTGATACATACTTCTTTTGCATCAAACATGAAATTAAAACTCGAGCGCTGACTTGAGTTCACAAAGTTACCTTTGTACACCATAGTCATGCAATCCAATACATATTTGCATCTATCTGAATAGCATTGTCCCCAAAAGTTTAATCTTGCTTCCAATATTTTAGCCCTACTAGCTACTTGACAACATCTCTGTTCACAACAATCATGCATTGAAACCATCTGAATTCTCTCAAATGAGCATCTCTTATTAGGAGCCAATGTAGTACTTTTTCTAACCTTGTGGATGTAACTTCTTTTTTTTTGGTTCACTTCAAAATATCCACAGTTACTATTTTCCATATGAAAATCCTCTTGTTGATCTGATTCCATTCGAAGAGGAGAAACAACTTGTATATCATTAAAACAATGTTGAATATCAATTGCATGAGAATAATTCTTATCAACATCTACATCCTCAATACCATTGCAATTATCATCATCGATGTTGTATGATGATGTAAAGCTAAAATTTGGATTCTCTCCAGCTTCAAGATCCACATCCTCAATACCATTGCAATGATCATCTTCAATGTCATACAGTGAGTTAAAGCCTAATTTTTGTATCATAGGCTCACCATCTTCTGTAATGATTTGGAGTATAGGCCAACTGACCAATTTCAAAGTTGAATCCAAAGTTGATGCATCCACAGTTTCATCCATAATAACACCTAGGCAACTTTCTCCCAACTCTTTGCAATTTATAGCATCCCATGGATTTACCAATAAAACAATAGCAGTTGCATATCTTTCATGCTTTTCATGATCCAACAAGATGACTCTCTTTCCTTTCCACTTGTCTCTTTCTTCAAGTTGACTAGATATAGTTTGCTTTGTTGCCATCTTGATTTTGCCTGTAAAGAATAAATGAGAAATTAACAATGCTATTCAATTGATCATTCTTTCAATAATTATTGTAAAAATAATCAATTGAATTAAAACTAGATACAACCATCATTTCCACAAAAAATAATCCATATTTGCATATACAGACATTCACTAATTGGACTTAACTTTGAGTCTAGTCAAAAATCAGGAAACTTTGAGTCTGTACAAACTTAAGTTTGGGTTTCTCAAGTTTTCTGATTATCATGTGATCCAACAATCCTGAACTTGATATGGTTGGAAAAAGCTGAGAAGCTCAAACTCCTCTTTGTTCTTTTGCACATAACACACAACAATCCCAAACTTGATATGACTAGAAAAGCTCAGAGGCTCGAACTTAAGTTCGAGCCTCTTTGTTCTTTTCCTTATATCATGTGACCAAACAATAATAAACTTGATATGGTTGGAAAAGCTCAAAGGCTCGAACTTAATCTTTTGCACATAAGACACAACAATCCTAAACTTGATATGGCTGGAAAAGCTCAGAGACATGAACTTAAGTTCGAGCCTCTTTGTTCTTTTGCACATAAGACACAAGAAACATAAACTTGATATGGCTGGAAAAGCTCAGAGGCTCGAACTTAAGTTCGAGACTCTTTGTTCTTCTGTTCATATCATGTGATCCAACAATCCTGAACTTGATATGGTTGGAAAAGCTGAGAGGCTCGAACTTAAGTTCGAGCTTCTTTGTTCTTTCGCTTATATCACCTGACCCAACAATTCTAAACTTGATATGGTTGGAAAAGCTTAGAGGCTCGAACTCAGAACCTCTTTGTTCTTTTGCTCATATCATATAACCAAACAATCCTAAACTTGATATGGTTAGAAAAGCATAGAAACTCGAACTTAAGTTGGAAAAGCTCAGAGGCTCGAACTTAATTCTTTTGCACATCAGACACAACAATCCTAAACTTGATATGGCTGGAAAAGCTGAGGCTCATATCATGTGATCCAACAAATCCTGAACTTGATATGGTTGGAAAAGCTAAGAGGCCCGAACTTAAGTTCGAGTCTCTTTGTTCTTTTGCACATAAGACACAACAATCCTAAACTCGATATGGTTGGAAAAGCTGAGAGGCTCAAACTTAAGTTTAAGCCTCTTTGTTCTTTTGCTCATATCATGTGATCCAACAGTTCTAAACTTGATATGGTTGGAAAAGCGCAGAGGCTCTAACTCCTCTTTGTTCTTTTGCTCATATCATGTGACCAAACAATCCTAAACTTGATATGGTTGGAAAATCTCTTTGTTCTTTTGCTCATATCATGTGATCCAACAATCCTAAACTTGATATGGTTGGAAAAGCTAAGGCTCATATCATGTGATCCAACAATCCTAAACTTGATATGGTTGGAAAATCTCAGAGGCTCGAACTTAAGTTCGAGCCTCTTTGTTCTTTTGCACATAAGACACAACAATCTTAAACTTGATATGGCTGGAAAAGCTGAAGCTCATATCATGGTGATCCAACAAATCCTGAACTTGATATGGTTGGAAAAGTTCAAATTATGGCTCGAACTTAAGTTCGAGCCTCTTTGTTCTTTTGCACATAAGACACAACAATCCTAAACTTGATATGGTTGGAAAAGCTGAGAGGCTCGAACTTAAGTTTGAGCCTCTTTGTTCTTTAACTCATATCATGTGATCCAACAATCCTGAACTTGATATGGTTGGAAAAAGCTGAGAGGCTCGAACTCGTCTTTGTTGTTTTGCTTATAACAACTTTTGGAAAAGCTGAAAAAGTCTAAGCTTCATAACTCAGCTCATATGATTAAGGGGCTTAGCTTTTGTAGATGCAAGAAGATTTGAGTTAAAAATATTAATGTTTTTACTAGAAAACTTGAGAGGCTCGAACTTAAGTTGAAGCCTGTTTTTGCTGGAAAACTTGAGAGGCTCGAACTTAAGTTGGAGCCTCATATCATATGAGCCAACAATCCTAAACTTGATATAACTCACGGGCTCGAACTTGAGTTCGAATCTATAAGTCCTTTTGGATCCAAGAGAGTGTTGAACTTAACTCCAACAATCCCAAACACACAACAATCCCAAACTTGATATGACTGGAAAAGCTCAGAGGCTCGAACTTAAATTCGAGCCTCTTTGTTCTTTTCCTCATATCATGTGACCAAACAATACTAAACTTGATATGGTTGGAAAAGCTCAAAGGTTCAAACTTAATCTTTTGCACATAAGACACAACAATCCTAAACTTGATATGGCTGGAAAAGCTCAGAGACATGAACTTAAGTTCGAGCCTCTTTGTTCTTTTGCACCTAACACAACAATCCTAAACTTGACATGGCTGAAAAAGATGAGGCTTATATCATGTGATCCAACAATCCTAAACTTGATATGGTTGGAAAAGCTCAGAGGCTCTTTGTTCTTTTGCACATTAGACACAAGAAACCTAAACTTGATATGGCTGGAAAAGCTCAGAGGCTCGAACTTAAGTTCGAGCCTCTTTGTTCTTCTGTTCATATCATGTGATCCAACGATCCTGAACTTGATATGGTTGGAAAAGCTGAGAGGCTCGAACTTAAGTTCAAGCCTCTTTGTTCTTTTGCTCATATCACGTGACCCAAGAATTGTAAACTTGATATGTTTGGAAAAGCTCAGAGGATCGAACTCAGAGCCTCTTTGTTCTTTTGCTCATATCATATAATCAAACAATCCTAAACTTGATATGGTTAGAAAAGCACAGAGACTCGAACTTAAATTGGAAAAGCTCAGAGGCTCGAACTTAATTCTTTTGCACATAAGACACAACAATCTTAAACTTGATATGGTTGGAAAAGCTAAGAGGCTCGAACTCAGAACTTCTTTGTTCTTTTGCTCATATCATATAACCAAACAACCCTAAACTTGATATGGTTAGAAAAGCACAGAAACTCGAACTTAAGTTGGAAAAGCTCAGAGGCTCGAACTTAATTCTTTTGCACATCAGACACAACAATCCTAAACTTGATATGGCTGGAAAAGCTGAGGCTCATATCATGTGATCCAACAAATCCTGAACTTGATATGGTTGGAAAAGCTCAGAGGCCCGAACTTAAGTTCGAGTCTCTTTGTTCTTTTGCACATAAGACACAACAATCCTAAACTTGATATGGTTGGAAAAGCTGAGAGGCTCGAACTTAAGTTTGAGCCTCTTTGTTATTTTGCTCATATCATGTGATCCAACAATTCTAAACTTGATATGGTTGGAAAAGCTCAAAGGCTCTATTTCCTCTTTGTCCTTTTGCTCATATCATGTAACCAAACAATCCTAAACTTGATATGGTTGGAAAACCTCTTTGTTCTTTTGCTCATATCATGTGATCCAACAATCCTAAACTTGATATGGTTGGAAAAGCTCAGAGGCTCGAACTTAAGTTCGATCCTCTTTGTTCTTTTGCACATAAGACAACAACAATCCTAAACTTGATATGGTTGGAAAAGCTGAGGCTCATATCATGTGATCCAACAATCCTAAACTTGATATGGTTGGAAAAGCTCAGAGGCTCGAACTCAAGTTCGAGCCTCTTTGTTCTTTTGCACATAAGACACAACAATCCTAAACTTGATATGGCTAGAAAAGCTGAAGCTCATATCATGTGATCCAACAAATCCTGAACTTGATATGGTTGGAAAATCTAAGAGGCTCGAACTTAAGTTCGAGTCTCTTTGTTCTTTTGCACACAAGACACAACAATCATAAACTTGATATGGTTGGAAAAGCTGAGAGGCTCGAACTTAAGTTTGAGCCTCTTTGTTCTTTTGCTCATATCATGTGATCCAACAATTCTAAACTTGATATGGTTTGAAAAGCTCAGAGGCTCGAACTTAAGTTCGAGCCTCTTTGTTCTTTTGCACATAAGACACAACAATCCTAAACTTGATATGGCTAGAAAAGCTGAAGCTCATATCATGTGATCCAACAAATCCTGAACTTGATATGGTTGGAAAAGTTCAAAGGCTTGAACTTAAGTTCGAGCCTCTTTGTTCTTTTGCACATAAGACACAACAATCCTAAACTTGATATGGTTGGAAAAGCTGAGAGGCTCGAACTTAAGTTCGAGCCTCTTTGTTCTTTTGCTCATATCATGTGATCCCACAATCCTAAACTTGATATGGTTGGAAAAAGGTGAGAGGCTCGAACTCCTCTTTGTTCTTTTGCTCATAACAACTTTTGGAAAAGCTGAAAAAGTCTGAGCTTCATAACTCAGCTCATATGATTCAGAGGCTTAGATTTTGTAGATGCAAGAAGATTTGAGTTAAAAATATTAATGTTTTTACTAGAAAACTTGAGAGGCTCGAACTTAAGTTCAAGCCTGTTTTTGCCGGAAAACTTGAGAGGCTCGAACTTAAGTTGGAGCCTTATATCATATGAGCCAACAATCCTAAACAAGATATAACTCACGGGCTCGAACTTGAGTTGGAATCTATAAGTCCTTTTGGATCCAAGAGAGTGTTGAACTTAACATGCTCGAACTTAAGTTTTAGCCTTTCTCACTCTTAGTTGAATAAAGACTGGAACTTAAGTTCAGCCTCTTCGATTCAGAGGCTTAGCTTTTGTAGATGCAAGAAGATTTGAGTTCAAAATATGAGTGGTTTTACCAGAAAACTTGAGAGGCTAGAACTTAAGTTGGAGCCTTATATCATATGAGCCAACAATCCTAAACTTGATATGACTCACGGGCTCGAACTTGAGTTCGAATCTATAAGTCCTTTTGGATCCAAGAGAGTGTTGAACTTAACATGCTCGAACTTAAGTTTTAGTCTTTCTCACTCTTAGTTGAATAAAGACTCGAACTTAAGTTCAGCCTCTTCGATTCCAAGGTCAATAGAATCTTAAACTCCAACTTTAATCAATATCCAAACTTAAGTTCACCTTCACTGACTTGAAGTTGAATAGAGGTTTCCACTATAAATTTGAACTTATCGTGACAAAGTTAAATAGAGGCTCAAACTTAAGTGCGACTCCAAATTGTATAAAGGATCCCCAAAGTTAAATAGAGGCTCAATCTATTTCTTGGAGAAGCTGAGAGGATCGAACTTAAGTTTGAGCGTCATATCATGTGAGCAAACAATCTCGACCTTGATATGATTCAGAGGCTCCAAATTGAATACAGGCTCAAACTCTCTCTATCCAAGTTGAAATGAAATTCAAACTGAAGTTCATAGTTTGAATTTCAATCCTATTTTATTTACAAACTTAAGTTTGGGTTTCTCAAGTTTTCTAAAGTTCATATCATGTGATACAACAATCCTGAACTATATATGGTTGGAAAAAGCTCAAAGGCTCGAACTTAATCTTTTGCACACAAGACACAACAATCCTAAACTTGATATGGCTGGAAAAGCTCAGAGACACGAACTTAAGTACGAGCCTCTTTGTTCTTTTGCACCTAACACACAACAATCCTAAACTTGACATGGCTGAAAAAGCTGAGGCTTATATCATGTGATCCAACAATCCTAAACTTGATTTGGGTGTAAAAGCTCAGAGGCTCGAACTTAAGTTCGAGCCTCTTTGTTCTTTTGCACATAAGACACAAGAAACCTAAACTTGATATGGCTGTAAAAGCTCAGAGGCTCGAACTTAAGTTCGAGCCTCTTTGTTCTTCTTTTCATATCATGTGATCCAACAATCCTGAACTTGATATGGTTGGAAAAGCTGACTCTTTGTTCTTTTGCACATAAGACACAAGAAACCTAAACTTGATATGGCTGTAAAAGCTCAGAGGCTCGAACTTAAGTTCGAGCCTCTTTGTTATTCTGTTTATATCATGTGATCCAACAATCCTAAACTTGATTTGGGTGTAAAAGCTCAGAGGCTCGAACTTAAGTTCGAGCCTCTTTGTTCTTTTGCACATAAGACACAAGAAACCTAAACTTGATATGGTTGTAAAAGCTCAGAGGCTCGAACTTAAGTTCGAGCCTCTTTGTTCTTCTTTTCATATCATGTGATCCAACAATCCTGAACTTGATATGGTTGGAAAAGCTGACTCTTTGTTCTTTTGCACATAAGACACAAGAAACCTAAACTTGATATGGCTGTAAAAGCTCAGAGGCTCGAAGTTAAGTTCGAGCCTCTTTGTTATTCTGTTCATATCATGTGATCCAACAATCCTGAACTTGATATGGTTGGAAAAGCTGACTCTTTGTTCTTTTGCACATAAGACACAAGAAACCTAAACTTGATATGGTTGTAAAAGCTCAGAGGCTCGAACTTAAGTTCGAGCCTCTTTGTTATTCTGTTCATATCATGTGATCCAACAATCCTGAACTTGATATGGTTGGAAAAGCTGAGAGGCTCGAACTTAAGTTTGAGTCTCTTTGTTCTTTTGCACATAAGACACAACAATCCTAAACTTGATATGGCTAGAAAAGCTGAGGTTCATATCATGTGATCCAACAATCCTAAACTTAATATGGTTGGAAAAGCTCAGAAGCTTGAACTTAAGTTCGAGCCTCTTTGTTCTTTTGCACATAAGATACAAAAATCCTAAACTTGATATGGCTGGAAAAGCTGAAGTTCATATCATGTGATCCAACAATCCTGAACTTGATATGGTTGGAAAAAGCTGAGAGGCTCGAACTCCTCTTTGTTCTTTTGCACATAACACACAACAATCCCAAAGTTGATGTGACTGGAAAAGCTCAGAGGCTCGAACTTAAGTTCGAGCCTCTTTGTTCTTTTCCTCATATCATGTGACCAAACAATACTAAAGTTGATATGGTTGGAAAACCTCAAAGGCTTGAACTTAATCTCTTGCACATAAGACACAACAATCCTAAACTTGATATGGCTGGAAAAGCTCAGAGACACGAACTTAAGTTCGAGCCTCTTTGTTCTTTTGCACCTAACACACAACAATCCTAAACTTGACATGGCTGAAAAAGCTAAGGCTTATATCATGTGATCCAACAATCCTAAACTTGATATGGTTGGAAAAGCTCGTACCTCTTTGTTATTTTGTACATAAGACACAAGAAACCTAAACTTGATATGGCTGGAAAAGCTCAGAGGCTCGAACTTAAGTTCGAGCCTCTTTGTTCTTCTGTTCATATCATGTGATCCAACAATCCTGAACTTGATATGGTTGGAAAAGCTTAGAGGCTCGAACTTAAGTTCGACCCTCTTCGTTCTTTTGCTCATATCACGTGACCTAACAATTCTAAACTTGATATGGTTCAAAAAGCTCAGAGGCTCGAACTCAGAGCCTCTTTGTTATTTTTCTCATATCATATAACCAAACAATCCTAAATTTGATATGGTTAGAAAAGAACAGAAACTCGAACTTAAGTTGGAAAAGCTCAGAGGCTCGAACTTAATTCTTTTGCACATAAGACACAAGAATCCTAAACTTGATATGGCTAGAAAAGCTGAGGCTCATATCATGTGATCCAACAAATCCTGAACTTGATATGGTTGGAAAAGCTCAGAGGCTCGAACTTAAGTTCAAGTCATATCATGTGACCAAACAATCTCGAACTTGATATGATTCAGAGGCTCCAAATTGAAGACAGGATCAAACTCTCTCTATCCAAGTTGAAATGAAATTCAAACTGAAGTTCATAGTTTGAATTTCAATCTCATCTTATTTACAAACTTAAGTTTGGGTTTCTCAAGTTTTGTAAAGTTCATATCATGTGATCCAACAATTCTGAACTTGATATGGTTGGAAAAAGCTGAGAGGCTCGAACTCCTCTTTTTTCTTTTGCACATAACACACAACAATCCCAAAGTTGATGTGACTGGAAAAGCTCAGAGGCTCGAACTTAAGTTCGAGCCTCTTTGTTCTTTTCCTCATATCATGTGACCAAACAATACTAAACTTGATATGGTTGGAAAAGCTCAAAGGCTCGAACTTAATCTTTTGCACATAAGACACAATAATCCTAAACTTGATATGGCTGGAAAAGCTCAGAGGCTCGAACTTAAGTTCGAGTCATATCATGTGACCAAAAAATCTCGAACTTGATATGATTAAGAGGCTCCAAATTGAATACAGGCTCAAACTCTCTCTATCCAAGTTGAAATGAAATTCAAACTGAAGTTCATAGTTTGAATTTCAATCTTATCTGATTTACAAACTTAGTTTTGGGTTTCTCAAGTTTTTTGAAGTTCATATCATGTGATCCAACAATCCTGAACTTGATATGGTTGGAAAAAGCTGAGAGGCTCGAACTCCTCTTTGTTCTTTTGCACATAACACACAACAATCCCAAAGTTGATGTGACTGGAAAAGCTCAGAGGCTCGATCTTAAGTTCGAGCCTCTTTGTTCTTTTCCTCATATCATGTGACCAAACAATACTAAACTTGATATGGTTGGAAAAGCTCAAAGGCTCGAACTTAATCTTTTGCACATAAGACACAACAATCCTAAACTTGATATGGCTGGAAAAGCTCAGAGACTTGAACTTAAGTTCGAGCCTCTTTGTTCTTTTGCACATAAGACACAACAATCCTAAACTTGATATGGCTAGAAAAGTTGAGGCTCATATCATGTGATCCAACAAATCCTGAACTTGATATGGTTGGAAAAGCTAAGAGGCTCGAACTTAAGTTCGAGTCTCTTTGTTCTTTTGCACACAAGACACAACAATCCTAAACTTGATATGGTTGGAAAAGCTGAGAGGCTCGAACTTAAGTTTGAGCCTCTTTGTTCTTTTGCTCATATCATGTGATCCAACAATTCTAAACTTGATATGGTTGGAAAAGCTCAGAGGCTCTAACTCCTCTTTGTTCTTTTGCTCATATCATGTGACTAAACAATCCTAATGTTGATATGGTTGGAAAAGCTCTTTGTTCTTTTGCTCATATCATGTGATCCAACAATCCTAAACTTGATGTGGTTGGAAAGGCTCAGAGGCTCATATCATATGATTCAACAATCCTAAACTTGATATGGTTGAAAAAGCTCAGAGGCTCGAGCTTAAGTTCGAGCCTCTTTGTTCTTTTGCACATAAGACACAACAATCATAAACTTGATATGGCTGGAAAAGTTGAGGCTCATATCATGTGATCCAACAATCCTAAACTTGATATGGTTAGAAAAGCTTAGAGTCTCGAACTTAAGTTCGAGCCTCTTTGTTCTTTTGCACATAAGACTTAACAATCCTAAACTTGATATGGCTGGAAAAGCTTAAGCTAATATCATGTGATCCAACAAATCCTGAACTTCATATGGTTGGAAAAGTTCAAAGGCTCGAACTTAAGTTCGAGCCTCTTTGTTCTTTTGCACATAAGACACAACAATCCTAAACTTGATATGGTTGGAAAAGTTGAGAGGCTCGAACTTTAGTTCAAGCCTCTTTGTTCTTTTGCTCATATCATGTGATCCAACAATCTTGAACTTGATATGGTTGGAAAAAATTGAGAGGCTCGAACTCCTCTTTGTTCTTTTGCTCATAACAGCTTTTGGAAAAGATGAAAAAGTCTGAGCTTCATAACTCAGCTCATATGATTCAGAGGCTTAGCTTTTGTAGATGCAAGAAGATTTGAGTTCAAAATATGAGTGGTTTTACCAGAAAACTTGAGAGGCTCGAACTTAAGTTGGAGCCTTATATCATATGAGCCAACAATCCTAAACTTGATATGACTCACGGGCTCAAACTTGAGTTCGAATCTATAAGTCCTTTTGGATCCAAGAGAGTGTTGAACTTAACATGCTCGAACTTAAGTTTTAGTCTTTCTCACTCTTAGTTGAATAAAGACTCGAACTTAAGTTCAGCCTCTTCGATTCCAAGGTCAATAGAATCTTCAACTCCAACTTTAATCAATATCCAAACTTAAGTTCACCTTCACTGACTTGAAGTTGAATAGAGGTTTCCACTATAAATTTGAACTTATCATGACAAAGTTAAATAGAGGCTCAAACTTAAGTGCGACTCGAAATTTTATAAAGGATCCCCAAAGTTAAATAGAGGCTCAATCTATTTCTTGGAGAAGCTGAGAGGCTCGAACTTAAGTTTGAGCGTCATATCATGTGACCAAACAATCTCGAACTTGATATGATTTAGAGGCTCCAGATTGAATACAGGCTCAAACTCTTTCTATCCAAGTTGAAATGAAATTGAAACTGAAGTTCATACTTTGAATTTCATTCCTATTTTTTTTACAAACTTAAGTTTGGGTTTCTCAAGTTTTGTGAAGTTCATATCATGTGATACAACAATCCTGAACTAGATATGGTTGGAAAAAGCTCAAAGGCTCGAACTTAATCTTTTGCACATAAGACACCAACAATCCTAAACTTGATATGGCTAGAAAAGCTCAGAGACATGAACTTAAGTTCGAGCCTCTTTGTTCTTTTGCACCTAACACACAACAATCCTAAACTTGACATGGCTGAAAAAGCTGAGGCTTATATCTTGTGATCCGACAATCCTAAACTTGATTTGGTTGGAAAAGCTCAGAGGCTCGAACTTAAGTTCGAGCCTCTTTGTTCTTTTGCACATAAGACACAAGAAACCTAAACTTGATATGGCTGGAAAAGCTCAGAGGCTCAAACTTAAGTTCGAGCCTCTTTGTTCTTCTGTTCATATCATGTGATCCAACAAATCTGAACTTGATATGGTTGGAAAAGCTGAGAGGCTCGAACTTAAGTTCGAGCCTCTTTGTTCTTTTGCTCATATCATATAACCAAACAATCCTAAACTTGATATGGTTAGAAAAGAACAGAGACTCGAACTTAAGTTGGAAAAGCTCAGAGGCTTGAACTTAATTCTTTTAAACATAAGACACAACAATCCTAAAGTTGATATGGCTAGAAAAGCTGAGGCTCATATCATGTGATCCAACAAATCGTGAACTTGATATGGTTGGAAAAGCTGAGAGGCTCGAACTTAACTTGTATACTCTTTGTTCTTTTGCACATAAGACACAACAATCCTAAACTTGATATGGTTGGAAAAGCTGAGAGGCTCAAACTTAAGTTTGAGCCTCTTTGTTCTTTTGCTCATATCATGTGATCCAACAGTTCTAAACTTGATATGGTTGGGAAAGCTCAGAGGCTCTAACTCCTCTTTGTTCTTTTGCTTAAACTTAAGTTGAAGCCAATTTTTGCCGGAAAACTTGATATGACTCACGGGCTCGAACTTGATTTCGAATCTATAAGTCCTTTTGGATCCAAGAGAGTGTTGAAGTTAACATGCTCGAACTTAACTTTTAGCCTTTCTCACTCTTAGTTGAATAAAGACTAGAACTTAAGTTCAGCCTCTTCGACTCCAAG
>CM035421.1:41478717-41486217 GCA_020310875.1 Ceratopteris richardii
TAAATACATACATACATAACTAAATACACATGAAGACATACATAAGTAAATAGATAAATCAATACATATTTACTGCATATATATAATTTTATATATATAAGCATTCCATCAATCAAGTACTGCATTTTTGTAATCTTATAAGGTTATTTTTGCATCACTATATCATTTCAAAGATTTCAGTCAGCATAATTATTCAGTTTTCTTTGTAGTCATGATGGATCACCTCTTTGACCCTCCCATAATATGCTCCTCCACTGATAAAATTTCTCCACATCTGAAGCTGGATTGTGTGAAAATTACATATTTAGAATCCAGGTACCTACATTACACATTACAATATTTTAAATAGTTGGCATGATCTCAAACCTTGTATGCTTCCCTCGTTCTTGTACTCATAACAGCGGTCCACTCGTGAACAATTTTCATGTGCATTCCAGTGCCTTAGAGACAGGTCCAGAAGGTAATCGAACTGTAACCTGGATATGGTACTTCACCATTGATCCTAAAGCAAGAAATCTAGTGCAGGAAAGCATCAACGTCAAGATCAGCATGTATTTGACAGAATATTTTGGTGAAAGAACTCATATACCAATGCAATTCTCAGAAACCACCAATAAATCACATCTATTCTCAAAATCTGTAAGTGGCTCTTTAAATGTCATTCTATATTTGACTTAGTGTGACCAAGATCAGTGGTGAAGGAACTCATATACCAATGCAATTCTCAGAAACCACCACTAAATTACATTTATTCTCGAAGTCTGTAAGTGGCTCTTTAAATGTCATTCTGGGAAGTCGACATCTTACAATTGGACAGGAGAAATTACGCCAAGAACAAATGTCTTTGCCAGAACACTCACATGTATCCTCATATGCTTTTTAGGCTTTAATAGTTCATTCCATGCTACAGTTTCCAGTGCATTCACCACCCACCAATGGGTCAATACCACGGTTCTGCTTCCAATAAGGGATTAAGGTGAAGAAATGCTAATAAGGAACTCCAGATAAACTAGTATGCATGCATCTGCCCAGATGCACATCAGTACTAGACCCTGAATATGCATATGAACCGTTGGTACTGATCAAGTCACTATACTAACACCCTGGTGATGAAAGAGACATAAAGTCAGTTGTAGGATCGCCATCAGAAGGAAAAACAAAGATCCATGTATAAATGAATCCAAAAAGCCAACACGATTTAGAAGCCTCAAAAATGGAGCAAAAACCAAAAACATTCTTGCAAATTGTGGGGTGAAAATTCAACATACGTTACAAGATTACAACAATATCAACTGCTGCTAACATGATTGACCTTCCTGAAAGCTATTTAAAACCAATGCTTTATGAGTTTCATTGCTGTGAATTGTACAAGGTCCATCTTAGATAGATGTACAAGCTCAAAATGAATTGAATAGCAGACTAGAGGAAGCAAGCTAAAACCCTGCTTTTTGATACCTGCTCAGCTAATGAAGAGATGACCTGCTCAGCTTTTTGATACCTGCTCAGCAATCTTCTTTGTTCTCGCGTGCGCGCATACACACACCTCTCTCTCTCCCTCTCTCTTTCTCTCTCTCTCTCTCGCGTAAGGAACCGTCTGCTCAGACTGTTGGCGCGCGTCAGAGTTTCCCACAAAAACGAAATTCAAGCATACAGATTGTGATGCACTTCAAATTTGAAGAAGGAAAGTTCACGTAGTGTACTTTAGCTTAAGTTTTTGAAGGTCTTGGTTCCTTTTGTGTCCTAGCATGTGTCACCATAGTTGTGGTGCTTAAAAGTTATGTTGGTGAGTCTTTCATTGCAATGGGCAAGGTGTGTTGAGTAGTTTCCCTAAGAGGTTCTTTTGCGAAAGGTATGATGGGCAACTATGTGAATGTTATACCATAGAAGATTTGATAGAAGATGAAAGGCGACTAAAGGAAGACCAAGAAGATGAAGAAATATTGAGGACTCTTAAATATTTTTGGGAAAGCTACAAGCCTTTTTGTAAATTACCTCTTTAGGCTAGAGCATTAGTTTAATTATAACTTTTATGGATGTATCATCTTTATAATTCCCAAGAACATGAGAAAGGTTTCACTTTCATTAACTTCAATCACCATAGTCTAAGTAGCTCTATAGTTAGTGCAGAAATTGTTTTAACTATGCTTCCATGGCCAATGATTGATACCTCTTGTGTAGAACAACTAGGGGAAATTCAAACAGACATTGTTATCCATCCATGTCATGATGGGAATTTCAAACATGCATGACAAACTGAGTTTCTTGAGCGAACAAGACACCATACAAGCAGATTTTCCCCATCAAAACATTTATTCAAACATAATTCAAGTCTTGGAGTGCTTTTAAACATAAAGATAGACTGTACAAATTTCTTTGGATGGCCCTCCTCACTAACAAGCCCTTTGAGATAGATGAAACTGTAAGAAAACACACACACGCACACATAACACCACCACCACCAATAGATAGATAGGTACCACAAACCATTCCAACATGTACACAAACCATTCCAACATGTACACTTTTAAAATAGATTATGATCTTTACATGTTTATGTTTTCACTATAGTAGAAGGACCATGAAATAGATTGTCGTAATAGCCATTGCTGGCCATAGGACCGTAATAGAGTCATATATGTCTTCAATATGACAAGAAATCTGTAATCCCCCAGTGGGAAGCTGTTTGTTTCATTGACGAAGATTTGAGTGATCATCGGATCCTAATTAATGAGTGTGCAAAGATCTTTGGGCATATGATCATGCAAAGGTCAGACTCTAAGCGAGATAACTAAATAAGAATATTCATGGTAGTTTCTTAAGTATAGAGTGTTAAGCTTCTTTAAGAACTATCTTTCTCATCATTCTCATCATTCTCTCAATGTTAAGATTCCTTAAGAACTATCTTTATCCAAAAATGCTTTGACACCCTATGAGGGAAAAACATAAAACTCACAACCGAGCAAAGAGGAGCTCACAATGGAAACATGAGTAATTGCGATGGATTTTTTGGAGAGTTCAAATATGACTCTGTTTTTCTTTAAGAACTATCTTTATCCAAAAATGCATAGACACCCTATCAGGGGAGAAACATAAAACTCAGAACCGAGCAAAGAGGAGCACACAATGGAAACATAAGCACTCATGATGGTTTGTTGGGAGATATTAATAGGAATTTATTGTTCTCCCTAGAAACCAACCACATTCTCTAAGAATTTAAGGCCCCAGATTGACTTGTGCTATATGCACCTTCTCATCATTCTCTCAATGTTAAGCCTCTTTAAGAACTATCTTTATCTAAACATGATTTGAAACCCTAGCAGGGGAAAAAGATAAAACTCAAAACTAAGCAAAGAGGAGCACACAATGGAAACATGAGCACTCATCATGGTTTATTGGGAAGTTTCAAATAGGATTCTAGTCTTCTCCCTAGAATTCTCTCAATGTTAAGCTTCTTTAAGAACTATCTTTATCCAAACATGCTTTTCCACCCTATCATGGGAAAAACATAAAACTCACAATAGAGCAAAGAGGAGCACACAATGGAAACATGACCACTCATGATGGTTTATTGGGAGATTTCAAATCTGACTCTATTCTTCTTCCTAGAAACCACATTCTCTAACAATTTAAGGCCCTTCTTGTGCTATATGCACCTTTTCATCATTCTCTCAATGTTGAGCTTCTTTAAGAATGATCTTTATCCAAACATGCTATGACACGCTATAAGGGGAGAAAGATAAGAGTAGAGAGTTTTTCTACTACAAGAACTCGCAACAAAGCAAAGAGAAGACCAAAATAGAAACATGAGCACGCATGATGGTTTATTGAGAGATTTCAAATAGGACTCCATTCTTCTCCCTAGACACCACATTATCAAAGTTTTTGCTATATGTGCCTTTCGAGCATCCTCTCAATGTTGAACTTCTTTAAGAAGTATATCTATTCGATCTTTATTTGAGACCCTATCAAGGGAAAATGATAAGAGTAGGGAGATTTTCTACTACACAAACTCTCAAATGAGCAAAGAGGAACACAAAATGCAAGCATGAGCACTCATGATGGTTTAATGGGAGATTTAAATTAGGATTCTATTCTTCTCCCTAGACACCAAATTCTCAAACAATTTAAGGCCCTATCTTTACTTGTGCAATATGCACCTTCTCATCATTCTCTCAATGTTGAGCTTCTTCAAGGGCTATCTTTATCCAAACATGCTTTGACACCCTATCAAGGGAAGAAGATAAGATTAGAGAGCTTTTATATTGCACAAATTCACAACCAAGCAAAGATGAGCACATAAAGATGGATGCAAATAGTCTAACACATTGAGTCTCTTTCCATGCATATTCTAGAACCTCAAAGAGTGTAAAAGACGTTCATATCTAGTTTTTAGGAATCTCTTAAGTTTTCAAATCATTTGAATCAATATCTTCAAAATATAAAAACATAATGACTTCAAGAAAACTCAAAATCTATGAATAACATAGAATATTATTAAATGATGAGAAAATATAATTGAATCTATAACTATCCATTTAAAGCAAATTATCTCAAAAACATATGCTGTTTAGAAACACTTAATTAAATTTAATGTACGGCTAAATATGCACGTAATTGAATGATCTCAACATTATATGGCGTTTAGAAACACCGAAATAAATTTAATACATGATAATAATCCATCTAATTGAATGTAGTCAATACTATCCCTTTGTAGTGAACAACATTGGTGCTAATGGAGAGCCATGTAGTCGACATTATTTCCTTCACAAAAAGTTAGCAAAGCCATCTAGTTGACATTAATTCCTGCAACATAAGAAGTTAGCAAAGCAAAGTATTATAATAATAACTTAGAAATTATTTTTAAATTATAACATACCTATGCAAAATAGAATCATGGATATATTAAAAACAATAATGATCGATCAATATCACATGAGCTATTATAATTGAATTAGAAATTACAATAATCTTCATTAGAGGTATTATAATTGAATTACAAATTACAATCATTTTCATTAGAGAAGTAGCACAAATGTTCGAATACTTCATTTCCTTTCCCTTGGCTTTGTTTTACCTTCGATATCACTACTGATGGAATTTTGGTTTTATTTGGTTTGTGCCCACCTTTTGGTGTCCAAGCCCAAAGAATGGAAGAAGTATTCTCCCAACGTTGAGGATCAGCAATATTTTCTCTCCAATATTTTGTCCAACAATCCCTATATAGTTATTCATCACTGATTTTTCCTTTTTGAAATAGGTATCCAATATTGTATCTGAACCTTAAGATGTGTTTCTGATTCTCTAGTTTGATTAACTTCAATTTCCACCATGCCAAGCCACACAGGGTACATTAAATCACATGGTTCTATGAGAACAAACTCTCCTTTTCTCACATCAAGGAATGGATTGAATTCTTTTGCCGGTTTGTTACACAATGGACCACAAAAGTGTACATCATTTTCATCTGTATCTTCATTATCAAATGTATTATCTTGCACAAAATTTGAAGATCCAAATGTTTTGCATCCACTTTTTGGCCAAAAATCATGATAAAATGTATCCTTCCATATTATTTGAGATTTCAAAACCTCCATAAGGCTTTTCCAATAAGTACCGGATTAATCCATTTTCCATAATCTGAGTTATCCCCCTTCTCTTCCAAATGCATTTTCCACCAATTGACATATCTCAAAAGTCCTTCCATGACCCTTTCATTATCCTTCACATACTCACTAGGTGGCAATAATTTTGGAACGCCTTCAGGAAGCTTCGATATGCCATCTTTATTTTTCTCCCATAGCTCTATACCATCTGCAGGTAACCAATCAGTATTTTTTTGATGCAACTTTTATTGCATCAAGGGTACCCCTTGACTCATGTAGAACACACACACACACACAAACTACGTAGATATGTACTGATGGTTCTCGTGAAACACAAAGAGTGCTTCCATCACATTATAAACAAGTGGATATTCTTCAAGAGGTGAATATGACATTAGTGAGTTTGGGATATAATAAATTATCTCAACCAACATTTTAAAAAATGTGGAATATAGAATTTAGAATAGTTTCTTTATCAAAGTCAAGTACCTTTTCCAAATGTGACTTTTGTACAGGAATAAAAGAAAAATTACAATCTACCAAAACCCATGAAGAACGTGCAAGATATTTAGCACAAAGAAGACCTCATATGCTACATCAAATGAGTTGTAGAAATCTATACTATGCTTGGAGAGTTTCCTCAGAATTATTTCTAGATAAATATTTACACATTATTCATGATAAAATGGATCAAAGTAAAACAGCTATACCACAGATTAGACCAGTTCCATTAGGGGGAAAACTAAACCGTGCATGGGCCTTATAGATTAAGGAGTGATTAGAGATCAACCAATGAGAAGAGGGTGGTGGCCACAGTCTAGTCCCTTGATCACATAGGGTAGGCATAGGCTTCCCTTGTTTTTGAGTGGTGAAACATCCAAAAATCATTTAAAACTTGTGATATTCTTTAGAGAGTGGTTTTTAGAGTCTCGAAATTGAATAAGAGCCCTTGGATTGCTCAACGTTCTAAAGGCCAAGGGTAAATGACAATAGTCAAGGCTAATTTGAGTTTGAACCCTTGGATTTCTTTTAGATCAAATGGCTGAAATGATCGCAATCATGTGGACTGCGCCTTTTATCCTGAGCCATTGGATGAGCTGCCCAATCCAATCTTAGATTTGAATTCCATGAGAGTTTGGGCACCTGAAATATGGGCCATTGGATGGAGCCAAGAATACATGGCTGAGATTGCTCCCTAAAAAGATAAAGGCACCTTTGCATGGTAGACGTCAGATTATGTATGTGATCTAACGGTTGAGAACTCACTACGCATGTAAGTCAGCCCAAAATGCGGCCGTTCGTTAGATTTTTGCCGATCTAACGGCTCAACTTCTTGTAGAGAATGATCAGAATATGGCCCCCACTCCGACGAATTTGCTTTCCCTCTCTCTCTACTATCACATTAGATTTAAACTAAACTCTTGATTTGAACTATCTAAAGGCCAAAAATGCTCAAGGAGAAGACAAGAGATTTCGGATTTCTTTTCATAATATTTTATTTCACAAAACCGTGTACTTTTCAATTTAACCTTTTTGATATCTTCAAAAGTTCCCTGTGAAATCTTTATATCATTTTTATTCAAACAAAGAAGGGTAGTCTTTTTGCATTTCTTATCTACCTTGTAAAGGTATTGAGGCTTGCATTGGGACACTCATACATTTACTCATTAACTGTTCCAATGCTTTCTTCATGCATGTTAGTGAAAGTGTTGTGTATTTTGGATTCTATTTTTCCTATGGGAGGTTTGGATACCTACCACTATGTGATTCACAAATACACACTTAGAAGAGGAATTGAGCCCTTAATGACTTGATTTCCAATTAAGCTTTTGATTCTAAGGTTAGTGGTATACCCCCACTATGCCTATGACCATTCACTAGTGTGTAGACTAGT
>CM035421.1:41498717-41503717 GCA_020310875.1 Ceratopteris richardii
AGTACATCATTTGTGAAGGAACCCAAGATTTGCATGCCAGAAAAGTTCAATGGTGATCGTACAAAGTTTCGAGGATTCTTGCAACAAGTCAAATTGTACATTCGCATGCAGCCTGATAGATACCCTGATGATGCATCCAAGGTCGGTTTTATTGGAACCTTGCTCTATGGTCAAGCTTTATCATGGTTCGCCCCAATCTTGGAGAAGGATATGGCCGTACTTCATAATTATGAGGCATTTCTTGGAGAGCTTGTCGCCACATTTGGAGATGCAGACACGAGTCGAGTGGCAGAAACAAAACTTCGAAAGCTACGTCAAGGTAACCGCCCTGCCTCTACCTATGCATCAGAATTTAGGCAATTGATATGTGACCTCACTTGGCATGAAGATTATTTCATTAGCCAATTTAGATGGGGCTTAAGGGATGACGTGAAGGACCTTCTACTCACGATGCCAGAGGTGAAGACATTGAATGAATACATCAACCAAGCCATTCAATGTGATAACCGTCTTTTTGAAAGGAAACAAGAAAAACAAGTAGAAGGAAGACCTCGCCAATGGAAACCTTTCCAGCCTACTCCTAGAGATGACACTATGCCCGAACCTATGCAGATAGATGTAACTAGGTTCCAGCCTCTAACACCACAAGAGAAACAAAGAAGGAGGGATAACAAATTATGTCTATATTGTGGAAACCCTGGCCACATTGCAGTTAATTGTCCCAACAAGAGAACAAACTCCAAAGTCGCAGCCACCCTTGTAGAGCAGGGAAACGAGGAAGTCCAGTTGTAAAAGAGACCATACAGCCGGACCATGATATACGAAAGGGTCTCATAATTCCATCCACACCCGTAGAAACATGTCTTGCCCCTGTCAAGTTAATCCTGTCTAAGAAGACCCTTTCCCTCATAGCTCTAGTAGATTCAGGAGCGTCCTCATGTTTCATTGATGAAGGACTCGTTAAGAAACATGGAATTCCAGTACTTCGAAAGAACAGACCAGTAGTAGCCGAAGTAGTAGATGGACGGCCTCTAGCATCGGGGAATATAACCATGGAAACCATACCACTAAGAGTACACCTTGGTGACCATGATTCACACATATGTTTCAATGTAATATCGAGTCCAGCAAATATGGTTATCATCGGAATGCCGTGGTTAAAGAAACATAATCCAGAAATTAATTGGGAAAAGAATAAAATCACCCGTCGAGATATCCAGAAGAACCCAACATATGTTGGAGCTAAAGCCTTCATACATGCAGTAAGGAAGGAACCTACATATATGATCTATGCCATACCAGCTCAAGAATCCAAGAAAGATGATCCAGTACAGCTACCCAATCAGTACAACGGCTTTGAAGATGTTTTTGAAAAGAAGAATGCAGATATCCTTCCAGAGCATAGACCTTATGATTGTCCCATAGATCTTCAAGAGGGAACACAACCACCCTTTGGACCAATCTACAGACTATCTCCAGAGGAACTTACAGAACTACGCAAGAACATTGATGAGAATCTAGCAAAGGGGTTTATCAAACACTCGAAGTCTCCAGCAGGAGCTCCTATTCTATTTGTAAAGAAGAAGGATGGGACTCTCCGGATGTGTGTAGATTATCGTGGATTGAACAAAGTCACTATAAAAAACAGATACCCTCTACCACTCATATCAGAGCTCTTGGAACGCCTTGGAAAAGCAAAATTCTTCACGAAAATTGATCTTCGAGGAGCTTACAACCTTGTCAGGATCAGAGAAGGAGACGAATGGAAGACAGCATTTCGAACAAGGTATGGGCATTTTGAATATGTAGTTATGCCCTTCGGTCTTACAAATGCTCCAGCTGTCTTCCAACATATGATGAATGATATTTTTCGAGAATATTTAGATGATTTTGTTGTAATATACCTTGATGATATCTTGATATTTTCAAAAAATCTAGAGGATCATGAAGATCATGTAAAGATAGTCCTAGAGAAACTAAGAGAAAAAGGATTGTATGCGAAATTGGAGAAGTGTTCTTTTCATAAGACAGAAGTGGAATTTTTAGGGTACATAGTATCAGATAAAGGAATTTTTATGGACCCTAAGAAGATTGAGACAATCCTTGATTGGCAACCACCTTCATGTGTTCGAGATGTACAATGTTTTTTGGGGTTTGCCAATTTCTATAGGATATTCATCAGAGATTACTCCAAGATAGTGACACCTCTTACCAAGCTTACAGGGAACTCCAAATTCTCATGGACCGAAGAAGCAGAGAAGGCCTTTCAGACCTTGAAATCAGCATTCACTACTGCTCCAATCCTAGTTCATCCTGATTCTAGTAAGCCCTTCTTCCTTGAGACAGATGCATCGGACTTTGCTCTAGGGGCCATTCTTTCCCAATATGGAGATGATGGACAACTACATCCAGTTGCATATCATTCAAGGAAGTTTTCCCCTCCAGAAATTAATTATGAAATTCATGATAAAGAACTCCTTGCCATAGTAGACGCGTTTGATACCTGGCGTCACCATCTAGAAGGAGCAGCTCATAAAGTCATTGTATATTCAGATCACAAGAACCTAGAGTATTTTATGACCACCCGGATCCTCAATAGAAGGCAATCTCGATGGAGTAACTTTTTATCCAGATTCGACTTTGTCATCACATACCGTCCAGGACGTCATCAATGTCAGTCAGATGCCCTATCCAGAAGATCTTACCTTGCACCAAAGAAGGGTGAAGAGGCCTTTGATCAACAAGAGAGTGTATTACTCAAGCCCGAGCATCTCCAGTTAGCAGCTATCTCTTCAAGCCATCATGAAGATTCAGCCTTGAATCAGTTGATCCGTGAGAATCTACCACAGGATGAATTGTTTTGTAACGTTAAGCAGAAAGCTCAAGAAGGAAAATTCCAAGAAGTAAACGAATTTCAGGAAAAGGATGGTTTACTACTCTATAAGAACCTATTGTATGTCCCTCCAGGAAAGCCCAGGATCCAAGTACTTCAACAACGCCATGACAACCTTGCAGCAGGACATTTTGGAGTAAATAAAACAATAGAACTCATATCAAGGGACTTTTGGTGGCCTCAGATGTGGAAGGAAGTCAAAGAATACATTCGAACCTGTGATACTTGCAATAGATCTAAGGTACCCCGACATAAACCTCATGGCCTCTTGCAACCTCTACCTATTCCAGAAAGGCCATGGGCTTCATTGTCGATGGATTTCATCACAGATCTACCAAAGTCAGATAAGTATGATGCCATTCTTGTTATTGTGGATAGATTTACAAAGATGGCACACTTCATTCCAACTACCAAGGCAATCACAGGTGCAGCCACTGCCAGACTTTTTCTTAGGTACATATTTAGGCTTCATGGATTGCCTGATGACATTGTCAGTGATCGAGGTCCACAGTTCATATCCAGCTTTTGGAACAGTCTTTGCAAGCTCCTTGGTGTTCAAGTTAAACTATCTACAGCAAATCATCCACAGACTGATGGACAAACAGAACGAGTGAATCAAGTCCTGGAGCAATATCTCCGTTGCACTAGCAACTATCACCAAAATGACTGGTTTGAGTTGTTACCCTTTGCAGAGTTTGCCTATAACAATAGTGTTCATGCATCTACTAAGCAAACTCCCTTCTTTGCAAACTATGGACAACATCCAAGGATGGATATACAACTCTCAAATCATGTCAAGAACCCAGCTGCCAGAGACAAGGCCCAGTACCTGATGGACATTCACAAAGAACTGAAGGAAGAGATCCATAAAGCTCAACAACAATATAAGTACTATGCAGATCAACATCGTGTCCAGAATCCATCGTATCAAATTGGGGATAAAGTATGGTTACTCCGAAACAATTTACAAACTTCAAGGCCTTGTGCAAAGTTAGATCATCAAAAGTTTGGACCATTTACCATCTTGGCCAAGATTAATCCAGTCACCTTCAAACTCCAGTTACCGAGTACCATGAGAATACATCCAGTTTTCCATGTATCCATGTTGGAACCATATCAGATTTCACCATTGAGGGGGGAGAGACCTAGTCCTTCACCACCTATTGAGATTGATGATCATGAAGAATTTGAAGTCGAGCATGTCCTAGATTCCAGAATATCCCGGGGAAGATTGGAATACCTTATTCATTGGAAAGGGTATGACATCAGTGATCGTACTTGGGAACCTGCAGAAAACCTTCAGAGAGCACCAATCAAGGTTCGAGAATTCCATAAGAAAAATCCAACGAAGCCGAGACCAGATAACATGACCGCTCCTCGTGGAACTCGTCGCTTGAGGGGGAGGTGATGTCATGGACGAAGGAAACCATCCTGAACCTAAGATTCCATGTGAACCCTGTATCTCATGATTGGTTCAGAATTAGGAGAAACCAATGCTTCCATTGCGTCCGGAATGTGCCAAAACCCCAAGATCAACTGTCTATTCGCTGAATTCTGACATTGGGAGGTCTTGTTACAAATCGATGACATCATGATGACATCATCAGTTCGCAACCGCCTTGGGAACCGCCCTTGAAAACCTATATAAGGAGGGGTTGGCCACATTCATAATCAGTCTTGCCAATGCCAGTCTTGGGAGCTCAAGGAGTCGTGACCTCCAAGTAAGTACATTCAAGTTCCAGTTCAAGTTCTAGTCTTGTTTCTAGCTCTAGTCTTGTCTAGTCTTGTATTGTGGACATCCTTTCTTGTCCTATTGTAATCTCGTAGTACGAGATCCTTTCTAGTTATTTCTTGTATCCAGTTCATATCCCTGAGGGGATTTCTTGTAATCGAGATATCTTGTTTCCTACCTACGATCCCGGGTTGTGGGATCTCCTGTATCATCTCTAGTCGAGTTTTCCATACCTATTGGTCCCGGGTTGTGGGACATCTTGTATCGATCGTATATTCTTGTAGCATTTTCCCTTCGTGGGTATTCTTGTAATCAGAACTGTGTTTCCGAAATCTTGTCTTGTGTAGTCAGAGAGCACAATCTAGTGCTCCCCTG
>CM035421.1:41506217-41771217 GCA_020310875.1 Ceratopteris richardii
CGAGCCTCTGAGCATTTCCAACCATATCAAGTGTAGGCTTTTGCAACCATATCATTCTTTGGTCACATGATATGAGCAAAGAGGCTCGAACTTAAGTTCGAGCCTCTTTGTTCCTCTTTGTTCTTTTGCACATAACACACAACAATCCTGAACTTGATATGGTTGGAAAACCTGAGAGGCTGGAACTTAACTTGGTATGGCTGGAAAACCTTAGGCTCATATCATGTGATCCAACAACGCTGAACTTGATATGGCTGGAAAAGCTTAGAGGCTCGAACTTAAGTTCGAGCCTCTTTGTTCTCTTGCTCATAATACACAACAATCCTAAACTTGATATGATTGGAAAAGCTGAGAGGCTCGAACTTAAGTTCTAGCCTCTTTGTTCTTTTGCTCATATCATGTGATCCAACAATCCTACACTTGATATGGTTGGAAATGCTCAGAGGCTCGAACTTAAGTTCGAGCCTCTCAGCTTTTCCAACCATATCAAGTTCAGGATTGGTGTGTCTTATGTGCAAAAGAACGAAGAGGCTCGAACTTAAGTTCGAGCCTCTGAGCTTTTCCAACCATATCAAGTTCAGGATTGTTGGATCACATGATATGGTTGGAAAAGCTGAGAGGCCTTAGGTTCTGATATTAAGTTCGAGCCTCTTTGTTCTCTTGCTCATAATACACAACAATCGTGAACTTGATATGGTTGGAAAACCTGAGAGGCTCGAACTTAACTTGGTATGGCTGGAAAAGCTGAGGCTCATATCATGTGATCCAACAATGCTGAACTTGATATGGCTGGAAAAGCTCAGAGGCTCGAACTTAAGTTCGAGCCTCTTTGTTCTTTTGCACATAAGACACAACAATCCTAAACTTGATATGATTGGAAAAGCTGAGAGGCTCGAACTTAAGTTCGAGCCTCTTTGTTCTTTTGCTCATATCATGTGATCCAACAATCCTACACTTGATATGTTGGAAATGCTCAGAGGCTCGAACTTAAGTTCGAGCCTCTCAGCTCTTCCAACCATATCAAGTTCAGGATTGGTGTGTCTTATGTGCAAAAGAACGAAGAGGCTCGAACTTAAGTTCGAGCCTTTCAGCTTTTCCAATCATATCAAGTTTAGGATTGTTGTGTCTTATGTGCAAAAGAACAAAGAGGCTCGAACTTAAGTTCGAGCCTCTGAGCTTTTCCAACCATATCAAGTGTAGGATTGTTAGATCACATGATATGAGCAAAAGAACAAAGAGGCTCGAACTTAAGTTCGAGCCTCTCAGCTTTTCCAATCATATCAAGTTTAGGATTGTTGTGTATTATGAGCAAGAGAACAAAGAGGCTCGAACTTAAGTTCGAGCCTCTAAGCTTTTCCAGCCATATCAAGTTCAGAATTGTTGGATCACATGATATGAGCCTCAGCTTTTCCAGCCACACCAAGTTAAGTTCGAGCCTCTCAGCTTTTCCAACCATATCAAGTTCGGGATTGTTGTGTGTTATGTGCAAAAGAACAAAGAGGCTCCAACTTAAGTTCGAGCCTCTGAGCTTTTCCAACCATATCAAGTTCAGGATTGTTGGATCACATGATATGATTGGAAAAGCTGAGAGGCCTTAGGTTCTGAAGCCATGTCAAGTGTAGGATTGTTGTGTCTTATGTGCAAAAGAACAAAGAGGCTCGAACTTAAGTTTGAGCCTCTGAGCATTTCCAACCATATCAAGTGTAGGCTTTTCCAACCATATCATTCTTTGGTCACATGATATGAGCAAAGAGGCTCGAACTTAAGTTCGAGCCTCTTTGTTCTTTTGCACATAAGACACAACAATCCTAAACTTGATATGATTGGAAAAGTTGAGAGGCTCGAACTTAAGTTCGAGCCTCTTTGTTCTTTTGCACATAACACACAACAATCCTGAACTTGATATGGTTGGAAAACCTGAGAGGCTCGAACTTAACTTGGTATGGCTGGAAAAGCTGAGGCTCATATCATGTGATCCAACAATCCTGAACTTGATATGGCTGGAAAAGCTTAGAGGCTCGAACTTAAGTTCGAGCCTCTTTGTTCTCTTGCTCATAATACACAACAATCCTAAACTTGATATGATTGGAAAAGCTGAGAGGCTCGAACTTAAGTTCGAGCCTCTGAGCTTTTCCAACCATATCAAGTGTAGGATTGTTAGATCACATGATATGAGCAAAAGAACAAAGAGGCTCGAACTTAAGTTCGAGCCTCTCAGCTTTTCCAATCATATCAAGTTTATGATTGTTGTGTATTATGTGCAAAAGAACAAAGAGGCTCGAACTTAAGTTCGAGCCTCTGAGCTTTTCCAACCATATCAAGTTCAGGATTGTTGGATCACATGATATGAGCCTCAGCTTTTCCAGCCATACCAAGTTAAGTTCGAGCCTCTCAGGTTTTCCAACCATATCAAGTTCACGATTGTTGTGTGTTATGTGCAAAAGAACAAAGAGGCTCGAACTTAAGTTCGAGCCTCTGAGCTTTTCCAACCATATCAAGTTCAGGATTTGTTGGATCACATGATATGAGCGTCAGCTTCTCCAGCCATACCAAGTTAAGTTCGAGCCGCTCAGCTTTTCCAATCATATCAAGTTTAGGATTGTTGTGTCTTATGTGCAAAAGAACAAAGAGGCTCGAACTTAAGTTCGAGCCTCTGGGCTTTTCCAACCATATCATTGTTTGGACACATGATATGAGCGTCAGCTTTTCCAGCCATATCAAGTTTAGGATTGTTGTGTCTTATGTGCAAAAGAACAAAGAGGCTCGAACTTAAGTTCGAGCCTCGGAGCTTTTCCAACCATATCAAGTTTAGGATTGTTTGGTCACATGATATTAGCAAAAGAGCAAAGAAGAGTTAGAGCCTCTTAGCTTTTCCAACCATATCAAGTTTATGATTGTTGTGTGTTATAGGATTGTTGGGTCACATGATATGAGCAAAAGAACAAAGAGGAGTTTGAGCCTCTCAGCTTTTTCCAACCATATCAAGTTCAGGATTGTTGGATCACATGATATGAATAGAAGAACAAAGAGGCTTGAACTTAAGTTCGAGCCTCGGAGCTTTTCCAACCATATCAAGTTTAGATTTCTTGTGTCTTATTGCAAAAGAACAAAGAGGATCGAACTTAAGTTCGAGCCTCTAAGCTTTTCCAACCATATCAAGTTTAGGATTGTTGGATCACATGATATGAGCCTCAGCTTTTCCAGCCATGTCAAGTTTAGGATTTTTGTGTCTTATGTGCAAAAGAAGAAAGAGGCTCGAACTTAAGTTCGAGCCTCAAAGCTTAAAATCAAGTCTCTTATCTTTTTCAACTAAGCGAATAGTATTTTTAACTCAAATATATTTCCAAATTTAAACACAATGGGAACGAACTTAAGAGGCTCGAACTTCGTAAATATAAAGTATGATAATTAGAGAGAATAGTATTGATTATAAATTTGATGACTATGAATGAGAAATTTGATGTTAATATATTCATATTGTTTGTTATTATGTTGATGTGATTAAAAAAAAGTTTTTTTGTTTTACTTTCAGGAGCAATGGAAAACACAAATGAATTTCAAAGCAATGTGATCGATAATGTATTTTCATTGGAAAATTTATCAAAATCAAGTGGGATGAAGGTTCCTTCAAATAGGATTAAGGTTCAGAAATCTTTTGATTTGACACACAAGGAAGACATGAAATGGTTTGCTGATACTTATGATCATGAAGGAAACTTCAAAGGAGATGTACATTTATTTATGACAGATGCAGGATCTACATATGGTGATATGGGAAATATTGTTCATGTTAAAGAAGATGTAAATGCACAAGGCACACCATGTTTTACTTGTAAAGTGCTTCCAGATGGTGAGAATATTAATGCGAATAAGTTTTCCTTATCATGGGAGACTTTGTGTTTGGATGATATGAAAGATAGTATCTCAAAGTCTGATCGATCATTAGGTTCAATTGGATCGATCGAATTGATCGAATCAATAGAAGAATTAGTGAAAATTATAAAAGAAGCCAAAAGATTAACACAAAAGTCAAAATCTTTGAAGAGAAGCTCAGATGTATTTGAGAGATCTAAGAAACGAAAGTTGAAAGGTTCTTCAAATAAAGATTTAGGATCATCATCAAAGTCTGTACAAAACGATGAAGGTGTATCAATCCGACATTTAGATAATAGGAGTGAAGAAACAGAGGATACAGTAGTGCAGCCACAAGAAAATAAAATGATGGATTTACTACTTCAAAAACAAGAATACTATGCTTTTGGTTCTGATGCAGTATTTAATGTTGATGTAAAAAGATGTTTTCCAGCACCATCGAATTATGTATATCGGAAATTAAACAGAGATTGGGTGCGTACATTAATGAATGATTTTGTCCTGGCTCCGAAAGAGAATGAAGTTCTTGCAGTTGTTATGCCTATTGATCCAAGTGTGAGAATACCTCTAAAAACTTTATCTCATGATGATATTGATAAAGTTGAGTATTGGATAATATCTGGACAACATTCAATTAGCGCAGCGAAAACTTTACAAACTGTTAATTCTCCGATGGTGACATTACAGTTACGACAGCAATTTAGATATAGAAAAGCAAAAATTATAGTAAATTGTCCTCCAAAAATTTCAAGGGAGATATCTAAAGAGGCTAATTTGATGGTGGCAAAGTCATTACAGAAGGAACCATTTGTGGATCAACTTTTACAAGCTAGATCTCAATGGAAAGCCAATGGATGTCCATCCAAACCTCCTCCAGGTGTTAATCAGAGTAAAAGAGAATTTATATCATGGCAGGTATGTTTATATTCTTTGTATTTTTTGTGTTTTAGTTACTATATATTATTATTTTTTAAAACTTGTATTTATTTAAAATATATGTTTTTTTTCAGAATTTTGTAGAGACTACAGAGCAAACTTTACAAAAAGGATTTATAAAGAATGATTTGCATCTTCTTTTATGTAATGATGAGGAATGGAAGAATTGGATATCAATAATGCGTTTGTATAGTCAAGGGGCACTACTTAATACAAAGGGTGAAGTGTCAAATAACAAAAGAGATTCAACAAAAGATGTTATATCGACATCCGCAAAGATGGTAGCAATGAAAGGTGGTCAATTGAAGCAGGCACCAGGGACAGTTATATTAGGGCCGACATTGTTCAGATGTATTGCAGGTTTGGACAATAAAGAAATTTTAGAACTTCAAAAGGCAATTTTAGAGAAGAAAATTTTGTTAAAACAGGCAAAATCATTGAAGCACATGGTTGACATGGAAGAAATGGCATGGAGATTAAAGACAGATCGTGTCTTGAAAAATGCTATAATTGCATTTTTTATTGATTTAACAACAGAGGTTTTGACTTGGGAAAAGCTCTGTGAGAAATACAATATCACAGATGTACAATATGAAAAAATTAAAAGTTACAGTGAAACATTTGTGAAAGACTCGTTAAACAGGGCAAAGAAGTCTCCTCCTTTACCAAAGGCCGCCATAACTTTGTTGAGTCATTTGTATAGAGTTGCAATGGGAATAAAGACCACAGCAAATGTTATTCCATGGTCAATCTATGGATTTGGTTTCGATTTGAACAAGGTGGAAAGTTGTTGTGCAGAGCAAGTTCTTCCATTCAATATTGTTTTCTTAAGGTTTGATTCAGAACTGTACAGTTTACATAGTCGGGAATGCATTTCAGCAACGTTCTTTTCCAGATTGATTTTTGCACTCAACGCGATGAACTCCGAGACAGAATATGTTCTAGTATCTTTTATTGATTTCCTCTATGTCCATATGCTTGTAGAAGGAGTTCAACATACAGCTACAAAAATGACTTTCAAAATTGGAGCCACTCAGAGTAGTAATCCTTCCATCAAAGGAGAGATGGATTTTGCAATAGTGCTTATGTACATTAGCAAAGAGGATAATTATCAGATGATTGATAGAATAGATCAAGCAAATCTAAATATTTTTGCTCATAAAGGTCTGGATGGATTCATAGAAAAAAATTTCATTGATGATTTCATTAATAGTTTTGCTCGTGAAGACAGCTATGTTGTAGAGTTGTATTGTCGAGGAGTTGTTCTTCAAAGAAGTTTATCTAAGAAACGCAAATGTTTTGGTATATGTTTAGATGTTGAAGAAAAACAATTAGAATCAATTTGCTCTTCAGTTTTTGAGAATGACCTTGCTTTGCATCAATGGTGTGATATCAGTAATCAAGATACAGATATCAGGAATCAAGATACAGATAATACAAATGTGTTCGAGAATGTTGATGCTGAGATTGATGTACAACCTAGTGGAGAAGAATCAGAAAGTAATCAGGATGATACAGAAACCGATGAACATATTGTTACAATGGATGAAGATACTGCAGGTACTTCAAATGTATGAGGAAAAAAAGAAGGTTGAGAAAATATTGATTCCATGTAATGTAATAAATACCATAATTTTCAAAGTATATTTTTCTTTATATGCTAGTGATGATTGCATTTCTTGAACAATAGATTTTTATTTTGAACATATTACCTTGTTGAGTAAAGTGATGTGAATCGATTATATTTAAATCTTTTTATCTATTGTTAATATCATATGTTTGTGAGTTAAAGTTCGACATCTCTTGTCTATTCGAGTAATTTAAAAATTAGATGCATAAATTCACATGTTATAATTTTTAAATTGATATGCATGATTTATGACTCCTTTGTTTGAAAAAATCTGAAACATATTGTTTTTAAAATTATGATGCATTTGATTAAATACAGTTTTGAAATGTACGGTTAAGATGCAAATATTGAACTGTGCAGTTTTTAAAATCGAAAGCTTATTGTTTGACGTAGATGCACAGTGAAATTAATTATAAGTGTTTAGATAGAGAAATTAATAGATAGATTTTTATCATAAAGAGAAATTAATTGAGAAAATAAGTATTGATATGTCTGCATATTCTATTGATTATTATACATCTTTTGGATTTCTTTTTATTATAGATGTTAACAAAAATAAACAGTTCATAAGTGATGATGGTATTGGAAAGCTTATTGGCCACTTTGAGGATGAAATGAGTACTCTACATGAGCAAAGCTCTTTTCAAACATCAGATAAGCTATCTAATGTTATGGAGAAACGACATGCTAGGCCTTTTTGGATTTTACCAGGTATATTGTGTAATATTATGATTATTTTATTCATATTATAACTCATTTATTGTAGATATATCAATAAGTTATCTTAAAGCACTCTTTTTAGTTATTGTGTATAATAAACCTCATTGTTTGATATATGCAGATAATATCTATCATCTTCATATAAGCAACAATTTTCTCCTTCTCGATCTAAATGCCCTTTTGTTCAAAAAAGATATAAGATGGAACATATCAGAGAAAGATTATGTAAAAAATCATTCAAATATTGATGACAAAAGATATTCTTTTCTTATGGTGAGGAGCCAAGAAGATTATTATATGGATCACATTGAAGAAATATATAAACCAGATCAACTTATCATTAATGCTAGTTTCTTCAAAGGTTCTATCCCAATAGAAAATTGCAGCGACATTACCCCTTATCAAGCAAGACATGATCGTTCAGTACCAAGTGATCTTCTATCCTATATTTTGAGCTTCATCCAAAGAGATGATATTTTGCTCAATCGAATCCGACAACCACATATCATCAAAGAACATCTTATATTTCCTATGTTTCAACTTGCAATGGAGAATTCATCTTCTATGTTAGAACATGATATCTTGAGTGAATCAAATGATCATTCAAATAACTTGAGAGTATCTTCTTTTGATGACTATGAAGTACATAATAATAGTGAGAAAAATGTAGATGTTCCATTGATTTGCAACGAAATTGAAAAGGAACATACAACAATAGCATCGACAAAGCTAGAGGTTCCATTGAATTGCAAGGAAATCGAAAAGGGAGATCTAGCAACAATAGCTTCAACATTTGGTGTTCCACTTTTAAATAAAGAGCAGCTAAAACTATTACAAATGTGCTACAAAAATAAAAGCATGAGAGAAAATCATGCAATAGTGTATGCTACAAGATTGGGCTATCGACAAAGTCGTTTCATAAGCGGAGTTGCAGCAAAAGCATACATAAAAAGGTTACAAAAGGCATACCTTAATTTAATAGGTAAAGAAATTCGTCATACAATATTTATGTTTTTCTTTAATATCTACAGACAAATATTTATAAAATTTTTCTTTTGCAGGATAAAGAAAAACGTTGACGGCAAGGTGGATTATTAAATTTTCTCAAGATCTTTTGATTGGTTTGAAGATAACCCATTTTTTTAATGTTAGTTTCCTTGTTTCATGAAAGATTGTTTTTCTTCACAAATAAACACACATACACATACATACATATATATATATATACACACGCATATATATGTGCACACACACACACACATATGATAACCCATTTTTTTAATGTTAGTTTCCTTCTTTCATGAAAGATTGTTTTTCTTCACAAATAAATACACACACACACACATATATATGAAGTTTTTTCTAGGCTTAGTCTACTTTTAATTATATTGATTATAAGAAAAACTATAAAAGGAAATTGGAATCCCCATGAATATAAAATCATGCATTCAAATCAATTTTCCTACATTTTCTTATGTATTATCAATTTTAATTTACTATAAGTTTTAAATATTGAGAGAAATGATAATGGCTTAATTAAACATATCTTTAGTTACTGTCATTATGAAGTAATATAGAATGTAAAACAATTGATTTTTATATAAATCTAATTAACTTCAATTTTATTTTGCAGAACAAAATGCTGATTTGCATATGAACTACAAAGAAAACCCAAGCTTGGCATTGATGTCTTGCTTGTCTTCACACATATATGAATCTTCATCAAGAAAGCAAGGATTTTCTTCATTCCCAAGAGATGAAAGAAGGGTATTGATACTGGAAATGAATGGCATTTTGCTCAAGACAATTGACAAGGAAAGGGGTGATCTATTACTTGAATCTTTGCAAAACCATATGAATTTTATTGAAGAGAACACAAGAATTGTGCATTACATTCGCAAGGATGCATTATATTTCTTGGATTTTTGTATGGATCTTTTTGAAGTGTGGATTTGGACGACAGAAAGAGTGTCGATAGCTCAAAGAACACTTGCAGTATGTTTTCCAAAACACCATCAAAGATTTCATATTATAGCAGGTCAGAGTGCATGCCAAAAAACTGATATCCGTATCGGATATAAGTTTGTGCATCATAAAAACTTGGACACAATTTGGAAAATTTTTCCAGATTTGGATGGAAATAATACCATTATTTTTGATGATACATTATATCATGTGATTTGGAATATGAAAGGCACTTATGTAATTCTACCGAAGCTGTGGAGGCAATCATCGGAGGAGTTGGAAAACTTTTTATCCAAAACAATGATTCCGTGGCTTTATGGATGGATTTGCTCAAAGAACAGACGTTCTTATACATGTAATACAATTGTAAATCAGAAACCTTGTGATAGAGAAACATATTATGTACTTGAACAATATATTCAGAAACGATATCAATGATTTTAAAATATTTGAACATCATGTATTTTATTGGTGTTTTTAAACACCACATATTTTTGGGACTGTTCAACCAAGTGAAAAATTATTGAAAGCCTAAATTGTATATATTTGAGTAATTACTGAATTCGATTGTTTTTCAAAGCCCTAAGTTAGTATGAAAGATTTATTATAAAACTATATGAAACAATCTATAGTATTGACATAATTTTCATATCATTCACCTAAATGAACAATTATTAGTATGTCAAATTGCATATTATTAAGTATTGTTAAATTAGATCTAAATTCATGTGGTTGCTTTTTTTTTTAAATGGAGGTTCAGTAGAGGCATACTCCTCCAGGATTTAGCTTTGAATTTGCAACTGTATAAGGAAGGGCATAGTATCCGTGGGACCCACCTTATCCCACAAGATACAACTTTCCATGTTAAACATGTCCCTTACATGTGATGATGGGGGTTGAACCCCCCGTCCCCGCCTCAAGAGTCGAGAGGCCCAACCACCCGAATGCTTTTCTTTGTTTATTCATACTCCTTGGTGTTTTTTTAAATAAGCTCATCAACTAATATTATTTTTTATCTATTGAAAGCTTAAAACATTTTAACAAAAAGAAGATGTATTCATGAATTGATCTTTGTAAGAAGAATATAACATAGAAATTATAAGTTAATTCCATCACTTGGTATTATAAATGGGACTTGAATAATTCCCAAATTTTGTGAATAGGCCTTCAAGGGCTTTTGAATGGGGATCTCATTTTGGATACGTTCCATGTTGGGACCAAAGGATCTGTTGGACGTCATGCAATGAATTGGATGATGAACTATTTTAGCTTGCATTGTGAGGTTATGCCTACAACTGGAAGGTTGCACTTGTCAGATAACTTTACTCGTCGAGAGGTATTTCAAATATATAGAGAAGACATGGAAAATAGAAATGAGAAGTATGTGTTGTATCGTCACTTTACTCGATTATGGAAGGAAGAGTTTAACAATGTTTCTATTCCTCGTAAAGTTAGAATGGGTGAATGTTCAGTTTGCGCCACTTTGAAAAACATGGCAAAAGGGGCTACAACACCACAGGAAAAGCATAATTTTAAAAACCTTCTTAACAACCATCGTGAGAGTCAAGCTTTAGAGAGAAAGAAAGCAATTCATCATGGAAGTAAAGCACTCAGAAATCCGGAGCATTATATGTGTTTGTTGATCGATGGTATGGATAAAAAAAAAACTTGTTTGCCACATTTTTATCGCATCCCTAAGGACATTGGAGATGAAGTCCTTGTGCAAATGCATTTGGTTGGTGCTTTGGTATACAATGGAACTGTAATGTCCAAGGTTTTCTTCACATATCCGAATGTGCATAATGATCCAAACCTTACAGTTACTGTCATTCATCGTGTTTTGCAATCATGGAAGGGTCTTTTGACACCAACTCTATATTTGCAACTAGATAATACTGCAAGAGAGAATAAAAATTCTACAGTCTTTGGATATTTAAGCATGCTTGTTGAAAAATAGGTATTTCAGAAGGTTAAGGTAAATTTCCTTCTGGTTGGCCACACTCATGATCACATTGATCAAATGTTCAGTACTTTCTCTAAGAAGTTGGCACGTAACAATGCTTTTACTCTTCCGATTTTATCTGAGCTGATTTCAGAAGCATATACTCCGAAACCAGAAGTTCAACACCTCACACAGATTTATGACTTTAAGCACTTTTGCTCAATGGGCCTTGATAATAGTGCTAAGGTTTTGGCTCCATTGCACAATATTAGTTTCAACCATGTATTCTTGATGAGGAGGGTTGATGAAATAACCCTTTTATTTGCAAAGCAGTATTCATCTTCTCTTGGGTGGGAGCCTAAAGAGGGATGTAGATTCTTATTGCAGGTGCCTAATTTGTCTACTGTAACAGTGTATGGTGCAGAACAATCACCATATGAAGATAAAAACAATACAGAAAGATGTGGAAGTGTGGTTGATCAAAGTAAAAGCTGGATGCATGCACTCATTGAAAAGAAGAGACATATTGAGCGTGCAAAAAAATATGCTGGAGATCAAGATGTATCTTGGTGGGAGGACTTTTTCAATCATCAAGAAGAGATTATACAGTATACAATTGCAGGTCACTGGCCAGTTGATGTTCCATTCACATGGGATTTTTGTACACAAAGATCCGTGAATGTGGCCCAAGCATGTAATGCAGATGCACTTCAAAGTTTTATACATCCACCAGAAAGAAATATTTATGTAGGCCCAAGGATGACAAAACAGGCAGAAGCAAGATGGCAAGGAAATTTAATAGAGATAAATGTTGGAACACTTATTGCAGTACTTGCTGATGGTGATAAGGCTACCAGACCATTTTGGATTGCAAAGGTTTTAGAGATAACTAAAGATATTGATCAGAGAAGAATAGAGGCTTTGATGGTGCATTGGTATTACACTAAAAGTAGTAATGCATTCACAGGTAAATATAACTTAGAAATGGTGTGTGATACTAAACGAACAGGTTCAAAAAAGAAAAAGAATATTCGAAGCACATCCACTCTTAAAATGGATGATGTAGATATTCTTGTTTATGATTTTTCCTTGACAAAAACAGGTCACTTGAGGAAAGCAACCATCAACATGATAAAACAAAAGCTTCCAGATGTATGTGGTACAGGAAATCATAGGCAAACAAGAAGAGTTTTGCATGATCCTGCAGAATTTCGTATGTACATGGATGAAGATAGAGCTCTTGTGGATATAGAAGAAGAAGAAGAGAGCTCTCAACAGTATGAGACTGATCAAGTGCATCAGATGATGAGGGTGTAGACATAGATCGACAAAGTTGTGAGTTGCATTGAAGCTCTCAGACATTTTTAGTGCTCGAAGTAGTTTGGTTAATGAAACCATGTTTTGTAGCAATTTTGAATAACAATCAGATATCCACCCATTAAAAATATGTCTAAAATGTTATTTTTGTATAAGAACTATTCAGTTCTACATTCTTTATATAGATTTTAGACATGTCAATGTCTTATCATATAGATTTTGGACATGTCAATCTCTTATCATATACATTTTGGGACATGTCAATGCCTTATATAGTCAAATTTTGACTACATTTTTGAGCTCTTTTTTTATGAGAAAATGACAAAAAATGTAAAAAATCACATGTTTTCACCTCATTTTTGTAATATATGTATACTGGTATAAAGGAATCTCAAACATAAGCTGCTATTTGCTTGATTTTTGACGAGAGTGTTCTCTTTTTACGACATAGTTCTCGTTTGTTACGACTCGCTGTTTCATATGTTTGGTACTTTGATAGTGGGGCAACCAAACATATTACATTAGTGTGCAGTTTCTTCAGTTCACTTGAGCCTGCCTCCATAGGGAATACTTTCACATGTACTAACAAATCCTCTTATCCTCTAATGGGAGTTGGTAAGATCATTTTGAATACTACCAATCATAGTTCTTTCACATTGTCAGATGCTTTGTATGTACCACCAATCAAGAAAAGTATCTTGTTAGTTTTGGCATTGGATGAAATTGGCTTGGTTGTCAAAGTTGTTGATGATCGAAGTATACTTCATGATCTCTCAAATGGTGATGCTATTATTGCTTCTAGCATTTTATGGCATGGGCTGTATATGCTCATAGATTATGCAAAGTCTATGACTGATTCAAAATGTATACTTCAAGATTCTAAGGATATCTTAGATGCAAAGCTTTGGCATGCATGATTTGGTCATTTGAATTTTGCTAGTTTGCTACGCTAGCCGAAATTTGAAATGGTGTCCTCTCTGCACAAGCTCAAGGAAACTTGTACAAATGTTTGCAAAGGCTGTGTTTTGGGCAAAATGCATCGCTCATCCTTCCCAAAAGATGGTTAAGTTCAAGCTACTCATAAATTTCATCTTGCTTATAATGATGTATGTGGTCCTATGCAGACACCTTCTTTCGAGGAATACCTTTAATTAGTGACGTTTATTGATGATTTCTCAAGGCATGCATGGGTGTATCCATTGAAAGCAAATTACAAAGTGTTTATGTGCTTCAAATAGTTTCTAGTTATGACTAAAAATATTTGAGCATGTAAATTGGGCACCATCCATTTTGATCGAGGGGGGGATACATGTTTTCTGATTTTAATGCATTTCTAGCTAAATGTGTGATAAAACATTAGTGTTGAGTTCCATATGCACCTCAATAAAATGGAGTTACTAAAAGTAAAAACAAGACTCTCATGGACATGATGAGGTGTATGGTCAAAAGTCAAGCTTTACCATAGCTTCTAGCTTGAGGTTATTATGTGTGTAACATATGTGCTTAACAGGTGTCCCACCAAAGCACTCAAAATTTTCCCTCCATATGAGGCTTGGCATGGTTGCAAGCCATCTCTTGTTCATATCTATGTCTTGCGATGTTTGGAATATGCATTAGTGCCTAAACAAAATGCAAGAAATGGGATCATAAAGCAGTGAAATGTATTTTTGTTGGGTACAGTTTGGAAAGCGAAGCCTATCATCTGCATCATCCATAGACTAAAAGCATTTTGGTTAGCCATGAGGCTACTTTTGTTGAAGATGCAATAAGGAAACTTCAGTTAGCTCTAGAGATGTGTATGACATTTTGTTATCTCTTTTTATAGGTGCATAGTCAAGTGGTGGTCCAAATGAGGCAATTTTGCAACCTTTACAGGTTCCACATGATGATGCAGGTCATTCCATTTTTATGCAGATTTACATGATGCACTTATTTATGATATAGCTGATATAGGGTAGGCAGAAACTATGCCTAATTGGCTTGTGCAAACTTTGAGAGATAGCAAATTAGATTGATCTCTATCATATCGTACTTGTTTAGGATCACATAGTGCTTTCTTTCGACTCGATTGCCATGCTATGGCGACCTCTAGTCTTTGTGATGAGATCGAGCCTCTTTCTTTTCATAAAGCACAAAATTGAAAAAAATGGATGGCTTCTATGTAATCAAAATATGATGCTATTATGAAGAATGACACCTTATCTTTATGAGATTTGCCTTCAGGTAAAAACACTACAACATATTGAGGGTATACCGAGGTTCCTACCGAGGAAAATGAACGCGGCTTTATTTGCCGCAACGCTGGTGTAAAGGTCGGTTTCCGCGTCGGTGCCAAAAAGTCGGTATAGGTGTCGGTCTAGACGTCGGTAAAAGCGTCGGTATATGCGTCGGTATCTGTGAAGAGATGGATAGGTATGTGCTTGAAGATGAAGAGGTGTTGCAAAATCCTTGATCTACACCAGCCAATTGAACTCCAGGAGTATATGGTGGGTCCTTTTAGCTTGCCAATGGATGTATTAGACACCGTATGTACCTTGGAAGATCACTGTCAAAAAGATAGATCAAAACAGATAAGTTGGAGTTAGCTCAGAGGTGAAAACTTGCTATTCTTGGTTCATACACCTGTCCAGTGTTTTACATAATTCTCTGAGCACAGCAGCAATTAGCTTAATTCCTCTTGGGGAAGTCTAGTTAACTTAAAGAGCTAACTTTCAAGAGTAATCTCATAAAAAATAATGAACCACACACTGAGAATGAGTTTTAACAACTAATGACATCATCCCGATTTTCACGGGCTGCTATAGTTTGAGACTAGTGAGCCGAAAAATCAACATAACTCAATCTTTAAGAATCCAATGATTATGAAACTTTGTATGCTTATAATAGACAAGAAGATGAATCTAACAAGCTTTAAATCACTGAATTTGGATAAGTAACCACTGAGAAACACCTCTGACAAGATGAGTGAAAAAGTCGGGTACCTGACAGAGAAGTGAAGATGAACAGACCCTGTTGACTTCAAATGAACATAACTGAAGATTGCAACATCCAAATGACATGAAATTTGTGATCATATAGTAGATTTATAGGCCTAACTTTACCAAGTTAAATCACTGAAAGTGATGCACCAAGCTCAGAGAAAACATCTCTGCAAGCTGACTGAGAAAAATTGAGAGTAATGGCAGTGAGTAGTACACTTCACTAGAACATGGAAAGATGAACTCAAATAATCATGAAAATGAAAGTATATTGCTTGTACAATACAATGACTTACTGATACATATGTGTGCCTTGTAATCACACCTTGATATGGCATAAAGCTCAGCTCTTGGAGGTCTTCACATAGGTCTCTCTAACCACGACTAAAACTGCCATCTATTTTTAGTTGACTTTGGGAGGCTAACTTCCCTCAATCACTCTCCAATCAATCAATGATTGATTTGATTCTCTACCTACCACAAATCACGAATTCGTGGCTCCTCTTTCCATTCTTGATCATGTGGACTCAACCACTTAAGATTCTCTTACTTTTACGTTAAGTAAACTCTTCAAAAAATTACAAGAGGTAGTTCACAAGTGAACTTTACATAGTCTTCATTTTGAAGCTTCTTCTAAGACTTTGTGAGACTCAAGCCAATACTTAGGCTTGTCATAGACTTGCTCCAACAGCTCCCCCTCAAGCCAAGTCTGCTTGAGGTCTTGAATCTTCCAAGATTACTTGCAAACCAATCATAGCCTTGAATTTGCAAAGCTTTGTACCATCCAATGCTTTGGTTAGAATATCTGCACATTGTTGATGAGTGGGCACATATGATATTTGAATCTCTTTGCTTAGAACCTTTTCTCGTACATAGTGATAATGAACTTCAATATGTTTAGTCCTTGCATGAAAAATAGGATTAGCAGCCAAATGAATAGAACTCATATTGTCACCAAAAATAGTTGGAGTTCCAAACTCCAATCCAAGATCTTTGAGGTGTCCATCACTCCCCCTTATTGGAAGCTTGGTGCAAGGTGTGCACAAGTGCAGGCTTGGAGAAGGTGGAGGTCTGGTGCAGTGAAGGCCGATAGCAACAAGACCCTTAGGTATTTGGTATTTTGTGATTGAGCGCTCTGTTAAATTTTGCACAGAAGCATTTATTGCATCACCATTGTATTTGTCTTCTTATAATCAATCAACAGAGGCTTCCAGTGTGTATCTTTCTTCTTGACTTTCCCTTTTCTCCTACAAACACTCAAATCCCTTCTTTTCCAAGAATCCCCCAACAAGTATTATCTCAATTTTTGTAGGCACCAAGGGTACATCGTCTTGTTTTAGCCAAAAGAGTACTTAAGTACCTAAAAGGGTTCATGAATGAAGGTCGATAATATCCATTTTATGATGGATTAAATGTACAAGCTTATTCTAATGCTCATTGTGTGAGTTCCAAAGAGGATAGGAGGAGCAGTACTGGATATGTTATCATGCTAGGAAGGAAGACCATGTCATGGATGTCAAAGAAACAACCATTATTGGCTCTCTTGTGGATTGAAACTAAGTATAGAGGCTTAGAAAAAGTCTCATGTGAGGTTACATGGCTTCAAAAAGTTGTTTATTGATCTTGATTTTCAGGTTAAGCAAGCACCCATTTTTTGTGAAGATATAAGTACCATATGGTTGGCTCAAAATTCAGTGTTCAATGCAAGGTTCAAGCATATAGAAGTGGAGTACGAGTTTGTTTGAGAGAAGATCACGTCAAAGGATGTCAAGGTGGAGCATATAAATATAGAGGACCAACATGTAGAAAGTTTTACTAGAGCCTTTGTTGGAGTAAAGCTCCAACACTTCAGTGCATGCATTGGAATGGAGGACCTAAGCATTGAGACTTGAGGGGGAGTATTGAACATAAATTATCAACCATGAAAAGGGACTCATCCATGCATTTAGTAAGTGGAAAAATAATACATGAGGATCCAAAGTCATGGAGTCAAGTGAGAAGCTCCATCAAATGAAATCCAATTCAAATCCCATCAATTACACACCAGAAAGTGCACCTATAGTCATCGTTGGGTGGGTAGCTAGCATAGCAAAAGTAGCACTCTATATAAATATCATCCCATCTTTTTCTCTTGTGTTGTATGCATTCAATGAGATTAGTGCTTAGTATATTGAAGTCATAAACTCTAGCAAGCAGCCCCCTTGCCTGCTTACTACATTTTGAGTGACGCGATAGATTTCTAGTTGATGAAGATGAAGTGGTGTTGCAAAAACTTTGCACTACACCACCCAAATGAAGTCAAGAGATATGTAGTGCGACTCTTCAGCTTGCCAAAAGATGTATTAGATACCCATTGTACCTTGGAAGATCACTCTCAAAAAGATGAATCAATATAAATAAGTTGAACTAGATTCAAGAGCCAAAAACTTGCTATTTATGTTCATACACATGTCCAAAGTTTTGAACAATTCTCTAGCCAAAGCAGCAATTAACTTAATTCCTTTTGGGGAACTCTTGTATAATTATTGAGATAACAATCAAGGTGGATTTGATAAGAAACCATGAGCCACACAAAGAGAAATGAACTTAGCAATTGATAGGACGATCACGATTTTCACGGGCTGTAGCAATACTTAGACGCGTGAGCAAAAAAATGGCAATATCTCAAGATTCAAGAATCCAATGCTTATGAAATTTTGTAGGCATATACTAGCCAATATGGTGATTTTAACAAGCTTGAATCATGGAAACTAGTGAATTACACATCGAGAAACAACTCTCGGAAAATGACTATTTTGATATAGTGTTGACAAAGAAGTAGAAAATGAAATGATACAGTTGACTTCAAATGAACATAGCTAACCATTGAAACATCCTATTGCAATGAAAATTTGTGAGTATATAGTAAAGTTAGAGAGATAACATTATCAAGTTTAATCAAAGAAAATAATGCACCAAGCTTAGTGAAATCATCTCTGCAATCTGACTAATAAAACTGAGAGATATGACAGTGAATGGTACACTTCACAAGAGCATGCAAATATGAAGTCAAATGATCATGAAAATGAAAGTATACTGATTTTAAAATACAATGGACTTACTGATACATATGTGTTTCTGCAAACCACACCTTGATATGGCATAAAGCTCAGCTCATAGAGGTCTTCTAAATGCAACTAAAGAGCCTTGTATTTATAGTCATCTTTGGAGCTAAGATTTAAATTTGAATCTTGCCTAAAATCATTCTCCAATCATTTGGTGATTGATTATCCTACTAACCGAGTCAAAATTTGTGGTTTTTCTTTCCTTTTTCATCAACAGGACTCAACCACTTATATTTCTTTACTTTTACATCAAGTAAAGGCATCAAAAATTACAAGAGGTAGTTCACAAGAGAACTCTACAAGGATTTTACATTTCCTTTAAATTTCTAAGCCTTCTGATGACCCAAGCCATCACTTGGACTTTCCATGCACTTGTTTCAATAGGTCCCCCTCAAGTCAAGTGATCTTTAGGTCTTCAATCTTCCAAGAGTACCTACAAACCAATCATAGCCTTGAATTTGCAAAGCATTGTACCATGCAATCCTTTGGTTAGAATATACGCATATTGTTGATGAGTGGACACATATGATATTTGAATCTCCTTGTTCACAATCTTCTCTCTTACACTATGATAATTTACTAGAATTTGTTTTGTCCTTGCATGAGTAATATGATTAGAAACTAAGTGAATAGAACTCATATTGTCACAAAAAATAGTTGGAGTTCCAAATTCCAATCCAAGATCTATGAATAGTGTCTTCATCCACATAGCTTATTGAGGAGGTATGGCAAGACCTCTGTATTCAGCTTTAGTGCAAGAGAGTGCAACTGTGGATTGCTTCTTGAATGACCATGAGACAAGCTTTGAACCTGCAAAGGTAAGATAACCTGAGGTGCTACTTTTGTCTTCCTTCGAGCCAGCCCAATCTGCATCAAAGAACAATTTCAAACCATGTAGGAAAATTAAAACTCGATATAAGCACCATCCCACCTTTTTTCATGTGTTTTATGCATTCCTCAATTTTCTTAGCTGTTTTACTGAAGTCATAAATGTCAAGTAGTAGCCCTCTTGCTTGCTTACCTCATTTTGTCATGATTTTGTTCCTCTCGATCAAGAGATAGACTTAGCCTTTTCAAAATCCGACTGTACTAGATTTCACAGTATTGTTTTCTCTCTCATTATACTTAGTCTCATTGATTTTAAACTTCATTGAGTCTCTTATATAATGGCCCAAACTTTTCCAAAGTTTCAAGTTCTTTTTCTAAGTGAGTTGTGAGAAATTGATAGAGATCATTCCAAAAAAGTAGCGTCTTCTATAGAGAATAGTTCTACTAGTTGGAATATTCATTTGGGATGGTTGAAAGCTTTTTGGATAGCTTTCAGGGTCTAGTTTACATTTACAGAATTGCACTTTAAGGCTCTACACAGAGTCAAAGAAATGTTGAGAGTAATGAGCACATATCACTACTTATGGACCTAGTGGAGGGTAGCCATCTTCCATTGTTGCACTAAGGTGTTAGAGTCATCCTCCATCAATGGTACCAGAGCTTTTTGACAGCTTGGAAACATCACTATAAATAATATTTAAGACTTGGAGGGACCAATACAACTCTTGGAGGCATAACGATGACTTATCAAAGCAACAAGACATCAAAAGCAGGCTATGTCAATGGAGATCTCAAATAATAAAAGCTTAGGAAGGGAGAGGATATCAGAAGGTACTATCCACACATTCTAAGGCATATAAACACTTGAGGAGAAGCTAGAGGAGCATGATAGAGCCTTGTATCTTTGAGTATAATGCTCAAATATTAGAGAAATGCAATTATGAACAATGGAAATTTAGAGTTAGCAAAAGCCTCATGGGCAAGGGAGTGTGGGGATTAGTGAGCTACATTGAGCGAATACCTCATGTACAAAATAAATCACATCAAGGGAAGATCAGGGCACTTAATGAATAGATAGAAAGGGATATGGGAGTCATATTCATTCTACCCCAACACATAATCAATAGCATGATAGGACATATACAAGACTTGGACACATCCAAGAAGGTTCAGGAGACCTTGGAGAGGTTGTACTCTTCATCAACTAAGAAAAGGAATATTTAGCTTAAGAATGAGCTAAATAATCTTAGGAAGGGACAAACTACTAACATAAATGAGTTCATTTAGAAGGTTAAGGAGCTTCTAGATGGCCTAGGCAAAATTCAGAGCCCAATTGAAGATGATGACCTTTTAATGCACACTCCCCATGACTTGAGAGAGGATGAAAGGTAGAAAGCATTCACCACATGAGCTTATGTGAGGGATTCCCTACTAGGAATTGATTAATTAGTGGCATTCATGGTGATTGAGGAGATGAATCAAGGAGGTTATAAATCAAATGTTAGCCAAGCTCAAGTTTCCTATGTAGCTAGATGCAAAGGCAAAAGTGGTGGAAGAAAATTCCAAGTTAGAGGGAGAAGAAAGTCAAAATCAAGGTCAAGAAATCAAGATTGGGCCATTATCCAAGAGATTGTTGGACCAAAAGAGGAGGCAATCAAGGATGCAAAAGGAACCAATGTAATTATGGTAATAGTATAACAAATTGAGAAAATAAAAACTTGCTTATAATGTATGGGTTAACTGAAGGAGTCAATTGAGATTTTATATGGTACATTTAGAGTGGTTGTAGCAACCATATGAGTTCCAATAAAGATGTTTTCTTTAATTTTTTCTCATGCATCACTCAATGACATGTAAAGATAGGGGATGAAAATGAGTACAAGATTACACATGTGGGAGATGTTGCATTGAATTGATCTCAATTCTCCAAGGTGTTGAAGGATGTATTGCATGTGTTGACCATCACAAAGAACTTGATTTCAGTATTACAAATGGCTGAAAGAGGTTATGGGTGAAGTTCGATGATCAAGGATGTTTTGTTGAACACCACATGTAATAATACAAGCTCATAGAAAAAAGAAAGAAGCAAGGAAGAATCTTCACCATGGAGGTAAATCCATCAACCCCTCACACAGTGTTTTTATCAATTGGAAATACAAATAGTGTAGAAAATGACTTATGGCATAAATGAATTGGGCGTATAAACTTAAAAAGGATGCAAGGCATGCAAAGGAAAGGCTTTAGTGGTGTACTTGATCTTACATCTTAGAATATTAGACATTTGTGCCATGCTTGTGAATTAGGAAACAAAGTAGATTGCGATTCAAGAAATGAGAACATGTGAGCAATGAAGTGTTGAATCTCATACACACAGATATATGGGCACCTACAGTGGAGCCATCCATTAGAGGTAATAGATATTTTTTTATATTTATTCATGTTTTTTCAAGTTTACTTTGCATATATTGCATGAAGACAAAGTCAAAGGTGTTTTACCATTTCACGAGGTTTAAAAACATAATGAGGAAGGAAAGAGGGAAGTACATAAAGACTCTAATATAAAATTGAGGGGAAGAGTATTGTTTAAATGAATTTTCAGATTTTCGTCATGAGCATGGCATCAAAAGGAAGAACCTAACTTTTCTAAAGAAGAAAATATGCAAACCGTGTGGAGGTGATCGCAATCTGGGTGGATCCGGTCCGATCGTGACACATGCAGTCTATGAAGCTAGTGAGTGTTGGACGGTCTTTGTGATACAAATGTGAAGGTGAAGATGAAGTTGGGTATGGGGAGGAGAGTTATCATGATTTAATTATGAAAGAGGAACATATAGATGTATGCATGATGAGAACAAAAAGAAAACCACATGCATGAATCAAATTTTGAAAGGAAGAATGGCCCACGAATGGAGCTTCTTATACACTTTCGAAAATAAATTCATAAGCATGGGTTCTTACATTGCATGCATGCATGATGAGAGAAAAAGGAAAACAACACACATGAATCAACTTTTGAAAGGAAGAATGGTCCACAAATGCAGCTTCTTATACACTTTCAAAAATCAATTCATAAGCATGGGTTTTTGTGGGTGGTATGAATGCATGTGGGTCATGATGTAAAAAACGAATAGAAAATTATTCTCTCGACCTTAATGGATCATCCTCACTGGTTCAACGCAATACTACGGAGCCTTCTCACACATAGAAAGATATAGAAGGTGACATGTAAAAACATATAAAGACAAAGATATAGGAGACATGAGACATGAATTAGAAGATATTTTTATGACAAAAATATACATGAATGTTGTGAAACATCAAGCTAAGAATTCTATTGGTCAAAGGTGGTCCGCATGACCCTCTCACCATGAAAGTTCAACCGAATGTGACACATAAGAGGATAGGTCCCACTTCATTGATCCTATATCTTTCTAGGATTGTAATGTGATTCTAAAGAAGTCTAAGAAACACAAAACCAGCTCTAACTCACTCACACACTCCACTCAGGGTGAGCAAAGATAGAGAAACTAGGTTTATGAGCCTATCCTAGAGAGGAAGTCTAAAAATTTAGCCCACCGTGGATTCTCACACGCTCAACTAAGGGTGATCGTCTCAAGGAAACCATGTGCTAGCAAGGCTCCTATGGATGCCTAACAATGATGCTCAAGGAGTTTGGTGGGGGATTTATATAGTTTTTTTAATGAATTTGGGCCCTCGGATCTAGGCAAATCAACTCTCAACCCTAAGATCAACTTCTTTTGATTACGAACATTGGATTTATCAAATGGATGGTTAGGATTGGTTGTTTACATAATAACTAGAGCAAAGGGGAGGAAAATAGGCACCTTTAGTCTGCACCATTGGATTTGGTACTAATCTGGATTGTTAGATCAGTGTTGATATCAATTTGGATAAGGTAAGCCCCTATTTTTGGAGAAACTTTGCATTATTGATCTTTGATCATCAAAAAAGGCTTATCCGATGAGAAAATACATGGATGCTCCTTGCTTTATGCTTTAGTGCATCTCCACCCTTGAATATGAGCTCATGTTGACCCTACAACATGGTTCAATCATTGTTTGTCATGTGGTAGCCCTTCAAGCCTTTAATTTTCTTATTCTAGGAAACTTCGGTGACCTTGAAAACTAGATTTTGTGATCTTTGACCCTTCAAATATCCTTTGATGAAGATGAAAATTTATAGGGCTATGGTTTCAAAGGTCTCCTTTAGGAATATGCAAAGAAATCTCCCATCTGAATCTCCCTTATACAAGTTTGACTACATTTGGAAGCTTGCAAGGTGGCATTAAGGTGTCTAGGAAGCTCTGATAGCCTTAAAACTTTGTACAAATATGTAGCCATATATGATGTTTATACATGCCAAACCATATGGCTAACAAAATTTCCTATATAAAATTTTGTAGGGCCTAAGTGGAAAAATTACATTTTTTACAAAATGCACATGGCATATCAATGTGCTAGAAAATCCATATACATGTGAAATGCGGGCTATAAGGTGCCTTTGATAGGATTTAAAAATGTATGAATTTTCATGTGATTTGGAGATATTGAATTTTTGCCCTAATTTCTAAAATTTGACCAGCTTTGACTGCTACCCTAGATTTGGTTGATTTCTTCCAAAGTTTGCATGTGGAATCCCTTTGACATGCTTGATGCATCTTGGAATTCTTAGAGAATTCCGGCTAACTTCATCGAATGTGTTTCCTGTAGGCCTTCGTGAATGACACGGGAGAGGAACTCTCGAGGACATGCGCTCCCACTAAACCCGCGATTCCTCCGGAAGCACAACTCTAGTATTTCTGAGAAATAAAATGCTCTAGGCTTCGAGTTCTTTTATAGAAAACATAAGAAACATGGAAGGAAAAATTGATCATATGCAGGAATGAGTAGGCAACGTGAGATGAAGCAAAAGTTGCATGAAAGAAAGAATTGAAACACACAACATGAATATGCATGAACAAATAGGCAACATATATAAAATGAATAGGAAACATTGACAACATGTAAAGAAAGAAAACAAACAAGAAAAAATATGAAATGGAAGTGGATGTATTGAGTCATTTTAAGCATCCGTTCCTCTCATCTTGAAGAAAAATTTGTACCTTTTTCATAAAGCAATCTACCTTAAATACGATTATAAACAAAGATTTAGGATTTTCAAGAGACATCTTTCATCTTTAGCTTATTTTAGATCAACCTCTTTCCTACATAAATATGAATATGCTCTTTCTCTAATAACATGCAAGGAAATCTAATTAAACACCAATAATGCATAAATCTGCCTATATAGCCCATGATTTATTCTACTATGCCTCCTTATCTTCCTTTCGCTTGCTCTTTTTTTTTATGATGATGATGATTCAACAACTTTATGGTTAGGATCACTTTTTTGGGGTGGAAGAAAGTATAAACTTCTTGGTAACATGTAGGAGCGTCTTTTTTATGACGGGGAAAAATTAAACCCCGATACAAGGTACAACCATTTTTGATGATGAAAAACAGTCATTTAAACTCCGATACAAGTGTTGTGAGATGGACTAAGGATGTAGAACATGCAGTAGCAGGAGCTAGCATTTCAATAATTAAGCTTTCGATACAGGATACATATGCATGTGTATATATGAAAGTCATGTCACCAAAAAATACCTCCAAATCTACATGCCCTATCTTTCCACAATCCTAGATTATAATCAATTTCTTAGTAGATAAATTACTACTTAAGATACAAGTAGAGAAATCATCATTTGCCTTTTTTTTTTACTCAAGTGATGTGGATATGCAATGGAATTTAAAGACTGAAAACAAACGTGCATGAAACAAGGATGGAAAAAAGTAGAAGGAACTTGAAGAAAAACAAAGCAACATGAACTTGAAAAACATGATATTTTTATATGTTTTTTATTTTTTCTTTCATTTATTTATTTATTGTTTATAACATGGATACTCCTATTTATGAATCAGCCTCATTCTTGTCATCTTCTTCAATGTCCTCATTGAAAATGTACTCGTCATTATCACGTTTCTTGAATAGCTTTATCCTTTTGCCTGCAATCAAAGTTTTTAGTGCAACACCATTTAATTCACAAAGAGCATATGTACCATTGTTGTTGACTTTTGATACAATGTATGGCCCAAACCACTGTTGAGTGACATTTTTGCGTGCATATTCATATTGAGAGTCAAATGTACTATCATAAATGAGCACCCAATCTTCTACTTCAATTGCCTTAGGACACAATCGATGAGTTTCATCAAAATAATGCTTGTTCTTCATTTTAGATTCTCTTAATTTTTCAACAGCATCATCAAGTCTTAATTTACCTTGTTCTAATTGTTTAATGCGCAAACTCAAAAAATCCTCAGTAGACATGTTTTCAAACCAAGGAAAATTTGACCATGCAGAAATATGAGACTAAAATTGGGAACAATGGTTTTTGACACTACATGAGTTCAGTAGGCATATACACAGTAGTACGTGTCCACGTCGTTGTACCTGCCCAAAGTGCAAAAGGTAAGAATCTAGGCCATTGTTTGATGTCACCGTTACATGCTTTAGATATGGCTTTCACAAGAGGTGGATGCCCTCTCTCTATTTTACCATTGCCCTCTACATTATATACAGCAGTGAGAGACAAACGAATACCATGATGTTAAAAGAACTCTTTAGCTTCTCCTGCATTTAACTCTCCACGATCGACAAGTACTTTCTCTATGTACCCAAAGCGACTTATGACATCTTCAAGCAAGAATTTTCAAACATTGTAAGTGGTCCTAGATTGTAGTGCACGTCCCTCTACATGATTAGTTAAGTCTTCTCTTGCAAGTACAATGTAGTGCATTTTGTCAATACCCTTAGGCATAGTTACAAGATCTACTACCCACTTGTAGTGAATACAAGGTGGATAAGTAGGATGCGGGATCTCTATGTTTGACTCATGAATGAAGTTGACAAGCAGAACATGTAGAAACATAGCTACTAATGTCAACATAGATCCTCGGCCAATAATATGTACTTCTAATTTTTTCATATGTTCCAAAAAATCGTTTATGACTTCCCATAATGTCTCATGCGTTTCCTTCATTACTTGCAACTAAAGACCTCGTTTTCCTAGGACTCGTTGTGGATTCTTAACCTTACCCTTAGCATGTCTCCAAAGGTAACCGTTACATAGGAAAAATTTATAAGCTCGTTTCCTAATGTTATGGAATCTATTCGTAGTCTAGCTAGGTAATGCTTGTAGTGTACTTAGATACTTTCCTATGTCTCTCCATTCATTTTCGTACTCAGACTATGAAATTTCTCATACTCATATATATGTGGAACATAGTCAACTAAGTTCACATTCTTTACTAGATCACTTTCAAGATCATCATCAACTCTAGCTCTCGATAACATATTAGCGACTGAATTTGACTTACCTAAAATATGAACTAACTCAAGATTTATGAACTTAATATATGAGATCCATCTAAGCATGGCTATATCAAGAGATTAACAATTGGCTATCATTACAATTAGAGGCAAACAATGAGTCTCAACTTTCACATTTGCACCTATGAAATATTCTTTATCTGCTTTCAAAGTTGTTACCATACCCCATAGTTCTCATTTAAACTGTGGATACTTTCGTTGTGTTTCATGTAAAATTTTAGCCGCAAGCGTAATTGCATATCTATTCCCCTCACTATCACCTTGACTTATGACCCAACCTATACCGATAGGACGAGTATCAAGAGTCAATATAATAGGTTTGTTAACAGAATAGTCTACAGGCTTAAGGATGGGAGCTTCAAGCAATAATTTCTTCAATTTACCCATAGCTTGTGTGTGTTTATCAGTCCAAACAAATTTTTGTTTCTTCCTAAACAAGTCATAGAGACAATCAGCAACATGAGCAAAGTGTGGGATCCAAATAACATAAAAGATTCAAGCTCCAACAAATCTACATACCTCACTCACGTTATTACATGTTTCAGAAATCTTGTTAAGGGCATCAACGTTTTGTGGGTAAGGCTTTTGACCATAATGACTACATAAATGTCCAACAATAAGAACCTCGTTGACACCAAAAACAGATTTTTCTATGGAAAATGTGAGACCTGCCTCTTCAAATCGTTGAAATATCCATTCACAATCACAGATATGGTCAAGAACAAATTTACGACATCTAGATGAATCTAAAGTAATGTCCTTTACATGTTGCTCACTCCCTTTAATTGGAATACCATCAATGAATGGCATGGTTATATGAGTGATAAAATCATGTATGAACATATTCATAGCACTCATCACATGAGCCATAGAATTAGTCTCTCCTTGAGGTAAAGCACACATTCGAACTAAGACTAAAGGAGTTTTCATCGTGGTTATGTCACGATTATCAACTGCTAATTGGAATTGGTTATATCCTGAATATAAATCACTCATTGAATAGATAGAATGGCCAGAAAATGATTCAGCAAACTCATCTACAGTGGGTCCTATTCCTACATTCCTAATGGTGACTTTATTGACAGGTTGGAGATCTTGAATAAAATGTAGTTTCCCATTCTTTTTAGGCACCGTGAACCATCTGTTTAAGTAAGGTGCAAAAGATGGCTCTAAAATTCTCATGTTTATCTTCTCCTTAAGTAGTTTCATTAGCTTAGGTAAGGGAGCCTTTGGAACCGGTATAGGGTGAAGATTCCATGGAATATGTGGAATAGTAAAGATTATCATGGGTGCAACTAGCTTAGGATCTGCACAACCAATCTCATGAGGATACATGGTAAAGGCTTTCCATGGCTACGTATGACTCTCTCAAATTTATCTCTCTCTACTGGCAAAAGAAAATCATCATCTCTACCAATTTTCACCTGTTTGATTATCTCATCCATGAATGTATGTCCTATGATTTTCTTATCTCGAAGATTTGGATCATTTTCCCCATCAATGATTTTTTTGTTACTTCCTTGGGGTAATGGTTGAGCTATGGGTTTGATTTTTTTGTCTACGATCAACTAAAGCATCATGGGTTTGGTTAAATTTTGACCACTTGTCAACATTGAGAGCATATTCCTAGATAAGAGCATACTCATCAAGGAAAGAAAGAATAATAATATGGGAATTAGAATTTTGTTGAAGACATAACTCTAACTCCTCAAGAGTAGATAAAAAATGAGATGTCTCAATCACATGCTCAATATTCTGATCATGTTCCATGATTTTATTGTTTCTATAATTTTTTTGGGTTTTTTGGATAAAAGACTTGGACAATTGACTCTTATGAAGAAAATCTAATCTAGAATGTGGAAAACAAAGTGACAAACTATTGTACAGGTTGGTTGGACGTGAGATGTCAAATCAATATCCACTATTGTCTTACTCAACAATGGACTCTATATGAAATTTTGATCATATGTAGCTCCAAACATGAATCAGGGTGCACAATCACTACAAGCATGCTCATGACCCTAAGCAAAAATAGGTTTCTTTCTAATTGACAATCAATTCCTACGATGATTCACTCCTACCGTCATGTCTTGAAGTGATTCCATTCCAACCTTAGAATTAATTCTAGCATAGGTAGACCCATCATCCATGGCTTTAGTTTCCATACGACTCTCACAAATAAAAGGGTTGATCTAAGAGAACTTCATAGGAGCAATTATCTTGAATAAAAAAGTGAAATTCTTTTGTGATTTCTCCTATGGATATGGGCACACTAGCATAAGCTCCATACAGGGTACCTACACCATTATCTGTAGTTCTCATATGCCATCCACAATCTTTATCTATGGGCCATAGAAACTTATCATTGACTTCTCTTGAAATCACATTGATTTCGAAGTTGGAACCTACTAATGTATTTATAGTGATAGCATTCTGATCATTTCCTATTTTAACATGCATCTCTAATGTACCTCTAGACCAAAATTTTCTTTTAAAGTGACTTTCAGGATCGTTTTCATGATTTATATGGTCAGGTTGAATAGGTCCTAAGACATTTTTATTAACATTTACTTCATCATGATCAAAGTCCTCTCAATCAGATTCATTAAAGTTTAAGGCTTCATTCATAGCTTGATCTTGATCTAGAGAATCTTGCATCTCAGTATCTAGATTAAGCAAAAACCTCTTTCTTTTAATTAGGCCGATAAATTTATCTTTAAAAACAGGCTTTTCAATAGAGAAAACTTGTTCTAAAGACATAGTCACTTGAATCTTAAGCAAAACGTCATCTAAAATCTCCTTAGGATCTATTTTTCTTTCAATTTTTGTAATCAAGATGGCTTTAGGTTTTCTCTTTGGTTTCTTTTGTTTTTGCTCATGATCTTGTTTTTGTTCATGTTCTTGTGTATTGGCTTCAATTTGTTTTGAGTGTTCTTGTTTATCTAAAGGCTTTGGTTCTATTTTTCTTTGCTTTGTCTTCTTCCCTTTTTGTTTCTCCTCTTGTTTTTGTTCATTGGGTTGTGATTCTTTTTTTTAATCTTTTGATTGTGATGTTTCTCCTTGCTTTATGATTGTTTCCATTCCCTTTGAGGTTTGTTTTCGAGTCACTCTTCTTTCACTAGGCTCATCTTCATCTCTTTTTTGTTTTTCTTCTACATTGGATATGTGAGAAATAAGAGATTGATCTTCTATCGGTGACTCCCAAGCTGTTATTCTCATAATCTCATCTCGTGCTCTTACTAAAGCCTCCATGGAAAAGTCAACTTCCTTTGTGGGTTTACTTGATTCTACTTGTTGTTCATCAAGAGCTTCTAGTTTCACTCCTCTAGTTCCTACATCTGTTATGGTTATTTTTACATAGTGTTTTTTCATCCCTTCCTTACCATAATTTCCTTGCAAAGGTAGCCTAGATCGATAGTCACAAATTTTATTGTCTATGTCTATTACTAGTCGTTGCTCCTTAGCAGCCTTCAATACTTCACAATCTCTTAGAAAGTGCTCTATTAAATCACACCAAGGCCACCTACGAGGGCCACACGCAAAACCATTTTGATTTTGAGGAATTTGATTAACTTGTGATGGGAAATTCTGAAATTTAGGATTTTGTTGATAAGGTATTGCTTGAACAAGATAATTAGGATTTTGATAAGGAAATTGATGTATTTGAGGAGCTTGGGGAGCAACATGTGGTACTTGACGTGCAAGAGGAGCTTCCATAGTATACGGTTGATGATTTTGAACATTTTGATTTTGAGGATTTTGAAAAGCTATTTGAGAAGCTTGAGGATACATGTTTTGGTACATTTGAAGATTTTGCAAATGAGGATGAGGATTTTGCATTGAAGGATGATGCATTGGAGGAACTTGATATGCTTGAGTAGGAGCTACTTGTGGATTTTGATTGGGAGTTGTAACATGTTGATTAGACTCTTGAAAAGACATTGGGTTCATTTCATTTTGGAAAGTTTTGGTGTAATTATATATTAAAGCATCTATAGTCTTGGCCAAATTGGATTGTGTAGCAATAAGACTTTCCATTTGCTTAGTGAGAATTTCCACTTGAGATTGTTCAACTACACTTTTATTTGGCTCTACTTTAAAACCTTGAGTAGGATCCATCATTTGAGGAATAGGAGTAGAGCCAAAAAGCATAGAATGGGATTGTTCTCTACCTTGCTCCTTAGTTTGTGGAAGGCTAGCTTGAGGAAGACTAGTCTGCTCATAAAGCATGGATTGTCTTTGATGTGTATGGGCAACAGCCTCTACTACTTTACACACTTTTTACCAAATGTCAGTAAGACCATAGCACTTATCTGTCTCTTCTAATCGTTGTTCCACTTCCCTATGAGTTTCAAGATGAAGAATCTTAAGAAAATTGATCACAAGATCAAGTTCCAAAGTTATCTTATCCTCATCAGGAAGTTTTTCGTAGCACCTAATATACTCATTTTTTAAGTGAGTAATAGAGCTACTAGGCTTTGGGGAATTGACCCATCGTAAGAATCCATCTCGATTATGTTGGCTATAATCTTCAAGATAGAATTCTTTGAGCATCTTCTTTTTAAAATCACTCCAAGGAAGACTATCATTGATTGGGTCCGGTCGCAACACACGCAGAGTGTATGAAGCTAGTGAGTGTCAGAAGGTCTTTGTGATAAAAATGTGAAGGTGGAGATGAAGTTGGGTATGGGGAGGAGAGTTGTCATGATTTAATTATGAAAGGGGAACATATGGATGTATGCATGATGAGAACAAAAAGAAAACCACACACATGAATCAGCTTTTGAAAGGAAGAATGTTCCACGAATGGAGCTTCTTATACACTTTCAAAAATCAATTCATATGCATGGGTTCTTATGCATGCATGCATGATGAGAACAAAAAGAAAACCACACACATGAATCAAATTTTGAAAGGAAGAATGGTCCATGAATGGAGCTTCTTATACACTTTTGAAAATAAATTCATAAGCATGGGTTTTTGTGTGTGGTATGAATGCATGTGGGTCATGATGGAAAAAATGAATAGAAAATTAGTCTCTCAACCTTAATGGATCACTAGTTCAATGCAATACTGCGGAGCCTTCTCACACATAGAAAGATCTAAAAGGTGACATGTAAGAACATATAAGAGACAAAGATATAGGAGACATGAGACATGAATTAGAAGATATTGCTATGAAAAACATATACATGAATGTTTTGAAACATCAAGCTAAGCATTCTACTAGTCAAAGGTGGTCCGCACGACCCTCTCACCATGCCAGTTCAACCGAATGTCACACGTAAGATGATAGGTCCCACTTCATTGACCCTATCTCTTTCTAGGATCCTAATGTGATTCTAAAGAAGTCTAAGACACATAAAACCAGCTCTAACTCACTCACACACTCCACTAAGGGTGAGCAAAGAAACAGAAAACTGAGTTTATGAGCCTATCCTAGAGAGGAAGTCTAAAAATCTAGGAACCATGCTCTTACTAGCCCACCTTGGATCCTCACATGCTCAACTGAGGGTGATCGTCTCAAGGAAACCATGTGCTAGAAAGGGCCCTATGGATGCCTAACAATGATGCTCTAGGTGTCTGGAGGGGGGTTTATATAGTTTTTTTGAATTAATTTGAGCCCTAGGATCTAGAGAAATCAACTCTCAACCTTAAGATCAGCTTATTTTGATTACAACCATTGGATTTATCAAACGGATGGTTAGGATTGGTTCTTTATATGATAACTAGGGCAAAGGGGAGGAAAATAGGTCCCTTCATTCTCCACCATTGGATTTGGGGCTGATGTGGACCGTTGAATTAGTGTTGACATCAATTTGGATAATATAAGCCACTATTTTTGGAGAGACTTTGCATTATTGATCTCTGATCATCAAAAAAGGCTTATCCGGTGAAAAAAATCGTGGATCCTCCTTGCTTTATGCTTTAGTACATCTCCACCCTTGAATATGAGCTCATCTTGATCGTACAACATGGTTCAATCATTGTTTTCCATGTGACAGTCCTTCAAGCCTTCAATTTTCTTATTCTAGGAAACAACGATGACCTTGAAAACTAGATTTTGTGCTCTTTAACCCTTCAAATATCTTTTGATGAAGATGAAAGTTTTTAGGTCCATGTTTTGAGAAGTCTCCCTTAGGAATATGCAAAAAAAAAACTCCCACTTGAATCTCCCTTATACAAGTTTGACTATATTTGGAAGCTTGCAAGGTGGCATTAGGGTGTCTAGGAAGCTTTGATAGCCTTGAAAATCTATACGAATATGTAGCCACATAAGATCTTTATACATGCCAAACCATATGGCTAACCAAATTTCCTACATAAAATTTTGTGGGGTCTAAGTGGAAAAATTACATTTTTTACAAAATGCACATGGCATATCAATGTGCTAGAAAAGCCATTTACATGTGAAAGCCTTTGATAGGCTTTAGAAATGTATGAATTTCCATGTGATTTGGAGATATTGAAATTTTTTCCATAATTTTCAAGATTTGACCAGCTTTGACTGCTACCCTAGATTTGCTTAATTTCTTCCAAAGTTTGCATGTGAACTCCCTTTGACATGCTTGATGCATCTTGGAATTATCAGGGAATCTTGTCTACCTTCATCGAGTGTGTTTCCTATAGGCGTTCGTGAATGAGAGAGGAGAGGAAATATCGACGACAATGGAATGGATTGAAGCCATGGAGGAGGAATTCAATGCACTTGAATAAAATGTTACTTGATCATTGGTACAAAGAAAAAAGGACATGAATGTCATTGGCAATAAATGTGTGTACAAGAAAAAGAAGAGTGTAGATGGGAACATCCCTAGGTATAAACGGTGGTTGGTCGCCAAAGCTTTCTTTCAAAAGGTTCAAAGATTTAATAGTTGGATGTGAAGAATGCTTTTCTAAATGGAGAGCTTGAAGAGAAAGTCTTCATGGAGAAACACCAAGGCTTTCAAGATGAGAGGTTCCTACATCATGTATTCAGACCTAAGAAGGCTCTTTATGAACTCGAGCAATCCCCAAGAGCTTGGAGGAAAAGACTTTTGCAATACTTGATAAAATGTGGATACAATTGAGTCATAGAGACCCATCAATCTTTATGAAGAAGAAAGGTAACAAAACTGTTTTCATTTGTATATATGTGGATGATTTGATCATTATAGGGGATGATAAAGCCAAAATATAGGCAATAAAGAGAAATCTGATTTAGGGATTTTGAGGTACTTCATTCGGATTGGATTACTATATAAGATATTTTGAAGAAGTTTGGCTTCTAAGGTTGCAAGAGGATTTCAAATCCATTAGAAGTAAATTTGAAACTATGTGCTCATGAAGGTGAAGAAGGGAAGGATGTGAACTTGTATAGGTCAATAATTTGTTCTCCCCTGTATGCTAGTATGACAAGACTAGATATTGTACATGTAGTGAGAGTATTATCTCAATTATTGTACGCATGAAGATGACCTCATCTTGATGCAGCCAAAAGGGTACTTAGATGCCTAAAAGGATAAGTGAATGAAGGGCTATATTAAACATTTTGTGAAGGATTAAATGTACACACTTATTGGGATGCTCATTGGGTAAGTTGGAAGGATGTTAGAGCAGCACTAGTGGACATGTTATCATGCTAGGGAAGAAGACATGTCATGAATCGCAAAGAAACAACAAATTCTTGCTCTCTCCTTGACCCAAGCTGAGTATCAAGGCTTAGGATAAGTCTCATGTGAGCTTATGTGGCTCACATAGTTGTTTAATGATCTTGATTTGCATGTTAAGCAAGCATCTATTCTTTTGGTGACAATATATTCAATATTCCATGTAAGGTGGAAGCATATAGAAGTGCAATTAACACTTTCTTAGAGAGAAGATCATGTCAAAGGATCTCAAGGTGGATCATATCAATATAAATTACCAATATGAGGATATGTTTACCAAAGCTTTGGCTTTATTAAAGCTATAACACTTCAAGGAAAGCTTTGGAATGAAGGACCTAGGCATTGAGACCTAAGGGGGAGCATTAAATATCACATCTCAACCATGCAAAAGGACTCATACATGAGTTTATCAAGTGGAAAAATAAAGAAGAAGGACCCAAATTTGTTGAGTCAAGTTAGAAGCTCCACAAAACTTAATTAAATTCAGTTCCCATTATTCACCCTCCAGAAAGTGCACCTACATTGATTGGTGGGTCAGTAGCTAGATAGTAAGAAAAATAAAACTCTATATGAGGGCAATCCCATGTTTGGTTCTTGTATCGTATGCATTCCATGAGCTTTCCACTTATTTTAGTGACGTCAAAAAGTCCAGCAAGCAACCACCTTGCTTGTTTATCTCATTTTTGCATGTCGTTCCTCCTCTCTTTCTAGAGTTGTAGTTAGGCTTTTTCAAATCTGATTGTACCAGATTCTAGAGGCTTTTTTGGTCTCTTAATGTATTCATTCTTATTTATTTGAAGGCTCATTTGGTCTCTTGTATGGTGTCCCATAGTTTGCCAAAGTCTCAAGTTGTTTGGCGAAGGGAGTTGTGAGAAACTATGAAGTTAGTGAAGTTGTATCTTTGCACGTAGTTGAGACAATTGCAAATAGGTAGCTTCTCTTGTAGAGGATGGTTCTTCTAGATGGAATATCCATTTTGGATGATTTAAAGATCTTCATATAAATTTCACGGCATAGTTGATGTGGACGTAGTGGAGGGTAGCCATTTTCCATTTTTGCATTGGGGTGTTAGAATCATCCCCCATAAGATAGGTCCAAGAGGGAAACTTTATGTTTTAGGTGCCCCTCCTCTAGCCATGCTCAATAGAACTATCCACTTAGAAAGGAGGAAGAAAAAAAGGTAGGACCTAGGGCTAATATGTACCCTCACAAGGGCAAGAAAATTGTCTAGCTCGATCAAGCACTCGCCATACATGGCAAGTCTAGTTGCAAAAGGTAGTATGTACATGACTATGGTTAGATTCATGATAGATGAATCCATTACACATAACTTCATATACTATGCATTGGTTAACAAGTTAAAGATTCCCCAAAAACCTTGTGCACATAAATACATAGTATGTATGATGGAAGTGGAAGACAAGAGGATATGGGATACTATGGTGTCCAATTCGGAAGTCTAGATACATGAATCCATTGACCATGTAGACTTCCAAATCATGAATATGGAGCGGTCAAACCTTGTTTTATGAAGAGAGAGGTTGTGGTGTTCAAGAGACCCACTTAGATGCAATTATTAAGGAAAATGTTCAATTTATAAAAGATGGAAGTAGATTATATATTCAAGCAGAGAGTTGTATAGAATTTTTCATTTTGAGATTGTACATGAGATCTTCTTGTTAATTAGCCAAGATCTTGAACATTTTTATACACTTCATGTGATGTTTATTTTCATTCCAAAAAATGTAATTATGGACAAAACTTTATATTATTTTCTTTTGCAAGAGTGTGGAGATAAAGCTTTTAGGGATCTTGTCTTTCAATTAAGAGATCTTTTTGCTAGTGACCTACCTAGACTGCTACCACTTGGGAGAGGATATATTGACCATGTTATTGAGATTTTTACTAATACTAACCATATTTGTAAGCTACCTTAAAGGCTTAGTGTTTCTCAACATGAGGAGGTACAAAAGGGACTCTAGGATTATTCAGGTAAGGGCTTCATAAACCCTCATTAGACCTAGTAACTCACCTTGGATATCATCAATACTCCTAGTTAAGAGGAAAGATGGTTCTATGAGACTTTGCATAGATTATAAGGCATTTAACAAGGTAGCTATCAAAAATACATTTTCCATGCCCAGGTTGGAGGACTTATTTGATCACTTACATCAAGTTGGATATTTTACCAAGCTTGACCTTATGTAAAGATATCATCGTACTCTCATTTGGGTAGAGGATTTTGCTTAAGTTGAGTTTAAGAGTCAATATGGGCATAAAAGATCTTGGTGATGCATTTTGGTCTCATCAAGGCTTGTGCAACTTTCATGAAGATCATGATCAATGTAATGGAGCCATATCCAGTGTCATTTGGAGAAAAATCTATAGATGATATTTTGACCTATAATAGATCACAATATGACCATTTGGAACACTTAAGGAAAGTATTCCAAGTATTGAGGGAAAATTCACTCTTTGCCAAAGATTCAAAGTCTAATTTAAAACAAAATGGAGGTTAGGTAACTTGGGCATATAGTCTCCAAAAGGGAATCTAGATGGATCTTATAAAGTAGGGGCTTTTATGCATTGGAAACACCCTAAGAGCCTAAAAGAGGTGAAGAGCATCCTAGGTTTATGAAAATTCTATCAAAGATTCATTAACAACTATACAGAAACTGTTATCCTAAGGATGGAACAACTTAAAGGGAAGGAAAATCCTTTCATTGGCGAGACAAACATCAGCAATGTATGGTGACGTTAAAGGTATGAATTTCTACTATTCCACTTTTGCACATAGGAGCTTCCAATAAATTCTTTCTATTTTTGACTAGTGAGTGATTTTGCTATTGGAGAAATTTAGTTAAAGATGGTAAATAAGTGGATTTTGAGAAAAAGAAGCTATAATGTGCTAAAAGAACTACTCCATCTATAAGAACAATCCATTACAGGGAAATGTAGCATTGATCTTACATATTTTGAGATTTGGAAATCCATTGAGAAATTGGATGGTGATATATGAGTTTCCAACGATGAAGGAGTATCGATGAGTACTCAAGAAGGATTCAAGTGGAAGAACTACAATATTCATGATATATATCTCTTATATAAAGGTACGTGTGTGTGTCCATAGAGTCCTTGAGATGCAACAACACATTTTTCATGAGTTTCATGATACATCTAGTGCAAGAAACCCATGAGTTAGGAAGACTTATGATCTTGTTTAGAAGTAGTTTTATTGGCGTCAAGTTCATGAGGATGTCCTAGAATATGCTTTTAAGTAAACTCAATTCCTAGGTCAATAAAGGTCAGAGATTGAGGATTGGAGGACTAATCTATCCATTCAAGATTCCCAATGGAAAGTGGGAGAATATAGCTTAACCAATATGGCTAGGTTTATTCTCACACACATTACAGTCTAGACACATGAGTTGTCTAGTTTATTTGTTAAGAACTTGTAAGAGCTATATAGCATGTCTTTAGAAATACTTTCTAATAAGGATAGGAAGTTCACTAGAAAACTTTGGATAGCCCTCTTCAAATGTTTGGATACAAAACTTAGAATTATTTTGGCTAGACATCCATAGAAGGATGGGTGAATAGGGACGGTGTTATCGAGATTTTCTCTCCTCTCTCACTCATGAAGGCCTACAGGAAACACATTCGGTGAAGGTAGCCAAAATTCTATGAGAAGTCCAAGATGCATCAAAAGATGTCAAAGGGAGTTCACATGCAAACTTTGGAAGAAATTAGGCAAATCCAGGGTAGCGATCAAAGCTGGTCAAATCTTGGAAATTAGGGCAAAAATTTCAATGTCTCCAAATTATATGAAACTTCATAAACTTGTATCAAAGGAAATGTATAGCCTCAAGTTCACATGTAAATGGATTTTCTAGCACATTGATATGCCATGTGCATTTTGTAAAAAAGGTATTTTTTCCGCTTAGACCCTACGAAATCTTGTAAAGGAATTTCTGTTAGCCATATGGTATGTCATGTATAAAGATCAAATGTGGCTACATATTTGTAAAAATTTTCAAGGCTATCAGAGCTTCCAAGGAACCTTAATGCCACCTTGCACGCTTCCAAATGTACTGAAAGAATATTTGAAGGGTCAAAGAACACAAAATCCCATTTTCAAGGTCACCACAATTTCCTAAAATAAGAAAATTCAAGGCTTGAAGGGCTTCCACATGGAAAAAAATGATTGAACCATGTTGTACGGTCACGATGAGCTCACATTCAAGGGTGGAGATGCACTAAAGCATCAAAAAAGGAAAATCCACAAGTTTTTTCCATCCCATAAGCTTTCTTGATGATAAAAGATCAATAATGCAAAGTTTCTCCAAAAGTACTAGCTTATTTTATCCAAATTGATGTCGTCACTGATCTGACGGTCCAAATCAGCCCCAAATCCAATGGTGGTGAATGAAGGCACCTATCCCCCCCACCCTTTGCCCTAGATATCATATAGAGAACCAATCGTAGCCATCGATTTGATAAATCTAATGTTGTAATGAAAAGCAATTGATCTTAGGGTTAAGAGTTGATTTCTCTAGATCCAAGGGCCCGAATTCATTCAAAAAACTATATAAACCCCCGTCCAAACTCCTAGAACATCATTGTTAGGCATCCATAGGGTCCTTGATACCACATGATGACCCTCATTTGAGTGTGTGAGGATCCAAGGTGGGCTAGTAAGTGCATAGTTCCTAGATTCAATTTTAATTTAGACTTCCACTCTAGGATAGGCTCATAAACCTAGTTGCTCTTTCCTTGCTCACCCTCAGTGGAGTGTGTGAGTAAGTTAGAGCTGGTTTTTTGAGTCTTAGACTTCTTTAGAAACACATTATGATCCTAGAAAGACATAGGGTTAATGAAGTGGAACCTATCCTTTTACGTGTGACATTTGGTTGAACTCTCATCGTGAGAGGATCGTGGAGACCACCTTTGACCACTAGAATGCTTACCTTGACATTTCACAACATTCATGTATATGTATGTCATAGCAATATCTTCTAATTCATGTCTCTTGTCTCTTGTCCCTTAATCTCTTATATTTTTTTACGTATCATCTTCTATGTCTTTCTATGTTTGAGAAGGCTCTGTAGAATTTCATTGAACTAGTGAGGATGATCAATGAAGGTTGAGAGAATAATTTTTTATTCATTCATAAGTCATGGCCCACATGCATTCATACCACCCACAAACACCCATGCATTTGTTCTAGTTTTGAAAGTGTATAAGAAGCTCCATTCTTGGACCATTCTTCCTTTTGAAACTGATTCATGTGTGTGGTCTTCTGTTTTTTCTCATCATGCATACATTTCATCCATATGAACCTATGCATATGAATTAAATTTGGAAAGCGTGTAAGAAGCTCCATATTTTTTGGACCATTCTTCCTTTCCAAATTGATTCATGTGAATGATTTCTTTTGTCCTCACCATTCATGAAGTCTTATTGCTAAACAATCCAATTTGGCCAAGACTATAGATGCTTTACAATCTAATTACATCAAAACTTTCCAAAATCAAATGAATCCAATGTCTTTTCAAGAGCCTAGTCAATATCTTTTAGTTCCCAATAAAAATCCACAATTAGCTCCTACTCAGACATATCAAGTTCCTCCAATGCATAATCCGCCAATGCAAAATCCTCATCCTCATGTGCAAAATCCTCAAATGTATCAAAACATGTTTCCTCAAGCTTCTCAAACAACTTTTCAAAATCCTCAAAATCAATTTTTTCAAAATCATCAACCATATACTATGGAAGCTCCTCTTGTGCCTCAAGTACCACATGCTACTCCCCAAGCTCCTCAAATACATCAATTGCCTTATCAGAATCCTAATTATCCTGTTCAAGCAATTCCTGCTAAACAAAATCCTCAAAATCAAAATGGTTTTGTGCATGGCCCTCATAGATGTCCTTGGTGTGATTCATTAGAGCACTTTTCGAGAGATTGTGAACTATTGAATGCTGCTAAGGAGCAACCACTAGTAATAGACATAGATAAAAAGATATGTGACTATCGATCTAGGCTACCTTTGCAAGGAAATTATGGTAAGGGAGGAATGAAAAATCACTATGAAAATATAACCATAATGGACACAGGAACTAGAGGGGTGAAACTAGAAGCTCTTGATGAACAAGAAGTGGAATCAAGTAAACCTACAAAAGAAGTTGACTTATCCGTAGAGGCTTTAGTACGTGCACAAGATGCGATTAGGAGAATAAGAGCTTGGGAGTCACTGATAGAAGATCAATCTCTTATTTCTCACATGTCCAATGTAGAAGAAAAATGAGAAAGAGATGAAAATGAGCCTAGTGAAAGAAGAGTGACTCGAAAAAATACCTTCGAGGGAATAGAAACTATCATGGAGCACGGAGAAACATCACAACACAAGAACAATCAAGACAAATTGAAGACCAAACACAAGAACATGAACAAAAACAAGATCCTGAGCAAAAACAAAAGAAACCAAAGAGAAAACCTAAAGCCATCTTTTTTTCAAAAATTGAGAGAAAAATAGATCCTACGGAGATTTTGGATGACCTTTTTCTTAAGAGTCAAGTGTCTATGTCTTTAGAACAAGTTTTCTCTATTGCAAAGTCTGTTTTTAAAGATAACTTTATTGGACTAATTAAAAGGAAGAGGTTTTTGCTTAATCTGGATACTGAGATGCAAGATTCTCTAGATGAATATCAAGCTATGAATGAAGGCTTAGACTTTGATGAATTTGATGACGATGAAGTAAATGTTAATAAAAATTTCTCAAGACCTATTCAACCTGACCATGAAAGTCATGAAAACAATCTTGAAAGTCACTTTCAAAGAAACTTTTGGTCTACAGGTACATTAGAGATGCATGTTAAAATACGAAATGATAAGAATGCTATCACTATAAATGCATTAGTAGATTTCGGCTCCAAAATCAATGTGATTTCAAGAAAAGTCTATGATAAGTTTTGATGGCACATAGATAAAGATTGTGGATGGCGTATGAGAACAGGATATAAAGGTGTAGGTACCCTATCTGGAGCTTGTGCTAGTGTGCCCATATCCATAGGAGGAATCAAAAAAGATTTTCACTTTTTTATTCAAGATAATTTCTCCTATGAAGTTCTCTTAGGTCAACCCTTAATTTGTGAGAGTCGTATAGAAACTAAAGCCATGGATGATGGGTCTACCTATTCTAGAATTAATTTTAGGGATGGAATGCAATCACTTCAAGTCATGACGCAAGGAGTGAATCATCCTAGGAATGGATTGTCAATTAGAAAGAAACCTATTGTTACTCAGAGTCATGAGCATGCTTGTAGTGATTGTGCAATAGTGGCTGGACAATAGTGGATATTGGTTTGACATCTCCCAACCAACCAATGTGTACAATATTCTATCACGTTGTTCTCCATATTCAAGATTAGATGTTCTTCATAAGAGTCAACTCTCCAAGTGTTTTATTAAAAAAATACCCAAAAAATTATAAAACCAACAAAATCATGGAACATGATGAGAACATTGGGCATGTGATTGACAAATCTCATTATTTCTCTACTCTCTAGGAGTTACAGTAATGTCTCCAGCATAATTCTAATTGTTCTTCATAAGAGTCAACTCTCCAAGTGTTTTATTAAAAAAATTCCCAAAAACTTATAAAACCAACAAAATCATGGAACATGATGAGAACATTGGGCATGTGATTGAGAAATCTCATTATTTCTCTACTCTCTAGGAGTTACCGTAATGTCTCCAGCAAAATTCTAATTCCCATATTATATTTCTTTCTTCCCTTGATGAGTATGCTATAATCCAAGAATATGCTCTCAATGTTGACAAGTGCTCAAACTTTAACGAAACACATGATGCCTTAGTTGAAACAAAGTACAAACTTGTAGACAAAAAAATCAAACCCATAGCTCAACCATTACCCCAAGTAAGTAATGAAAAAATTATTGATATGAAAAATGATCGAATTCTTTGGGATAAGAAAAACAGAGGATATATATTCACAAATGAGACAATCAAATAGGTGAAAATTGGTAGAGATTATGACTTTCTTTTGCCAACAGAGAGAGATAAATTTGAGAGAGTCATACGTAGCCATGGAAAAGCCTTTACTATGTATTCTCATGAGATTGGCTGCATAGATCGTAACCTAGTTGTACCAATGATAATCTTTATTATTCCACATATTCCATGGAATCTTTGCCCTATACCAGTTCCAAAGGCTCACTTACCTGAGCTAGTGAAACTACTTAAGGAGAAGATAAACATGAGAATTTTAGAGCCATCTTTTGCACCTTACTCAAATAGATCGTTCATAGTTCTTAAAACGAATAGGAAACTATGTTTTATTCAAGATCTCTCACCTGTTAATAAAGTCACCATAAGGAATGTAGGAACAAGACCCATTGTAGATGAGTTTGTCGAGTCATTTTCAGGACATTCTATCTATTCAATTGGTGATTTATACTTGGGATATGACCAATTCCAATTAGCAATTGATAGTTGTGACATAACCACAATGAAATCTCATTTAGGCTTAGTGTGAATGTGTACTTTACCTCAAGGATTGACTAATCTTGTGGCTCATATGATGTGTGCTATGAATATGGTCTTACACGATTTTATCCCTCATATGAGCATGCCATTCATTGATGATATTCTAATTAAACGGAGTGAAGAATGTGTTAAGGACATTACTTTAGATTCATTTGGATGTTGTAATTTTGTTCTTGACCATATTTGTGATTCTCAACGGATATTTCAATGATTTGAAGAGGTGGGTCTCACAAGTTCCATAGAAAAGTTTGTTTTTGGTGTGAACGAGGTTCTTATTGTTGGGTTGAATGCCTTACCCGCAAAAAGTTGATTCCATTAGCAAGATTTTTGAAACATGTAACAATGTGATTGAGGTATGCAGATTTGTTGGTGCTTGCATCTTTTATGTTATTTGGATTCCACACTTTGCTCATGTTGTTGATGGTCTCTATGACTTGTTGAGGAGGAAACAAAAATTTATTTGGACTGACAAACACACTCAAGCTATGCCTAACTTGAAGAAATTATTTCTTTAAGCTTTGTAAGCCGCTGGAAAGGAACTCATAAATTTTGTAATATATATTCTAAAAAGTTGCACGCATGATGTAAAGGCATAGCGCAAATTTGTAATCCTTGAGAGATTAATGAAAAGAGTCACGTGAAGCCCAAGGTGTAGTCATTGGACTGTTCGTCTAGGCGAGAGCCGGAAGCCAAATGCTGTTGCCGAAAACCTATGTAATCTGAGTCTGTTGTCAATTCTGTTGATTAACTTAAATCATTCAGTGAAGTTGATGAAATATTAAGTAAATTGATAACACAATAAGTGAAGAAGTATACAGTAACTGTCTGGTGCAGAAGTGTGTTGAAGAATGTATTCAAAATAATACTCGGAAGATAATCCAATTAGCGCTTACTTTGGTGAAGTAATATATTCTTAATCTATAGATTTGGGAAAATAAAAAGAGGGCCTCTGTTTAGAGACCCCTAACCATCCCAAGAACCTAGACCTGAATTAAACTTTTAACAGATAACTTAATCTAAAGTTTAAGTTTAACACTCGCGCCGTCTCTGGGAAATGGAGTAGTTGTTTGCATAAAAGATTAAAGATTGATGAAGAATTCTTTGATATATGCATGTAACACGTTCCAGTGAATCATACCCCAAGTAGCGTAGAGATCAACATCCCTAGGTAGTTCCGAACCTATTAGGAACACCCCCTGGTGGTAGAAGTACAGGACAATTAAGTCCAGTTGCAGAAGGTTCAGTATAGCCAGCCTGCAGCAATTCCACTGGTAGTTCGATAGTACACGACGCGATTCCAGTGCGTTCCAATGCTAATCCGATACCTTTTGGAGAAAGTACGATGATTTTGGGTTGTATAGAGGCATAGTGTAGAGACAGTTCCGCATTATTTGGTCAGAATTTAATCACTTTCGGTGACAGGTTCGCATTATCCGGTGAGAACGTTTCCGGTGACAGTGCAGTCTAGTCCGGTGAGAATTCGGCAAGTTTTGGTGAGAGTTTGGTATTACCTGGTGGAAATTTGAAGCTTTTTGGTGAAACTCTTGTGCTGTTGGGTGGACACCTATTGCGTTCACTATTTTTTGGTGCATGTTTAGCTAATTTCCACACTAAAGTTGAGGAAGGGATCATAGATTTGGAGTTAAGAAATCAGTTCAACGACATTTTAGGACCGGAAAGTGAGCCGATTGACCATACACTCCACGAAGATCAAGAGATACATCCCCAAAGTTCAAGTAACAACAATGCCAACAACAACAGCACCATGAGTGGCTCCCAACAACAACAAAAAACACCGCCACAACCACAATCACAACATCAGCAGCAACAGGTTATCCCACCACGCCTGGTACCAGCAAGGGTCACATACACCAAATTTGGAGGTTTTTCGAGGGATGATCCTGATGCGCATGTGCGGAGCTTTGAGATTAATTATGCACGTGTGAATTACCCCGCAAACCCTGCGTATAAGGCTATTGTGTTCTAGTCAACTCTGGTTAATGAAGTTGCACGATGGCTAACCGAATATGATTTGAACCACTTCCGACAGTATGATGATGTGAAGGATGCATTCCTACAACGATTTTGGTTAAAGAAAAACCTAGCCCAAATTTTTGACTACTTATAGAATAAAAGGCAAAAACCACACCAAAATGTATAGGATTATGCCATGCTATTTCGGACTCATTTACGGCAGTTGCCACCCCCGCATGCTAATTTACCAGATGACGTTATCACACAGTGGTTCATCAATGGATTAAAGCCCCAATTAAAGCAGATTATGATCATCCGGTGTGTGGAAGGAATCACTTTGGATGCCCTAATTGCTATGGCATTACAATTAGAAAACAAATTCGATTGATTCACTCAATACCTAAAGTGTTTGAAAGCATCTAGGCAATCCAACGAGGATCCTTTGAAACAAATTTACCATACCAAATTAAAAATCCAAGGCACAGCAGTTCAACATGCACTTTGAACCAAATGTATTGTGCAATTTGCCATGCAATAGACCCTGCTATGGAGAGTTTCCTGTATAATGCCAAGGTACAGAGCAGAGCAGCTGTTAATGCCATTATTCAGGAACAAGGGCAACCGGCCAGCCATTATGTGCCACCACGGATGCGGAATACTCCGTACGAGGGATACAGGAATTATCGAGGTGGACCGTCAAATAATTTTGGACAAGCTCGGTGGAATGCAGGCCCATCAGGAGAAGGTGCATCTCCTCCCCCTCCTAAATCTCATTTTTGTGGTGAAATTGTGCATATCCGAAGATTTTGTAACGATGCAGCTGAGTATGACAAAAAGAAAAAAGAACGACAACATCCGATGGCAAATATGGCGTATATCTCAGCCATGGATACGCAAGCAACAGTGGTGCAAACACGTTCGGGCAAGCAATTACAGCCAACTGTGGAGATCTTTGAACCAAGAATTTGTGAACAATAGAAGGTGTTTACAAAAGCAAGCAAGTGGGCTATGCAAGAACAAACCGTATTTCTTGACCCAGTTTTGGTGACGTAGGAAAATATACTGCTGGAAGTACCAGAAGGGAGAAATCTGACTCATGCAGTACTGGAGTCCACACCGGAGACCATATCGAAAATAGCCAAAACTGATTCGGTGTGGGATGTGTTGTCCAAGGCATCCATTACCTTGCCCTTGGGTGAATTATTGGCTTTGGTCTTGGGAGTGCATCAACAGTTCCAACAGCAGGTCAGTCCAAGACCCTCGAGTGCTCCCCCAACAACCACAATTCAATGGGAATTGGACCCACTGGTGGATCATAGGGTACCACTGATTATGGTATGGTACAAGAACCATAAAATCACACAAGTCTTACTTGATGGTGGATCTAGTGTCAACATTGCAATAGCAGCACTTTGCGAACGGCTGGGGTGGACGCAAATTGAACCTGTTCAATTCTTTGGAAAATGTAAGTACACCTCTAGATAGAGAGGAGACCAATCATGTGAGACTGAGGTAAGCAAGCAAGAGGGGTGCTTCTTGACATTTATGAACTCACTAAAATAAGTGAGAAGATTGTGGAATTCATAAAACACAACAAAAAGGGTAGGATGGTGCTTATATCGAGTTTTAATTTTCCTACACTCTAGCCAATAACCCAACAAATAGTGTAGGTGCAGTTTTTAGTGGGTGACTGATGGCATTTGAAGTTGATTGACTTTGGTTCTCTATGTTTGATTGACGAATGAAGTTGACAAGTAAAACATGTAGAAACATAGCTATTAATGTCAACATACATCCTAGGCCAATAATAGGTCCAGCTAGGTAATGGTTATAGTGTCCTCGAAATGTCTCTCCATTCATCTTTGTACTCACACTCATGAAACTTCTCATAGTCATTTATATGTGGAACATAGCCAACTAAGTTCACATTCTATATTAGATCACTTTCAAGATCATCATCAAATCTATCTCTCGATAACATATCAACAACTGAATTTGACAGACTTGAACTATGAACTAACTCAGGATTTATGAACTTAATATATGAGATCCATATAAGCATGGCTTTATCAGGAGATGAATAATTTGCTATCATTCCAATGAGAGGCAAACAATTAGGTTCTCGTTTGATATGTGGATACTTTGGTTGTGTTTCATGTGAAATTTTAGCCCCAAACCTAATTGCATATCTATTTCCTTCACTATCATCTTGACTTATGACCCAACCTATACCAATAGGACTAGTATCAACAATCAATATAATAGGTTTGTTAACAGATTAGTCTACATGCTTGAGGATGGAAGCTGTTAAACTTAAACTTCGTATTAAGTTATCTGTTTAAAGTTTAATTCAAGTCTAGGTTCTTGGGATGGTTAGGGGTCTGTAAACAGAGGCCCTGTTTGTATTTTCCCAAATCTACAGATTAAGAATATATAACTTCACCAAAGTAAGCGCTAATTGGATTATCTTCCCAGTACTATTTTGAATACGTTCTTCAACACACTTCCACACCAGACAGTTACTGTATACTTCTTCACTTATCACATTATCAATTTACATAATACTTCATTAACTTCACTGAATGATTTAATTTAATCAAAAGAATTGACAGTAGACTCAGATTACATAGGTTTTCGACAACAACGCTTCACTTTTGGCTCTCGCCTAGACAAACAGTCCGGCGACTACACCTTCTGCTTCACGCAACTCTTTTCATTAATCTCTCAAGGATTACAACTTTGCACTACGCCTTTACATCATGCATGCGACTTTTAAGAATATATATTACAAAATTTATGAGTTCCTTTCCGACGACTTACACTGGCACGCACGGTGGACTTGAACCCAAAATTGTAATGACACAATCACGGCTCATCTATGACATCCTGAATATACATAGTGTGAGCTAGTTTGAAAGTACATGTAATCTTCTACTTTAGGGAATCTAGCATATCCTTTAAAATTGCACGTTCTATAAGTTGTGCATCAGTCCTAACAGAACTGGCGGCTATGACCTGACTAATAAGTAATTCCATCTGCGTCTGCAAAAATGATTCCTGTAAATAAAATTTTTTGGCCAAAGAAGCTTCTCGTCGTAACTTTATTTTGGCTATGTCTCCATCAATGCGCGAGAGCCTATCCGCGTGAAATCCTGACTATTTTTCTCTTCTTTCAAGTTCTTGAGCTTGCGTCTCGCTCCTTCTTAATAGCTTCCATATCCTTCTTTAACTGAATGGTCTTCGCAATCTCCTCAGTGAACTCTTGATTTGTGTAGATTCCTGGTATAACTGCATGGTATCCGTTGGAGGTGGTTGGATGGCTTGTATCACCGGAAGGAGAAGGGTAAGGAGGTGGGGCAATCAAGTACGAGGAATTTCATGCTTTGCGAGTTGCTTGGTAACTGCTAAGCATTCACGGTGAAGGCACCGAAAGAAAAACGATGTGAAATTAATGGGTTCTCATGAGGCAGTATCAATGATCGAGTAACAAGGCCGGGAAATGTCATACGTGCATTTTTGCATGTTTAAAACTACTACAAGAAATTGCAGTGCGGTGCGCTCTGGCTCGGGTCGGAAGAGAATGGCAAACTCATTAGATGAGTGCCAGGGAAATAATTCCTTCAGGGTCACGAGGGGAAGGCGTGGTCCATTGACCAACCTTTGCTGAGGGAGACCGAAACCTTTAGCAATCCTGTTTAGTGTAACGACTACATGGGGGTTTAAGCATGTTAAGGGCCAGCACTGCTCTGTAGCAGGCGTGGCGGCTATGGCAGAGATAATCTACGCATGAAAGGGATGACACTCCACTGAATGCCAAGGTTTTTCAGTGAAGGCCAACAGTCCCCGAGCACGTAAGTACTCACTCACATCCGGAGTAAGACCCGCACGGAAGGTTACTGTGTTTGCAAGAACTTCCATGGTGCACTCAGAGACACACAAAAACACAGAGCACATGAGGGACAAACACACAAAGACAAAGTAGAGACTAAGAGCAAGAAGGACAAGATTAAGTAGAAACACGAGAAAAATCAGGCGGCAAGAACACTAATCATAACACAGTATTGGAAATATACCTACATAATGGCAACATGCATGTATTAACAGATGCAGCGACACAAAGGCGGCTATTAATCATGGTTAGATAAGAAAACATAAAAGAGTAGAAATACAGAAGACACCTCACGAGGTGGTAGAGGATGGATAGTAGGGTCGAAGCTTCAAACCATTAATCACTTTAGGGAGAAGGTGACCAGTTAAGGTGGAAAACCGAAAAGATGCGGGTCCCACTTGTTCAGCAATCCGGTATGGACCGAACCATCGTAGTTTAAATTTTGCGGCGGATCAGCGTTATAGAAGAGGACTAATTGGTTTATTGTAAACACGGGGGTTTTGAGGAAACGATCGTGGGTTTTGGCCTGTCTCAGCTGCACCTCCTATATCACCAAGAAACTCTCCAGACGCTGTCGGAGAGATTCTCTCTCCCTTATTGGATATCCCATCTCTACATTTGCTTCTACTTGCTTCAAAACAAAGGATATGTTGTTCATTGGAAAAGGACATGAAGAAGAAGTATTTGGCAAGCAACAGTTTGATAGAAATGTATATGAGAAGTTAAACGCATCATGTTACTTCTACTTCTCTATATGTGTTGAGCCTATCACATATGGTGGCATTGATTGGTGTAATAAACATTTCTCATCTATCTTTTGGGATTTTTTTCGGAATTGATTATATCCAGAACTTCATAGAAAAAGCTTTGAATGAAAAGTGATATTTGAATGGTAGAGATATAAGCTACTTTCTACTAACTCACAGAGGAATGTATACGTAATAGAAAGATCTATATGTTTTAATTGAAAAACGGCAGCGCATGCAAGAGGAAGGACTCGCACATGAAGAGGAGTCATACTTGAGAAGGGGCGGTGACACATGAGATAAAGGAAGGGCATACGACAGAAAGTGGGGGGGGGGGGCAATTCAATGTTTTTATTTTATCTGGCGAGTGGAGGACTGAAGAAGGGATCGGAAGTTTTTTAGGCTACAGGGGAAAAGAGACCGATGCGCTGTTGTGAGAGATACTTCATATGAGCGCGGAAGGAGGAGGCTGAAAAGGGCCCTCACGCAATTCATGAGAAACAGATACTCAGGGAGGCAAGAACAAGCTGATGGTGGAGACCTGCATGATTGATTGATGGAGCTTAATTGGCGGCATCTCTATGAAGGGAAGATAGAGACCTGCATGATTGATTGATGGAGCTTAATTGGCGGCATCTCTATGAAGGGAAGATACATAGCGCTGTAGATACTCGAAGGAAGATGAGCATTGTTGATCGAATAACCATGAATATGTACAAGTTAAATGCTATAGAAGATAATGAGGGTTATATGTTCTTTCTTATTACCCCTTCTAAAGTATTGCATGCGTGATCTATGTTCACCATAAGCAAAGAGGGATTTAATTAGGAAGTCTGCAGCGCAGTGATTTGTCATCAAGCAGAAGCATGAGCGAGGAGGAGAGAGCGCTGACGGCTGAAAGAAAAGCATAACACAGGCGACAGAAGGACACTGCATGCTCTAATACAGAGAGAGGGGAGTCTGCGCATGTATCAGAGCTCCTTGCTGCACATTGGAGAAGGGGCGGTGACACATGAGATAAAGGAAGGGCATACGACAGAAAGTGGGGGGGGGGGGGGGGCAATTCAATGTTTTTATTTTATCTGGCGAGTGGACTGAAGAAGGGATCGGACGTTTTTTAGGCTACAGGGGAAAAGAGACCGATGCGCTGTTGTGAGAGATACTTCATATGAGCGCGGAAGGAGGAGGCTGAAAAGGGCCCTCACGCAATTCATGAGAAACAGATACTCAGGGAGGCAAGAACAAGCTGATGGTGGAGACCTGCATGATTGATTGATGGAGCTTAATTGGCGGCATCTCTATGAAGGGAAGATACATAGCGCTGTAGATACTCGAAGGAAGATGAGCATTGTTGATCGAATAACCATGAATATGTACAAGTTAAATGCTATAGAAGATAATGAGGGTTATATGTTCTTTCTTATTACGCCTTCTAAAGTATTGCATGCGTGATCTATGTTCACCATAAGCAAAGAGGGATTTAATTAGGAAGTCTGCAGCGCAGTGATTTGTCATCAAGCAGAAGCATGAGCGAGGAGGAGAGAGCGCTGACGGCTGAAAGAAAAGCATAACACAGGCGACAGAAGGACACTGCATGCTCTAATACAGAGAGAGGGGAGTCTGCGCATGTATCAGAGCTCCTTGCTGCACATTGGAGAAGATCCTCTGAGGGAGAGATATGAGAGGACAACACCTTATGATTTGATGAGTTTATCTATGTTCGAAGATAGAAAATTTGCTGGAATAAGCATCTTGTTTTGGTGAAATTTTCAACAAACATTATCGCATGATCTGTGATGCTAAAGTCATGCGCTTTGTTCTACTACATCCGGTTAAGCTCTGATCAAGCGTAGAGATTAGCAGAAGATTAAGCTGACGATGAAGGCTGCATTAACGCTTCTATAGTTAATGTTGAACCTTTGTAATTGAGGTAAGGAGTCGGATTAATCAAAAAAGGTGAGGCCAAGTTGCATAAGTTTTAACAGGTTACATTGGCTCTGAAGGTCTGATAATGGTACTCAGCGCAGTTCTTGAATATACTCACTGGCCTCACCACATTACCAGGAATTTTTGACTCTATAGCCAAATAGGCGACATCATTCTCTATGCTTCTAAGTAGCTTAGAATCCTCTTCTAAATTGTCCGCCCAGAGTTCCCTTATGCAGATATCATCATCATTAGCATGGATTGAAATCTCTAATCCTTAGATCTGAAGCTTTCAAACACAATTATTCGGGCTGAACTTGCATATGTTTTGAAGTAGAGGTCAATAGTTTTTCTATGCAAAAATAAAGTTTCCATACATTGACTGGTCTACAATTGTTTACTAACTCATGCATAAAGCTAAGTGTCAACGGCAATCATAGCTCTTCATTTTGTCGTCAGAGAAGTCCAATATGAAAGTCATAAGTGCAGAAACTAAACCGTGTTGAAGATTGCAGGTGCGCATGCACAAAGGGGTAGCAACGCCTTCATTATGGCTGATTGATTTTCCATTTTTATATGTTTAAGTATATGGTTGATAGAAAGATACAATCCTTGTCGAATGTGTTGTATGATATCACTTTTCTCTCATTGTGGTTGTAATCCATAATGCAACATTTTGAATCATGCAAATATTCCTTAAAAGCTTGTGGTTGAGAAACGTATTCAGTTGTTTGTTTTATAGACATAACATTTTACACTCTATACATACCCAATGAGAACTTCTTGATTGAGATGCTTACATTAAGATGATTTGTTTTCAAAGTGTGACATTTAACTTTGGTTGATGAATTCAGAAATATTATCGTATCATACTGATAACATAGTCATAGGTTTAAGAAAGAAGAATTTTGTTTATAAATTTGATAATGCAAAAAGATTTGAATAATTGCAATTGGTTTCTTCTTTGAATTATTGAAAGAAATGCTTTCCTATCATAGAGTTCAATGAACAAACTTGACTATTTCTTCTCCAAACCTAATCTTGAAGATAAAGAGGGGAGTTATTAAACATCTTTTTGCTTACCTGAGTTCGCTCCAAGCACCCAGCGTGCGCCGTTAGCGAGATGATTGAATTGATTCACCAGTCGTCACGAATCGCTCTCACTTTTGAACCTGACGTGAACACAAACGGCACTGCAACTGAGGTACGTATAGTTTCTATTTGTTTGCATATGCATTGACGAAGTTGGCACATAGGCGTGGCTTCTTCTTCCATGTGAGTGGTAGCTTGATCCTAAAACCTTGCTTTTTCCTGGGTGTTGAGGGCTGATCATACATGATCTGAGCACCTCCATGGAAATTGACAAGTGATTATCCTCTTCTCACCACCATCTCATCGACATCTAAAGCGAAGACATTTGCACATTCATTCAATAGACTTTGATGTATTAGAATTTAAGCAACTCAAATTGTATAAAGTTTACACACACATTCACATTGAGCCTCTTCTTCGAGCTATCTTTCAGGTATCGATCTATCTTTTGAGACTTATTTTTATTGATTTTCAATGGGTAAGAAGAAGATAGTTAAATTAAATACAAATGAGAAGAACTCTACTATGGAAGAATTAAAGTAAGAGTAAGATTTTGGATTTTGAATAACAATTCAAAGAACTAGGGGATAAGTTGAACTCATCAAATCAAGCAAAATTTGATCAAGTGTTTCTATTACTTGATAAACTTAGTGAGTCTTCCAATTCAAGTCATGTGATGTGTGGTATGTTAAAAGAAGTTGTTTCAAATTTAAAGAGCCAAATTAATAAATTGAACAAACAAGTAAATGAGTTATCTAGATGTAAATGCAAGCATGAATATGAATCTCAAACCTTATCTATGAAAGTGCATGAAAACAATGATATGTTGGAGCATAGGAGATCCATCCCTAGGACAATGCATAGGAGAATGAAACGTCCAACAAGATGCTTTTGGTGTGATCAGTTAGGTCATGCATATGATGATTGTCTTTCTTATGATGATGCATGCAAATTACACTTAGTCATTACACATGACCTTAATATTTGTGACTTCCAAACCCAATTACCTTTGCATTTAAATTTAGGTAGAAGAGGGATGAAAGAATACTTTGTCCAAACTAAATTTAGACCTACAATATGTAACAACATTAAAAAACAGTGGAGACCTAAGAGTGAGAAAACAAAGAGAGTATTAAAATCTATGAACAAATTTGAAAGTCAAGGTACATGTTTTGATAATGATCTTCTAAAACCAAAAGTTATAAGTAACACTGATGATAAAACTAAATCTCTTGATAAAAAGGATGATCAAAGTACATTGAAAAGGATTGGTAAAGATGAATGTGTAAATATAAAGAATGATGAAAATGAAGTTCAAAAATAAATAAAAGTTGATGAAAGAGAAGACATATATATTATGAATGATGAACTTAAAATCTTCGAGAATGAGAATGGTTGTAATCAAAATACATTTGATGCATTCAAATCTCAATTTAATGATACAAATTTACATACTAAAATTGATAATGACAAAGATATTGGAAAATGGGTACAAGAGGCTATTGTGAATATTGAACAAAATATCAAAAACTCTTATAAACTTATGAAGAAGAGGGAAAAGAAATTGAGAGAATAATTTTCTTGTGGTTTTCTATATCAATGAATTTTATTTATGAATTTTGTGTTTACTAAATTTATTATGCGAAATATGAATCATTGATGCTTGATGAATGTTTGATGAATGTTTGATGAAAATTCTCCTAAATAATTCCTATGATTGAAAACGATATTAACAGTTGATGACAAATATTTGCTTTCAAAAGGAATATGTGTTAATTGCTTGCACTTTTCTTTATCATGATATGAAATTCTTATTTTCAATGAAACTATTTGACGTTTTTTTATGATTTTTTTCTTTAAAAGAATTTTCCATGATCAATATACTATGCGTTTTTTATACCAAATTATGATGATGAATAATAATATGATTATTATTATTATGTGATTAATAATAATATGATTATACCAAATTATGTGATTAATAATATGATTTTCTTTTATGAGTTTTATGATGGCAAAATATGATGATGATGTGATGATGATTTTGATGAAAAAGACCTACTAATGAGTTTTGAATGTGATGCTACTGATGTGTTTTTGAGTTTATGAATATAGGTGAAGACTTGGAGCTAAATGCAAATCAGGAATTTGAACGGATTGTAAGAAGAGCAACAGTTTTGGAATCGTTTATACATATCATAAAGTCCTTTCATGAATTGTATGTGTACATATGAATATTTTGATTCCATATTTCTTATCACGTGTTTAGTGTTTGAATCCATGAGAAGATCAAAGGAAGGCAATGGAAATGGGAAGTGAAGCGAAGATCAGAAAACCTTGTCTTTTTTCTTAGTTCTCCTGTTAACCAAATCTTTTTTGTACTGTTGAAGCTGAAGGTCAAGGACAAAGCATAGGAACACATCTGGAAGGTGGACACACAAGAAGAAGGAGCAAGTAGGGAGCTCCAAGAAGTACATGTCAACTTTTCAGAAGAATCCCCTACAAAAATAGTGATTTCCATTACTAAAACCATTGTAAATACCATTTCCTATTTTTGTAGCTTCATTTTGTGCAAGCCGACGAGTCCTCGAGCTTGAGGAGCATTAGAAGTATCATCCTACCAATTTTCATAATTTTTAGACTCCGTTTGAGCCTTCAAATAAGCCCTAGAACCTAATTTTGAACTAGGCCGGACACTAGGTCTGGACAGGGCCAAAACTAGTCCAAAAACTATAAAAAGAGCTAGAGAGCTCATTTTTGGGGGTAGCTTCTTGTAGATTTCAGTTTTGTAATAGATTTCTTTTGTAATCAAAGCCCTTCCATTGTTCCTCTCTTTGATCTTACCTAGTGCGCGTGTGTGTGTATGTGTGTGCATGTTTGTGTGCTTTCACTCACGCACTTGTGCCTTCACTTGCTCGTGGTCTTCATACCGGTCCTCACGTCTCCGCAGATTGACAAGTAAAGGAGGTGGTGCTTACGCTTGAGCTACACCAAATTTTGGCGCCGTTGTCGGGGAGAGAGCTTCGAGGACGAGCGTTGTGATGGTAAGATCGTAGATTTGCGATGTTGGAGGGTAAAAAAACTGTCATTTCAGTTCATTTTCTGTTTTTTCCTCTTCATCTTCATCATCATCATCATCTCCACCTTCTTCCATCTTCTTCTTCATAGAACTTTCTTGTTTTTTAGTGCATTTTCACCATTTTCATACCATTTTTCATTCTTTATTGTGTGGGAAGGAGTTAGGAGGTGCAAGGGAGAGCAAGCGCTGTGTTTTTTCATGATTTTCTGCTCATACAGAGCTCGCCATTGCCGGCGCTCAGAAATTCGAAGTTCCCGCCAAAAAACGCGATTCTATGATGAAAATCGCGATTCTGTGAAAATTCAAAATTTTTTAAAAATCACAATTTTCTGTTTTCCCGCCTAAAGGTTGGCTGAAAGAATCACGATTCTGTGGTCATTTTCAAAATCGCGATTCTTTGATTGTGCTCAAAATCGCGATTCTCACAAATCACGATTTTCAGCCAAAAAAAATACGATTCTGAGAAAACACGATTCTGTGATTGTGCTCAAAATCGCGATTCTCACAAATCACGATTTTCAGCCACAAAAATACTATTCTGAGAAAACACGATTCTGTGGTTGTGCTCAAAATCGCGTTTCTCACAAATCACGATTTTCAGCCAAAAACACGATTCTATGAGAACACGATTGTCTAAAACACGATTCTCTGTTGACAATCGCGATTTTATGTCAAAAAACACGATTCTGAGAACCACGATTTTGTGAAAAACACGATTTTGTGAATCAGTGATTCTCCGAGACAAAATCGCGATTTTCAAAAACACGATTCTGTGCTCAAAATCACGATTCTCACCAATCACGATTTTGAGCAAAAAACACGATTTTGTGAAAAAGGCGATTCTGTGAAAACACGATTCTCAAGGGTCAAAATCGTGATTTTCAAAAAACACGATTTTGTGCTCAACATCGTGATTTTCAAAAACACGATTTTGTGCTCAACATCGCGATTTTTAAAACATGATTCTGTGCTCAACATCGCGATTTTCAAAAACACGATTTTGTGCTCAACATCGCGATTTTCAAAACACGATTCTCTGCTTAACATCGCGATTTTCAAAACACGATTTTCTGCTCAAAATCGCGATTTTCAAAACACGATTTTGCGAAAACACGATTTTGTGAACACAATTCTCAAGGTACAAAATCGCGATTCTCTTGAAGTTCACAAAATCGCGATTTTCTTGAAGTTCACAAAATCGCGATTTTTTCCAGAAGGTCCTGTTTGCCTGTTGTGACCCCCAGGAGCCTGATTTGACATAACTTTTTCATCCAAAGTCCATTTTTTGAGCTCTATAGCTCGTTGGAAAGCTCGTTTTTTATAAGAATAACACGTTGTTTTTCAGATAGACTAATTTGAAGTTGACCCTCAGGTGGGACTAGGGAACCAAGGGGGCTCCAAAGGATTTTTTGCAATACCAAGAGGGAGAAAACTTGCATCATGGGAAAGAAAAAAGCAAAAGAGAGAAGAAAGGGGGCTAAGATGGGAAAAGAGAAGGGATATGAACATGAAGCACATGAAATAATCTCACATGAGGATGAAACATCTAGAGAAAAATTGCAAGGAGTCAAGGAAACGGGGGAAATCTCTAAGGGGGTTGGATCCTTATTTGCAACAAGAGAATATGATAATACTTTTGTGGATATCAGAATAGGATATGACCATAGAAAGTTGGGTGTTTATATCAATCCTAATTGTGAGTGGAATTTAATTCATATTGACCTAGTGGTCATTATCTTAGAGAACATTCAACCAACAACTCATTCTTCTATCCTCATGGATGGTGAACATTATGATTGCATGGGTGAAGTTGTGTTACCTGTTATGGTGGACGATATGAAATTTTTGGAAACATTCTTTGTCATGGATTGTATAGATGAAGACTTGATCATTGGCACCCAAAGGTTCATTACACAAAATCATCAAGAATTTGAGGTGTCTTCTCCACCTATTACCCGTGCTTCTACATATATGCCTATGGAAAATCCTAATGACTATCCACCTTATGATCATTGGGGGCAAAATCATCTTTTCGAAGAGTGTGCTTTTCATGAAAAAAAAATTCTTTCTACTCATGTTTTTGAATCTAATCCTTCCTTGAGTAAATCACAGGAAACCTTGGAGAATGGAGAAATGGAGGACTCAAAGTGTTTGGGGAATGTGGAAGGACCCTCTCTTCTTGTAAATTTGGATTCCCCTCATGAAACCATAAGCAAGGATGATCTACACTCATATGATCAAGAAGGAGATGATCAAGAAATACCAGGTATCATTGATGTGAAGAATAATGTCAAATTGATGGTCAATCATGACAATGCATCACCCATTTGTACATCTAGAGATTCAATGTGTAATGCGGATAAATGTATGGATGAATCTCTAGATCAATCTCCAACAACACTACCCATTGACCCCTTGCATAAATCTGATGCATGTGTAGAAGATCAACCTTTGTTGCATTCCCCATGTAAAGATGAGTTCTCTCAAAAAACTCACATAGAAGACCTAAAAGAACCTTACATCAAGAAACAGAAATCACATTTTCTTGGTAATATCAAGAAAATTTGGGTGGCCAAGAAATTACTTAGAGCCCAACCAAATCGCACTATGATATGGGTACCAAAGGAAGCCCTTGCACAAAATCAGCCCCCTCACACTAGACTTCGAAATCTATGGTCTAGGCCTACCATAACTTATCCTCAAGAAAGACCACTTCCAATCCAAGGATCCCAAGCAATCAAGCCTAAACTCAGAAAAAATCCAGGGGGGGACTTCAAGGCAACAACCTGCACAACAAAGACACCAAGGCGAGATAAAGGACTGAACCAAGCACAGAGCTCCAACAAAGATCAAAGAGCCTCTTCTGCAAGGATACGGGTTTGGAAGACGAAAGTACCGATAGCATCCACCAAAGTAAAGAGCCAACCACGATGGATCAAACCCTCAAGAAATCATTCAAACCTGAAGCAGCCAAAGGTGATCACTACCCAATCGGAGACCGTTCTCAAATGGATCCCTATAAAGAGGAATGATCAGTTATCATCTCGAGATACAATGGATACCTCCAACAAAGATGGCATCAATATCTACAATTAACATCCAAAGCCTCGACGAGCGACAACCATGTGCTCCTTGCACAACCCTGTCTTATGCACCATTCAGGTCATGCATTTTCAAAGTATGCATTATTATAGGGCCACATTACATGGCCGTGCATAGACACATTTGAGAGTCCCATGCACAAGGGCACATTGACATATGTCAACTATGTTTTCTGATACTAACATCTGCTATCTTGCTTGTGACATGGTAAAAGAAAAAAAAAAGAGACAAAAAGAGAAAGAGCTTGTTCCAGTTTGGCTCATGGAACATGAATGAGTCATGCTTAGTTGAAGGTGGAACCATTGATTATTGGGCTTGGATAGAAGTATGTCTCGGCTGGCAGGGTAAATGTCAAGCACTTGGCAGGAATAGGGCATCCACAACTATTGTTTCCCCTTACCATGGTAGGAGGGAAGATCTCGAAGGTGAGAAGACTCCTGCATATGGTGAGCTAAAGAGAATATGTGAAACTAAGCTTGGTGTAGTTACCCAATGTTGTTTGCCAAGGAATATAAAGAAATTCAATTCTCGGTATTTGGCAAATGTTGCTTTGAAGAGAGGGAACAGGACTAGATGCTCGAAGAATATCCCATCTATGGACCATCAACCAGGGCATTCATCGACAATGATAGACCAACCAATGGTCCATCACAATGACAGGTGTACAACACGAAGAGATCCGCATCGACTGACCTTTCACTACGGTAAGAATCTCCTACTTGGGCCACATTATAACCATGATAGAGTAGGAAACCTCTTCATCAGCATACCCTTGAGCACTTAGCTCAAGACCCAAATTTTTGCACCATACTTCTTCCAATGCATTTTCCAAGTAAGCATGCATAGGGCTACATTACAAGGCCGTGCACAAGGCACATACTTTTTTCAACCCATGCACTAACACACTTACCGATCATTCCCTATGGGTTATGAGTACTTGGCATGACTACTCTGAACATCATCTTTAGAAGAGCTAGAGGACATCCTTGGGGCAACATCTATACCTAGGAAGCAATTCGAAGCTAGCAGTTGCTCCAACTCAGTCTTGATAATCTCTTTTGAGCAACTCACAATCTTTGAAAGCTCACAACGACGCATTCATGTGGAATCCACAAAAGAAGCACATACCAAAGGACTACGACTTGCAAAGGCTTGCAGTGACAAATGAAGAACCGGACAACCAACACTACCAAATTTGGAAGATAGACGGCTCTTGTTCATACAGAATGGATACTACCTCTCAAAGCACTACATGGAACAACCACTACAACAAGGGTGTGTCAGGGATGACAGACTCGAGAGGGGGGGGAGTATTGAAGCTGAAGGTCAAGGACAAAGCATAGGAACACATCTGAAAGGTGGACACACAAGAAGAAGGAGCAAGTAGGGAGCTCCAAGAAGTACATGTCAACTTTTCAGAAGAATCCCCTACAAAAATAGTGATTTCCATCACTAAAACCATTGTAAATACCATTTTCTATTTTTGTAGCTCCATTTTGTGCAAGCCGAGGAGTCCTCAAGCTTGAGGAGCATTAGAAGTATTATCCTACCAATTTTCATAATTTTTAGACTCCGTTTGAGCCTTCAAATAAGCCCTAGAACCTAATTTTGAACTATGCCGGACACTAGGTCTGGATAGGGCCAAAACTAGTCCAAAAACTATAAAAAGAGCTAGAGAGCTCATTTTTGGGGGTAGCTTCTTGTAGATTTCAGTTTTGTAATAGATTTCTTTTGTAATCAAAGCCCTTCCATTGTTCCTCTCTTTGATCTTACCTAGTGCGCGTGTGTGTGTATGTGTGTGCATGTTTGTGTGCTTTCACTCACGCACTTGTGCCTTCACTTGCTCGTGGTCTTCATACCGATCCTCACGTCTCCGCGGATTGACAAGTAAAGGAGGTGGTGCTTACGCTTGAGCTACACCATGTACCAATTTTGAGATGCATTGCACAGCCAATATGCATGTACAAATGTGTAGAAAGCACCTCTTTTAAAACCAATTAAAGCACGTCCATCTGCACATAAGATAATTAGGTAAACATCATTGAAAAGTTAATGAATCAAGTCTTGAGAGAAGGGAGAGAGTATAGTTATGAGTAAGGAAGAGAGATTGCATTTGTAATAGAGTGGAATTATGAGTATTGAGAGGTTCCCTGTTTAGATACGATAATACCTCGATTTTCGTACCATTTTGTTTTTTCTTCATGCATCTAAAACATGCATAAATGAAATGTAGAGAGCATGAGTATTTTTTTAAACCCGTAGATGCATGCTTGATTGCACTTGTAATGAGTTGCATATATTATGTTTTCGATGCACTTAAAGTATGCATGTGGTAGGGTCACATTATATGACCATGCATTGAGGCACAAACTGAGTGGTACCCATGCACATAAGAGAGACTGTAAGGCTTTATGTATATTCACATTTCTATGTATGTGAGTGAGTGCACAATCCTCTCCATCCGAAGCCTTTTACCTTGGTCATTGCACCATATTTGTTCTCTCCATTTTAAAAAGTATGCATTTTATAGGGCCCAATACATGGCTGTGCATAAGTCACTTTACTATGTTTACCCATGCACTTGTAGGAGTTTATAAGAAAATCATATGAAAAACAAAGTTGATTATATGAAGAAAGCACATTTATTCTCAGGTTGGTGCATCAAAAGCACAGGTTTGGTGGGGGTAGATGTCGGAGAGATTCCCTCTCCCTAATTGGATATCCCATCCCTACATTTGCTTCTACTTGCTTCAAAACAAACGATATATTGTTCGTTGGAAAAGGACATGAAGAAGAAGTATTTGGTAGGCAATAGTTTGATAGAAATGTATATGAGAAGTTAAACGCATCATGTTGGTTCTACTTCTCTATATGTGCTGAGCCTATCACATATGGTGGCATTGATTGGTGTAATAAACATTTCTCATCTATCTTGTGGGATTTTTTTCGGAATTGATTTTATCCAGAACTTCATAGAAAAAGCTTCGAATGAGTAGTGATATTTGGATGGTACAGATATAAGCTACTTTCTATTAACTCACAGAGGAATGTATACGTGATAGACAGATGCATTCATCAACTCACTTGCAATTCAGCTATCTATAGGATAATTATCGCGTTGATTATATAAATGCAGATTTCACGTAAAGTGGATTTATAAGGAAAATGACATAAATTATGTTAACAAATATACGCAAAGTAAAGAAATATATAGCAAGGTTTATATTAGAAACAGAGTAAACATAACATTGAATGAACAAAATGTTCCTTCAGATTAATATGGCGCAGAATAGAAGTGTTGTACAAAAAAATAAATTGGAATTCAATGGTGCAAATCGATGGAGAATGTAAATATCCAAAAGAACAAGCTATCCTTGATGTTAGACCACCTCTATATCAAGAATAACTTCAGACTCCACTTAATTTTAAAGAACAATCACCAAATTATCAAGAAACTGATCAACTATGAAAAATCACTTCTCAGAAAAAGTCTGCTGCACATTAATCATTCATTGACTGATCATTCATGTAAAGTTTTTGATAGAACTTTGTAGAATGTATCGCCTAGAGGTTGCGCATCTTCTCCAAGTTAAAACACTTCAAAATCTTGAGTAGATTGTGAGAAATGACTCAAACAATTTACCTATGTCTAAAACTGCCTTTCTATAATAACGACTTTGACACCTGTAACTTCTAAGCTATGGTTCTCCCAAACTATAGCCCGTTTAATCAAATGCTTTTAGCCATAGAGAGATTACCTCTCAAATTAAATTATGAGTCCTCATTTGTGTAAAACTTTACACTATGCACTGAGCACTGTCCATTTCTTTGACCATCAAATCTGCACCTGTTTAGAAGACACTCAGAGCTTTCTTACATATGAATGTTCCTATTCAAAATTATCTCAGCGTGTTTGCAATTGAACTCTCAAACTTTAACCATAGACAGATTAACTATGGACTTAGATGTGTACAAAAGGATTTCTCATAAGATTAAGCACAGAAGGAGAATTAGAGAAAAGATCAATGCGCCATTCTCTGAAAAACTTTCTCTTATCTTAACTCTTCATATATCTGATGGATGATACATACAATGTTCATCATCTACTCATCTATATTTCATCTCATGCTCTCTTATTCTTACAATACGACTATAAGCATGTACTTATATACACATACAAGTCCTAATTCATCATTACTTCAAGTATATTGAAGTATATACAGAACTAATGTACATATGATTTAAAGAACTTTGCTATCTGAATCTTCTCTTCATTCCATGAAGTTGATCTTCAATCTTTTCTTCATCTCTTCACTTCTAGCCTTTATGTAATCACTAATTGTTGATTGTTCTGCTCCAACAACTCCCCCTCAATCATCGATTTTGATTACTTGCATCTTCTTTATTCCTGCCATATCTTTAAACCTCTGGAACTTTGATCCATCCAAAATTTTTGTCATCATATCTGCAAGTTGATTTTTTGTAGGAGTATGCATGACTTCAATTTCTTTATCAATAACCTTCTCTCTCAAAAAATGATACTGAATTTCAATATGTTTAGTTCTAGCATGAAACACAGGATTTGCTGCCAAGTATAAAGAACTCATATTGTCTCCACAAATGATAGGAGTACTCTGAACAACATCAAAACTCTTCATAAGTGTCTTTAGCCATATTATTTCCTTTGCAGCTTCCACCATGCCTTTGTATTCTGCTTCTGTAGATGATAACGCAACTGTATGTTGCTTCTTAGAACACCATGAGATTAGCTTATCTCCCACATAACACAAATATCCATGTGTTGATCTTCTATCATCAGAATTACCTACCCAATCTGCATCACTATATATTTTGACTTTTGTATCTAAATTATATCCATAATACAGACCTTCTTTAAGTGTGCCCTTGATGTACCTAAGTACTCTTTGTCCTGCAATCCAATGTTCCTTTCTAGGACAATGCATGAATTGAGATAGCACTCCGACTGCATATGATAAATCAGGCCTTGTTAATGTAGCATAAATCAAGCTACCCACCAAACTCTGATAGAGCTTCATATCTTTGAATTCCTCTCCTCCATATTTAGTCAATCTATGATTCACTTCCATTGGAGTTGGTGCTATCCTGCAATCTTCCATTTTAAATTTGGTTAGCAAATTTTTTAGATACCTTTCTTGAGTTACATATACTCCATGTTGAGTATACGAAATCTCCATTCCCAAAAAGAATGACAAATTTCCCAAATCACTGATTTTGAATTCTCTTTCCATCTGTTTCTTAACCATGTGTATACCTTTATCATAAGTTCCTGTAAGTATTATGTCATCAACATAAATACAGACATAAATAAAGCCATCCTCACTTGCTTTGACTAGCAAGCTACTATCTGCCTTTGATGCTTGAAATCCAAGTTCCTTTAAGAACCTTACAAGCCTATATTTCCATGCCCTTGGGGCCTGCCTCAACCCATACAAAGCTCTCTTGAGCTTACACACATAATTTGGATACAATTGATCTTTGAAACCATCTGGTTGTTCCATGTAGACTTCATCTGAAATGTAACCATTCAAAAATGCATTCTTCACATCTAATTGAGATAATTTCCAACCTTTGCAAGCAACAATTGCTATGAGTCCTTATGGTTGTCATCTTTGCAACAGGACTATAAGTTTCATCATAGTCCATCATCGTCCACACCATATGTCTGTGCATATCCCTTCACAACAAGTCTAGCTTTGTACCTAGACACACTTCCATCTGCAAATCTTTTTGTTTTGTAAACCCACTTACATCCAATGATTTTCTGGCTATTAGGTTTAGGAACCAGATCCCATGTCTAATTTTCCAACAATGCATCATACTCCTCTTGCATGGCTTCTTCCCAATTCTTCTTCCCTTTGACTTCATCATATGTAGATGGATCTTCATCTGCTTTCACAATGTAAGCATAATCCTTAGTAGTAAAAAATGAAGTATCATAGCTATACCTTGTAGGTTGTCATTTATGCCTAGATGACCTTCTGACTTCTCCACTTCTTGAAGTTTCTGGTTCATCACATTCTGGATCAAATCTTGGCCTCTCTTCACCTTCAACCTGTATTTCATTTTTCTCTTCTTCATCAAATATCTAAACCTTTGTTTTACCTTTCTTCTGATTCATAATTTCTTCAACTTCTGCATACACATTAGATGTACCTGCATACCAAGTACTTTGCTCATCAAATGTAACATCCTTGGACACAAGGAATTGTTTTGTGGATGGACTCCACAACTTATAACCCATCTACTTGTCATCATAACCAATTAATACATACTTCTCTGCTTTAGGTTCCAATTTATGCGTCAATTGAGATCCTCTTCCCAGAATCCCTCTGGCATACGATCATAGCAGGTTCCTCTCTCAAATCAGGAACACGATAAGTTAATAGCAAACAGCCGACAGAGATTCCGCAGCCCTCCGATGAATACCAGAGAGCCTCCCGATGATTCCTTTTTGCCCGTCTTTGTAATAGATTAAGGATCTGCAGCTCTCCCTTGAGTCTTTCATAGTAGCCCAAACCACTCCTAGTTGGTCTCCTTGTTCCACTTGAGCTGCACCCGAACTCCAGCCTTGTCTGACTCTGAAGCATGCGTGCCTGCAATTCAGTTCCGTTCATCTCCTTTTTGTGTGCATTTGCCGATGGCTGATCACTGATCTTCACTCAGTTTTTTCATGCAGAACTATTCCAACTTCCACTTTCAATATGGAAGTCGTTGCTACATCATTTCGCTTTCGATTTACAGTCACGTTCTAATGCACTTGATCATGGTTTGCATTTGCAAGCTTTAGCACTAAATGATTTCTTAGGATCATATGGTATGCATTTTGAAGCATATGGTTGTACATAGGTGTGGATACACACATGAATATATACATGAGATTTTCCCCAAATTTAGAGTAGTCCTCCATCAGTGTGCATGTCCACTTTTTTATGATAATCCGTCCATTGTCCAATACAAATGCAGCATCTAATCACCCATATTTGAGAAATCGGTTTATTTAATCTGCAATCAATGACAGCTAAGAACCTTGATTTGATCCATTAGCATTCCATGAAGAGTATAAAATCCACAGGTGATCCTGCACCATGCCTTCAATAATTCTATTCATTAGTTCGACAATTCTTATGTCAAAATAAAGGATTGGGATAGCAACGGAAAAAAGTGAGAGCGATTCGTGACGACTGATGGATCAATTCAATCGTCTCGCTAACGGTGCACGCTGGGTGCTTGGAGCGAACTCAGGTAAGCAAAAAGATGTTTAATAACTCCCTTCTTTATCTTCAAGATTAGGTTTGGAGAAGAAATAGTCAAGTTTGTTCATTGAACTCTATGATAGAAAAGCATTTCTTTCAATAATTCAAAGAAGAAACCAATTACAATTATTCAAATCTTTTTGCGTTATCAAATTTATAAACAAAATTCTTGTTTCTTAAACCTACGACTATGTTATCAATATGATACGATAATATTTCGGAATTCATCAACCAAAGTTAAATGTCACACTTTGAAAACAAATCATCTTGATGTAAGCATCTCAATCAAAAAGTGCTCATTAGTTATGATTAGAGTGTAAAATGTTATGTCTATAAAACAAACAACTAAATACGTTTCTCAACCACAAGCTTTTCAGGAATATTTGCATGATTCAAAATGTTGTATTATGGATTACAACCACAGTGAGAGAAACGTGATATCATACAACACATTTGACAAGGATTGTATCTTTCTATCAATCATATACTTAAACATATAAAAATGGAAAATCAATCACTCATAATGAAGGCGCTGCTACCCCTTTGTGCATGCGCACCTGCAATCTTCAACACGGTTTAGTTTCTGCACTTATGACTTTCATATTGGACTTCTCTGACGACAAAATGAAGAGGTATGATTGCCATTGACGCTTAGCTTTATGCATGAGTTAGTAAACAATTGTAGACCAGTCAATGTACGGAAAAATTATTTTTTCATAGCAAAACTATTGACCTCTACTTCAAAACATATGCAAGTTGAGCCCGAATAATTGTGTTTGAAAGCTTCAGATCTAAGGATTAGAGATTTCAATCCGTGCTAATGATGACGATATCTGCATAAGGGAACTCTGGGCAGACAATTTAGAAGAGGAGTCTAAGTTACTTAGAAGCATAGAGAATGATGTCACCTATTTGGCTATAGACTAAAAAATTCCTGGTAATGTCGTGAGGCCAGTGAGTATATTCAAGAACAGTGCTCAGTACCATTATCAGAACTTCAGAGCCAATGTAACCTGTTAAAACTTATGCAACTTGGCCTCACCTTTTCTGATTAATCCGACTCCTTACCTCAATCACAGCGGTTCAACATTAACTACAGAAGCGTTAATGCAGCCTTCATGGTCAGCTTGATCTTCTGCTAATCTCTGCGCTCGATCAGAGCTTAACCGGATGTAATAGAACAAAGCACATGACTTTAGCATCACAGATCATGCGATAATGTTTGTTGAAAATTCCACCAAAACAACACGCTTATTCCAGCAAATTTTCTATCTTGGAACATAGATAAACTCATCAAATCATAAGGTGCTGTCCTCTCATATCTCTCCCTCAGAGGATCTTCTCCAATGTGCAGCAAGGAGCTCTGATACATGCGCAGACTCCCCTCTCTCTGAATTAGAGCATGCAGTGTCCTTCTGTCGCCTGTGTTATGCTTTTCTTTCAGCCGTCAGCGCTCTCTCCTCCTCGATCGTGCTTCTACTTGATGACAAATCACTGCGCTGCAGACTTCCTCATTAAATCCCTCTTTGCTTATGGTGAACGCAGATCACGCATGCAATACTTCAAAAGGTGTAATAAGAAAGAAAATATAACGCTCATTATCTTCTACAGCATTTAACTTGTACATATTCATGGTTATTCGATCAACATCGCTCAGCTTCCTTCGAGTATCTACAGCGCTATCCATATTCCCTTCGCAGAGATGCCGCCGATTAAGCTCCATCAATCAATTATGCAGGTCTCCACCATCAGCTCGTTCTTCCCTCCCTGAGTATCTGTTTCTCATGAATTGCTTGAGGGCCCTTTTCAGCCTACTCCTTCCGCGCTCATATGAAGTATCTCTCACAACAGCGCATCGGTCTCTTTTCCCCTGTAGCCTAAAAAACTTCCAAGCGCTTCTTCAGTCCTCCACTCGCGAGATAGAAAAAACATTGAATTGCCCCCCCCCCCCCCCCACTTTCTGTCGTATGCCCTTTCTTTATCTCATGCGTCGCCGCCCCTTCTCAAGTACGACTCCTCTTCATGTGCGAGTCCTTCCTCTTGCATGCGCTGCCGTTTTTCAATTAAAACATATAGATCTCTCTATCACGTATACATTCCTCTCTGAGTTAATAGAAAGTAGCTTATATCTGTACCATCCAAATATCACTACTCATTCGAAGCTTTTTCTATGAAGTTCTAAATATAATCAATTCCGAAAAAAATCCCAAAATATAGATGACAAATATTTATTACACCAATCAATGCCACCATATGTAATAGGCTCAGCACATATAGAGAAAAAGTAACATGATGCGTTTAACTTCTCATATACATTTCTATCAAACTCTTGCCTACCAAATACTTCTTCTTCATGTCCTTTTCCAACAAACAATATATCCTTTGTTTTGAAGCAAGTAGAAGCAAATGTAGAGATGGGATATCCAATTAGGGAGAGAGAATCTCTCTGACAACGCTGTTCATCCAAGGACCGTAAAGCCTCCAATCGAAAGGGAAAAGATTCTTTCGATTATAGCTTCCATTCTAGGGCCACATGCACTACAACATATGAGGGGCATACCGACGTTGCCCATACCGACGGTCACCCCTCGGCGTCAGTATGACCATTGAAAATGCTTGTAAAACCACGGATGCAATACCGACGGTCATTTAATCATCGGTATACACGGCGTCGGTATGAGCCCCGGTATAGGCGTTGGTACTTTACTGTAAGTTACGGACGCTTATACCGATGCTTATACCGACGCTCATACCGATGCTCATACCGACACTTATACCGAGGCAACTTTTAACTGGGTCCGAGAGCAAAAATTCGACGTCTGCTTGCATTTTGAAACAAAGTTTGCTACTGTCGAGTTTGCGCACGCGAACTACATTCCGAACCTATTGTGTACACACATCTCTCTCTTTCTCTCTCTTTCTCTCTCTCTCTCTCTTTCTCTACATCTTTGTTTCTATTTTGGTAAGAATTGCACATACTGTAGCACTCTTTCTCTTTCTTTGTGTTTTCCCTTTTCTAATTTCTCTTCTCTTTCGTTTTGCAGGAGCTTTTTGGCATCAAATCTTTGGAATTCGACGAAGGGCAACATTAAGTGGACCTTGATGACAATGCTCCAAACAATTACATCAATGTAAGTGATTGTTTTTTTTTCGATTGCTATGGAGTGAGATAGAGAGAGATGAAAGAAAGAGAGAGATCTAGAGAAACATAAAGAGAGAGAGAGAGAGAGAGAAAAAGAAAGAGAGAGAGATGAAAGAGAAAGATAGAGAGAGAGTGAAAGAGAGAGAGATGAAATAGAAAGAGAATGAGATAGAGAGAGAGATGCATACATACATACACACACATGCATACACATACTCACATCCATATTACATACACACATGCATATTACATACACACTTAAATACATATTACATACATGCATATACATACACATACATATTACATACTCACATGCATACACACATATACATACATACATGCATATTACATACAAACATGCATATTACATACACACATGCATATTAGATACACACATGCATATACATACACACACATATTCATTCTCATACTCACATACATACATACATGTATACACACATATACATACACACATGTACACATACACATGTATACATACACACATGCATATGCATACATACATACACACATATTTGCATGTACACACACATAGATACATACACACATGCATATTACATACACACTCACATATGTATACACACACATATGTGCATACACACATGCATATGCATACATACATACACACACATATGCATGTACACACACACATACATACATACACACATGCATATTACATACACACACATGCATACATGCACATGCACATACACACATCACATATACATACACACATACACACATATACATGTTTTAGGGTTAGGGTTTTAAGCTTAGGGTTTATGAATTTCTTTTTCTTTTGTTTTGCAGGAGATTTTTGTCATCATTTCTTTGGAATTCGACGAAGGAAACTATTAAGTGGACTTTGACGAAAACGCTCCAAACAATTACATCGATGTAAGTGATTGTTTTGTTTTCGATTGATATAGAGTGAGATAGAGAGAGAGAGATAAACGAAAGAGAGAGAGAGATAAACGAAAGAGAGAGATACATACACACATATTTGCATGTACACACACATACATACATGCATAAAAACATGCATATTACATACACACACACATATAAATACACACTCACATATGTATACACACACATATGTGCATACACATGCATATGCATACATACATACACACACATATGCATGTACACACACACATACATACATACACACATGCATATTACATACACACTCACATATGTACATACACATATATGTGCATACACACGTGAATATGCATACATACATACACACACATATGCATGTACACACACACATACATACATACACACATGCATATTACATACACACACACATATTAATACACACTCACATATGTATACACACTCACATATCTATACACACACATGCATACATGCACATACACATACACACACATCACTATACATACACACATACACACATATACATGTTTTAGGGTTAGGGTTTTAGGATTAGGGTTTTTGAATTTCTCTTTTCTTTTGTTTTGCAGGAGATTTCTGGCATTGATTATTTGGAATTTGATAAGAGACAATGTCAATTAGACTTTGATGAGAGCATTCAAAAGAATTACATCGATGTAAGTGATTCTTTTGTTCTTTATTATAAATAGAGATAGAGAGAGAGAGAGAAAGACGGAGCGAGAGAGATGAAAGAGAGAGAGAGAGAGAGAGAGAGATAAAGAGAGAGATATCGATAGAGAGAAAGAGAGAGACATAGAGATACATACACACAGATGCATACATATTACATACACATATGCATATGCAAAGAGAGAGACATAGAGATACATACACACAAATGCATACATAGTACATACACATATGCATATGCATATGCATATGCATACATACACGCACACATATACATGCACACAAACACACATATACATGTTTTAGTGTTAGGGTTTTAGGATTAGGGTTTTTTACTTTTACACATATACACACATAATACATACACACATGCACACATATGCACATGCATACACACATACACATACACATACACATACACATACACATACACATACACATACACATACACATACATACATACACACACACACATGCATATATACATACAGACACACATACATACATACATACATACATACATACATACATACATACACACATACACATAGAGAGAGAGAGAGAGTCACACGCACACACATGCATACATACACACACGTGACATACACACATATGCATGTTTTAGGGTTAGGGTTAGGGATTTTGGCTTTTACATATATACACACATGCATACACATATATACACATATGAACACATAATACATATGCACATACACATATATATACACGTGCATACACACATACACACACACATATATACACACACACACATACATATATATATATATATATATATATATATATATATATATATATATATATATATATATATATATATATATATATATATATATATATATATATATATATATATATATACACACACACACATGCATACACACATACACATATGTGACATATACATACACACATGCATGCACACATATACACATATAAACACATAATACATATACACATACACATATATATACACATGCATACACACATACACACATACAGACACATACATGTTTTAGGTCTAGGTCTTCAGAATTAGGGTTCTAGGATTTTTACATAGATACACATATGCATACACACACATACACATATATATATATATATTCACCTACACATATATATACACAAGCATACAAACATACACCTATTTTAGGTCTAGGTCTTTAGGATTAGGGTTTTAGGGTTTTTACACATGTAGATAAGTATTTAAGCATATAGAAATATACACACATAATACATGTACACATACACATGTATATACATAGGCAAACAAACATATACATGTGTTCTAGTTCTTGTTTATAAATATCATGTCCATGTGTCCCATTTCTTTGTACATGATTCATGATTCATTTTGCTCATGTCTTTTGTATTTGACAGTATGTTTTTCTTTATCAAATCATTTTTTTGTTGCTTGTCATACATGTCACATGTAGTTGGGTTTTTCTTGGGCAGAGTGGATTGTCTTTTGCTACACAACAGCATGGGAATGGTGCTATAGCAAGAGACAACACACTCTGCCCAAAAAAAATTTGCAGATATGGTCATCGGTATAGGCGACGGTATAAGCGTCGGTATCCCCAGGCACATACCGATGCTTATACCGACTATTTTGCCCAGTGGCATACCGTCGCTTATACCGTCGCGTTTACTGACACATATATCGACGCTTATACCGACGCATATAACGATGCTTATACGGATGCTTATACCAACGCTTTGGTTCTGACGCCTACACGGACCCTTACACCGACATGGGGGAAAAATTGCACCCGTTTCTTCTTTCTTAAACCTAAGACTATGTTATCAATATGATACGATAATATTTCCAAATTCATCAACCAAACTTAAATGTCACACTTTGAAAACAAATCATCTTAATGTAAGCATCTCAATCAAAAAGTGCTCACTAGGTATGATTAGAGTGTAAAATGTTATGTCTATAAAACAAACAACTGAATACGTTTCTCAACCACAAGCTTTTTAGGAATATTTGCATGATTCAAAATGTTGTATTATGGATTACAACCACAGTGAGAGAAACGTGATATCATACAACACATTCGACAAGGATTGTATCTTTCTATCAACCATATACTTAAACATACAAAAATGGAAAGTCAATCAGTCATAATGAAGGCGCTGCTACCCCTTTGTGCATGCGCACTTGCAATCTTAACACGGTTTAGTTTCTGCACTTATGACTTTCATATTGGACTTCTCTGACGACAAAATGAAGAGGTATGATTGCCGTTGATGCTTAGCTTTAAGCATGAGTTAGTAAACAATTGTAGACCAGTCAATGTATGGAAAATTTATTTTTGCATTGCAAAACTATTGACCTCTACTTCAAAACATATGCAAGTTGATCCCGAATAATTGTGTTTGAAAGCTTCAGATCTAAGGATTAGAGATTTCAATCCGTGCTAATGATGACGATATCTGCATAAGGGAACTCTGGGCGGACAATTTAGAAGAGGAGTCTAAGTTACTTAGAAGCATAGAGAATGATGTCGCTTATTTGGATATAGACTCAAAAATTCCTGGTAATGTCGTGAGGCCAGTGAGTATATTCAAGAACAGCGCTGAGTACCATGATCAGACCTTCAGAGCCAATGTAACCTGTTAAAACTTATGCAACTTGGCCTCACCTTTTCTGATTAATCCGACTCCTTACCTCAATCACAGCGTTTCAACATTAGCTACACAAGCGTTAATGCAGCCTGCATCGTCAGCTTGATGTGTAGCAAGGAGCTCTCATACATGCGCAGACTCCCCTATCTCTGTATTAGAGCATGCAGTATCCTTCTGTCGCCTGTGTTATGCTTTTCTTTCAGCCGTCAGCGCTCTCTCCTCCTCGATCGTGCTTCTTCTTGATGACAAATCAGTGTGCTGCAGACTTCCTGATTAAATCCCTCTTTGCTTATGGTGAACGGAGATCACGCATGCAATACTTCAGAAGGCGTAATAAGAAAGAAAATATAACCCTCATTATCTTCTACAGCATTTAACTTGTACATATTCATGGTTATTCGATCAACAACGCTCAGCTTCCTTCGAGTATCTACAACGCTATGTATCTTCCCTTAGCAGAGATGCCATCGATTAAGCTCCATCAATCAATTATGCAGGTCTCCACCATCAGCTCGTTCTTCCCTCCCTGAGTATCCGTTTCTCAAGAATTCGTTGAGGGCCCTTTTCAGCCTACTCCTTCCACGCTCATATGAAGTATCTCTGACAACAGCGCATCGGTCTCTTTTCCCCTGTAGCCTAAAAAACTTCAGAGCCCTTTTTCAGTCCTCCACTCACCAGATAGAAAAAACATTGAATTGCCCCCCCCTACTTTCTGTCATATGCCCTTCCTTTATCATTCCCTCCGGGGGCTCACCAGAATCCAACCGAGAGAGAAAGTGAGCAAGAGCATGAGCTGACCCTAGATGATGTACAATGGAGTAATCAAATTCTTGAAGCAGCAAGACCCATCCTACTAGCCTTCCTCCCAAATATTGTTGGTGCACCACATACACCGATGTTGCATGGTCTACATGGAAGATGAAGCGTTTGCCCAACAGATAATGTCGAATTTTTTTCATAGAATATACCAAGCCAAGACACTCTCATTCAGTAACTGAATAGTTACGCTTTGCCGGGACCAATCTACGGCTTGCATAATATATTGGACGAAACCATTTATCCGTCTGCTAGAGTTAACAATGATTTTAGTCTATCAAAAGAAAGTTGACACTCTTCAGCCCATTCGAACTGATGTGGGCTACTGGTGATCAATCGATTAAGTGGTATTGCTAGATGAGCAAGCCAACGTAGATGCCGCCCATGCCATCGGATTTGGCCTAAAAATTGCATTAGGTCTTTAGGTGTCTTAGGAGCAGGAGCCTCCAGTACGGCCTTCACTTTATCTCGATTCACTTGAATGCCTTGTTTTGAAATAACGTGTCTGAGAAACTTGCCACAAGAAACAGAGAATACCGATTTATTCAGATTCAGGCACAAGCGATATTCTCAACACTTCGAAAAGCAACACCATAAATGGTACAGGTGTGCCGACATATCATCGGATAACAAAAAATCATCTAGATACACTCTCATAAATGTGGTGAGATAAGGGGAAAAAATTTCTTGCATGCAATGTTGGAACGTATTAGGAGCATTGTGCAGTCCAAACCACATTATGGTACATGCATAGACACCTGAGTTGGTAATAAATGCAGTCTTGGGTATGTCTTGCTCTGCCATTCTAACTTGATTGTAACCAATGTAGCCATCTAGAAAGGAATACATCTCCTGACCGGCCATGTCGTCTAACATGGTATCCAAGAATGGTAATGGAAATGGATCAGGTACGGTTGCGGCATTGAGCTTTCGGTAGTCCATGCATATCCGTAGATGCTTGTTTTTTATCAGAACTATAACAATGGGAGAGATTCGTTCTGCATGTTCAATAGGCACAATAAATCACACCTTCAACAACCGATCAAGCTCGGCTTTAACCTGTGCCGCATAGTTAGGATTCATCCTATAACTAGGTTGTTTGATGGTCTCGCATCCGGTTTCAGCACCACTCTGTGTTGATAAATCCACGGGTCCAACCCCTTCATGTCCCTGTAATCCCATGCAAACACATCAGCGAGCTCTCGTAGCAGCTTCAACAGGTGCTCCTATAGAGTCACGGATAGTCCAGCCTTTTTTTTACGGGTCGTGGGTTGGTTTGGTTACCTAAATTGTAGGTGATCATCTGATCTTCAGGTACATAGAACTGTCAGAGCCTTTCCAAATCATCTCGGGACTGGAATAATTGTTGGAGCATCGATTCATCCAAAATTTTTTCTGTACTCGACTCGTGCTCACCTGTTAGAGGTACCACCGTGCAGGCTCCGGGACTCCAGTTATCAGCAACTGTTTGTAAATCTATAGTGCCAAGTGCCATCAAATCCTTGTTGGCCTTAAGTAAAGTCTCCTCTTCATCATCAGAGAGACCATCCAACATGTGTACAGGCTCCGCTAAATATGGTCCTACATGTAAGTCATAGGGTTTCATGTCGTCCAACGGGACAACATATTTCTGGTGATTATTTTTAAAGACTAATTCATGCACTCACTAGTCTTTCAGTACCTTAGCTTGTTTTAGCCAAGGACGTCCAAAGAGCACATTATAATCTAGGCTTGATTCGGGTAAATCCAGCACAACAAAGGTCATTTTGAAAAAAGAACCTTGTAGAGTGATTGGAATATCTCGCACCAAGCCCACCGGATGGACTCGAGATCACTACAAGTAGATCACTACATGTTGTACTTGTCAACTTCATTCGTCCGCCCTCTATTCACTACAAGTGGGTAGTACATCTTGTAACTATGCCTAAATCTATTGACAAAATGCATTACATTGCACTTGCAAGAGAAGACTTAAATAATCATGTAGATAGTTGCCAATTGTGGAGAGTTAAATGCAAGAGAAGCTAAAGAGTTCTTTGAACATCATGGTATTCGTTCGTCTCTCTCTATTGCATATAATCTAGAGGCTAATGGTAAAATAGAGAGAGGGCATCGACCTTTTGTGAAAGCCATATCTAAAGCATGTAATGATGACATCAAACAATGGCATAGATTCTTACTTTTGCACTTTTGACAGATAGAATGATGTGCACACGTACTACTGGGTATACGCCTACTGAACTCATGTACTGTCAACAACCAATGCTTCCAATTCAGTCTCATATTTTTGCATGGTCAAATTTTCCTTGGTCTGAAGACATGTCTACTGATGATCTTTTGAGTTTGAGCATTAGACAATTAGAACAAGCTAAATTAAGACTTGATGATGCCATTGAAAAGTTAAGAGAATCTATAATGAAGAACAAGCACTATTTTGATAAAATTCATCGATTGCATCCTAAGCTGATTGAAGTAGGAGATTGGGTGCTCATTTATGATAGTACATTTGACTCTCAATATGATGCATGCAAAAAGCTCACTCAATGGTTGTTTGGACCATACATTGTATCAAAAGTCAACAACAATGGTACATATGCTCTTTTGTGAATTAAATGGTGTTGCACAAAAAACTTTGACTGCAGGTAAAGAGATAAAGCTATCAAAGAAACATGATAATGGTGAGTACATTTTGGATGAGGACATTTTGAATGAGGACATTGAAAAAGATGACAACAATGAGGCTGATTCATAAACAAGAGTATCCGTGATAAAAAAGGAAAAAAAGGAAAATAAATAAATATATATATATATATATATGTATATATATATATATATATATATATATATATATATATATATATATATATATATATATATATATATATATATATATATATATATAATCAAGTTCATGTTGGTTTGTTTTTGTTTTCAAGCTCACTTTTTTTTGTATTCTTGTTTGTTTGCAATTTCACTTCATGCATGTTTCTTTGTCAATCTTTGCATTGCATTGCATATCCACATCACGTGAGTCAAAAGGGAAAATGATGATTTCTCTGCTTGTTTAAAATTGTATCTTAAGTCGTAATTTATCTACTAAGAAAACGATTATAATCTAGGATTATGGAAAGATAGGGCATGTAGCCTTGGAGTTTCATTTTGGTGACGTGAATTTCATATATAAACATGCATATGTATCCTGTATCGAAAGCATAAATGTTGAAGTCTTATCTCCTACTACTACATGTTTCTACATCCTTAGTCTACCTCACAACACTTGTATCGAAGTTTAAAGGATTGTTCTCCGTCATCGAAAATGGTTGTACCTTGTATCAGGGGTTTCATTTTTTCTCATCATAAAAAAAAGGTTGCTACATGTTATCAGGAAGTTGACACTTTCTTCCACCCCAAGAAAGTGACTATAACCATAAACTCGCTGAAGCATCATAAAAAAAAAGGAGAGCAAATCAAAGGAAGCTAAGGAGGCTTAGTATAATAAATCATGGGCTATATACACAGATTTATGCATTGGTGGAGTTTAGTTATACTTACTTGCATGTTATTAGAGAAAGGGCATATTCATATTTATGTAGGAAAGAGGTTGATCTAAAATAATCTAAAGATGAAAGATGTCTTTTGAAAATCCTAAATCTTTGTTTATAATCGTATTTAAGGTAGATTGCTTTATGAAAAAAGGGACAACTTTTTCTTCAAGATGAGAGGACGTGATGCCTAAAACGACTCAATATATTCACTTCCACTTCATTTTGATGCTTTCTTGTTTTCTTTCTTTACATGTTTTCAATGTTGCCTGATCATTTGCATATATATTTGTTCATGCATATTCATGTTGCGTGTTTCAATTCTTTCTCTCATGCAAATTTTGCTTCATCTCACTTTGCCTAATTCATGCATATGATCAATCTTTTCTTCCATGTTTCTTATCTTGCCTATAAAAGAATTTGATGTTTGGAAGATCATATGTGGCTACATACTTGTAAAAATTTTCAAGGCTTTCAAACCTTTGTAGACACCTTAATGCCACCTCGCAAGCTTTGAGATGTAGTCAAACTTGTATAAGGGAGATTCAGATGGGAGTTTTTTTTTTCTTTGCATATTTCTAAAGAAGACCTCTCAATACGTAGCTTGACAAATTTTCATCTTCATGAAAGGATATTTGAAGGGTCAAGGAACACAAAATCTAGTTTTCAAGGTCACCGCGATTCGCTAAAATAAGAAAATTGAAGGCTTGAAGGCCTGCGACATGGAAAACAATGATTGAACCATGTTGTACGGTGAGGATGAGCTCACATTCAAGGATGGCGATGCACTAAATCATAAAGAAAGGAGGATCCATGAGTTTTTTCATCGAATAAGCTTTTTTGATGATCAAAGATCAATAATACAAAGTTTCTCCAAAAATAATAGCTTATCTTATCCAAATTGATGTCAGTATTGATCCGATAGTCGAGATCAGTCCTAGATCCAATGGTGGAGAATTAAGTCGCCTATTTTCCCCCCCTTTGCCCTAGATATCATGTAAAGAACCAATCTTAGCCATCCATTTGATAAATCCAATGGTTGTAATGAAAAGTAGTTGATCTTAGGGTTGAAAGTTGAGTTCTCTACATCCAAGGGCCCAAATTCATTCAAAAAACTATAAAAAACCCCCTCTGAAAGCCTAGAACATCATTGTTAGGCATCCATAGTGTCCTTGCTAGCATATGGTTTCCTTGAGACAATCACCCTCAGTTGAGCATGTGAGGGTCCAAGGTGGGCTAGTAAGAGCACAGTACCTAGATTCAATTTTAATTTAGACTTCCACTCTAGGATAGGCTTATAAACCCAATTTCTCTTTCTTTGCTCACTCTCAGTGGATTTTGTGAGTGAGTTAGAGCTGGTTTTTTGAGTCTTAGACTTCTTTAGAAACACAGAAGACATAGGATCAATGAGGTGGAACCTATCCTTTTACGTGTGACATTTAGTTGAACTCTAATGGTGAGAGGGTCATGCTGACCAGTTTTGACTAGTAGAATGCGTAGCTTGACATTTCACAACATTCATGTATATGTATATCATAACAATATCTTCTAATTCAAGTCCCTTTTCTGTTGTCTCTTAATCTCTTATATGTTTTTACACGTCATCTTCTATCTCTTTCTATGTGTGAGAAGGCTCCGCAGTATTGCCTTGAACCAGTGAGGATGATCCATTAAGGTTGATAGAATAATCTTCTATTCACTTATAAATCATGACCCACATGCATTAATACCACCCACAAACACCCATGCATTTTTTTAGTTTTTAAAGTGTATAAGAAGCTCCATTCTTGGAACATTCTTCCTTTCCAAATTGATTCATGTGTGTGATTTTCTGTTTTCTTCTCATCATGCATACATTCCATCCATAAGAACCTATGCATATGAATTAAATTTGGAAAGTGTATAAAAAGCTCCATATTTTTGGACCATTATTTCTTTCCGAATTGATTTATGTGAATGGTTTCTTTTGTCCTCCTCATTCATGTTCATGCATTTATCTTGTATTCATATGTTCCCTTTTCTATAAGCAAATCATGACATCTCTTCTCTCCATACCCAAATTAATCGTCACCTTCACATATTTTATTACATAAACCTTCCAACACTCACTAGCTTCATACACTCTGCGTGTGCCATGACCAAACCCGATCCACCCGAATTGTGATCACCTCCACAATGGCTAACCCAATTCTAGAGCATATGCTTCAGGCATATGTGAATGCAATGAAAAATAATGGGGAAGAATACTTACCTATAGCAGATTTTTTATATAATAGTCATAAGCACTCTTACACTAGGCATAGTCCATTTATGCTTATGTACATGTTTCAATCAAGATCTTGTTACACAATAGGATTACAAAATGAGAAGGTCCTTGCTCCAAAGGAATTATTCCAAGAGATGAATGAAATGCTTATGATTTCGAAGGATAACATTAGGAGAGCTCATTACATGGATTGAACCTATGTTGACCCACAAAAGAGATACATCCACTTTGAGGTAGAAGAGAAATTTTATCTTAGAGTTCCATCTAGGTTTGAAACCATGAAGATGGGTCCTTTTCGAAAATGATCTCTTATGAACTTTGGACCTTTCCCAATAGTTAAGAGGAGAAGAAAGATGACTTATCACCTCCAATGTCTAGAAAATAGACAGATCGTACAACACTTCTTGTTAGTTGGGGAAAATGCTAGGTGAATCTAACAACCTCATTCTAGATAGTGAGGTAGTGGAGCCTATTTTTCATCAATCCATTCCACATGAGCCTGAGATCATATTATGCATGCAAGAAAAAATGTTAAGAGTTCCATTTATAAAGATTGTCTAGTTAATTGGAAAGATAGTTTATAGGATAGTGATACATGGTAGCAACTAAGTACCCTTCACTAATGACTTCCCAATTTCGGATTACCTTCCCAAGAGTCTTATTAAGGTAAAGGATATGGGGAATCTGTTGGAGATAGACGTCTGCGAAAGCACGCGAACAACACAAGGAAGAAGAAGAAGCTTGGAGCACAACACACAAGACTGAATGTATTACTAGAGAATGTACAAAGATAAGTAGCCCATTAGGGCAATAGGCGTATATACAAGCCGGGGGAAAAAAACCTCCTAAAGAGGGAAAAAAGTGCCCCGGCTATCCTAGAGTGTTCACACACATCACTACCTAAATATATCAACAAATCCCGCCTGGGAGTGATGCGGTGAACAAGGAGCTGGCACTCATGTATAAGGAAGTGCCAAGCTATGTGGAAATCACTCCACAAAAGGAAGTAAGCCCAAAGCTTTGCGGAAAGCTTCAAACTTCTCCCTAGGCAGAGCCTTCGTGAAAAGGTCTGCAATGTTCTCCTGCGTGGGCACATATGCCAAGCTGATCTCCCCAGCAGAGAACCTCTCCCTGACATAGTGATAATGCACCTCAATGTGCTTAGTGCGATCATGGAACACAGGGTTCCTCGCAACTGCCAATGCGCTCTGACTGTCAGTGAAGATGGTGGTGGCAGAAGATTGGCCAACACCCAAATCAGCCATAAGGCGTCTGAGCCACACACACTCAACAGTCGCTGTGAAAGCTGCCCTATACTCAGCCTCACAACTAGAAGTGGCCACAGTAGGCTGCTTCTTGCTCAACCAAGATATACATGAGCTACCAAGCATGAAGCAAAAACCACTGGTGGACACACGAGTGTCATAGCAACCAGCCCAATCTGAGTTAGAAAAAGCATGCAAATCTGGCGGTAGTGATCCCCCCTTGGGATAAAACAACCCAAGTAGGCGAGTACCACTCAAGTAGTGAAAGATGCGCTTAACCGCTTTCCAATGCGTGACTCCCGGGCAATGCATAAACCTGCTCATCTGTGAGACAGCAAACTGAATATCTGGTCGAGTAATGCATAAGCAAATCAAGCATCCAACAGCCTGCTGATAGAGAACAACATCAAATGCATCTCCAGCATCATGAAGACTCAATCGTAAACCTGTCTCCATAGGAGTGGCAATAGGCTTACAGTCTTCAAGGCCAAAACGCTGCAATAATGTGTCAATATATTTCGTTTGACACAAAGCCATTCCACCATCAACATGCATAAACTGAATGCCCAAATAGTGATGCAAATGCCCCAAATCAGACATCTCAAATGAGGCATGCAAATCAGCCTTAAAATCAGCAATATGTGTCTCAATAGGACCAGTGAGCAACATGTCATCAACGTAGACAACAATGATCAGAAGCACATCATTAGCACGCTTAACATATAAGGTGCTTTCAGTTGGACTATTCTCAAAACCATGTGCAATCAGATAGGCATGTATCTTCTCATACCAAGCACGTGGTGCTTGCTTTAAACCATATAATGCCTTCTTTAACCTGCAAACCTGGTTTTCATGCCCTTTCTGCACAAAGCCACGGGGCTGAAAAACATACACTTCTTCATGCAAGTCACCATTCAGAAATGCTGTTTTAATGTCCAACTGATGTACATTCCAACCATGATGGGCTGCAAGTGCACAAATGCTGCGAACAGTAGTCATACGGCATGTAGGTGCAAAGGTCTCATCAAAATCAATGCCTCTTTCCTGTGCATAACCCTTTGCAACAAGCCTAGCCTTATACCTGTCAACTGTACCATCAGGTTTACGCTTCAGCTTGTATACCCACTTAGTGCCAATGGCCTTCTTGCCAGAAGGCAAGTCACATAAAGACCATGTACCATTCTTCATTATAGCATCATATTCAGATTGCATAGCAGCCATCCAATTTTCTGAATTTTGTGCTTCATCAAAAGAAACAGGCTCATTCTCATCACAGAGACTAGATGCAGCCACAGCATAGCAATCTGATGCAAAGGAGGCACTATGAGAGCCTGAACGAGTACGATATGACAAAGGTGCATCTAATTTGCTGTCACGCAAAGTCTGCACGAGCCATTTTGGCATAGTTTTTGCCTGCTCAATATCAGCTCTCTCATCAACAAGTGCATCATGTAAATCTGGATAAAAAATGGAATGATCTGCATCATCATATGAAACCTGCAAAGGTTGAGAAGTTGCCTCATTAGGACCAGCACTAGCCTGTCCACCTGTAAAAAGAGGCATCAAAGTATCATACATGTCTTTGGACCTAACAGATGTCTCCTTAGTACATGAAAGCAATGGCTGAATAGCATCTTCCACAAAGACAACATCACGGCTAACCAAAATGTGTTTAGTCTGTGGATGATACAGACGATAGCCTTTACTTTCAGAACTGTACCCAACAAAAATACATTTTACTGCCTTATCATCCAATTTTTTGCGATGTTGTTCAGGCACTAATGCATATGCCAAACAACCAAAAACACGCAGATGAGCAACAGATGGCTTGCGGTCATGCCAAGCCTCATATGGAGTGATAGACTGCAACGCTTTAGTGGGACACCTGTTCAGTACATATGCTGCACACATGACAGCCTCAAGCCAGAAACTGTGTGGTAAAGCCTGACTTTTGACCATGCACCTCGCCATCTCCATGAGTGACCTGTTCTTTCGTTCAGCAACTCCATTCTGTTGAGGTGTATACGGCACTGTACACTGGTGTTTTATCCCACGTTGAGCCAGAAATGCATTAAAATCTGAAGACATATATTCCCCCCCTCGATCAGAACGGAGGGTGCCCATTTTACATGCTGACAGATTTTCAGCCAAAACCAAAAACTGTTTGAAGCAGATGAACACTTCGGACTTTGCTTTGAGTGGATATACCCATGCATGCCTGGAAAAATCATCAATGAAAGTCACGAAGTAAAGGTAATTTCCAAAAGAGGGTGTCTGCATAGGACCACAAACATCACTATGTACAAGCTGCAATTTCTGCGTAGCCCGAACTGAACCATCTTTTGGAAAGGAAGAACGCTGCATTTTGCCCAAAATACAGCCTTCACAAACATGTTTTCCAGGTGCCTCAAGTTTGGGCAAAGAGGACACCATTTCAGATTTTTGCAGGCGTGACAAACTAGCAAAATTCAGATGACCAAATCGTGCATGCCAAAGCTTTGCATCTGACATAGCCTGAGAATCATGAACTGCACATGCCGAATCATTCACAGATCTTTCATAGTCTATGAGCTTATACAGCCCACGACATAAAATGCCAGAAGCAATAATCACATTGCCATTTGAGAGATCATGGACTGTACACCTGTCATCAATGAATTTCACAACCAAGCCAATCTTGGCTAATGCAGAAATTGATAAGAGGTTCTTTTTGATCCCTGGCACAAATAAAGCATCTGACAAAGTGAAAGAACTACCATCAGCAGTAGTCAGAATGATCTTACCAAATCCCATAATAGGATAAGAGGAGTTATTGGCGCATGTGACAGTATTCCCTGTAGGGGCAGGCTCGAGTGAAGAGAAGAAACTGCGCTGCGAGGTAATATGTTTGGTCGTCCCACTGTCAAAGTACCAAACATCTGAGTCTACTGTAGACATGCACTGTTCATGAGAAGATGGGTCAAAACTGCATACAGTAGTAAACGCCCATTCTTCTTCCTGCACAAGATTTGCAGACTCTGTTTTTGGTGTAGAGGCCTCTGCAACAACCATTCCAGCCTCTTTCTTCTTTGCCTCTTTAGCAGCCAGTTTTGGACAGTTCTTTATAATATGATCATTTCCTTTACAGTACTTGCAGAACAATTTCTGCTTTTCTGATTTCTTTTCATCTTTATCCTGGTTCTTCGATTGTGTAGCATTTGCAGATTTATGCTTACTAGTAGAAGAGCTCCATTTTCCTTTGCCCTTCTGACTAGCCAGGAAAGCTTGATCTGCAACACGCATAATGGACCTGTTCTGCCTGGACTGATCTTCCTGCAACAGAACAGAGACTAATTCCTCAAATGGCAAGGCATTCGGATTGCCTTTCATCATCAACCGAAGAGTAGAGGCAAAACTCTGATATGAATCAGGAAGACCATTCAAAACGGTCTACACAAGTGAGCTATCTGGTATAACCTCATCAGTAGAAATCAATTGTTCCTTCAGGTCTTTGATCTTTGTAAGAAAACTGTCCATAGAATCACCTTCATTCATGTGCTCACTCTCCAATTGTTTTCGGAGGTAAGCAACACGAGCCTCATTCCTAGCCTGGTACAAAGTGGCAAGTGTATCCCAAGCATTCTTTGCTGTTCTGCAAGAGCGAATGTGAGGAATAATGGCACGTTTGACAGGCAAGGCTATCAATGCATGTGCCTGGGCATCTCTGCCATCCCAACGAATCTTCTCTGCAGTAGGTGCAACAGAAAGAGCAGCACGAACAGGAATCTGCGGAATATCATCTTCGACACCATCTTCATCAGCTCCAACACCTGTATTTGTAGTACCTGTCGTTACAGGTGTAACATGACGTCTTTCAACACCCTGCACAATGTTCCATAATCCTTTTGCAACCAGTACATGTCACATCATATAAGCCCATAATGGGTAGTTGGTACCACCCAACTTATCCTCAACAGCCAACATACGGAATACATCACTGCTTTCAGCCATGGCCGGTGACTAAAATACCTTGATGCAGAAAATTGACTGTATCTCAAAAAGTTGAACAGAACTACCCAGACGAGTTCTGCTAGACCTGTAGCAGACTTCGAGACGCTTAAACTGGCGAACAGAAACTGGTATATACCTTTGGCACAAAAGGACGAAATAGCCTGCACAAGCGCTGTGATAGTGCGTTCGGAGGCCGAAAGGAGCTCAGATCGCGATTTCGGCACCACACAGCAAAGCTGTTTTGATCTTGGAAACACCCTGAGTATGCTCACCAAATTTCGTGCGAATCTGAGACTGCAAACAGAGGAGTGTCGACGGCGCCCTAGAAGAAGCGACGACCTGCTCTGATACCAATTGTTGGAGATAGACGTGTGCGAAAGCACGCGAACAGCACAAGGAAGAAGAAGAAGCTTGGAGCACAACACACAAGACTGAATGTATTACTAGAGAATGTACAAAGATAAGTAGCCCATTAGGGCAATAGGCGTATATACAAGCCGGGGGAAAAAAACCTCCTAAAGAGGGAAAAAAGTGCCCTGGCGGTCCTAGAGTGTTCACACACATCACTACCTAAATATATCAACAGAATCAAGATGGACATATGACCATGTACAATGCATTCATGGGGTTTATTCAAAGAATTTCATTTATATTTGTTGAACTTCAAATAAGCCCTCCAATATGAGTTTTGAGGACAAAAATGGACTTAAGGTGAAGGAAATGTTATATCTGGGAGCTTAGAGTGAAAGCAGGTGGGAACACTCCCTCACTAGTGGGGCATATAGGCTCTCACATGCATGCCAAGTGGCACTCATATGAGAAGCCACCAAGGCTCTTAAATAGGAATTCTAAGACTATATCCATTCATGTGTACCATACACTACACCATTAGAATCTCACATAAACATATGAAAATCTTTTTTGTCTTTCATCATGGATATCCATCATTATCTTGTTAAAGTATCACATATCCAAAAATGAGAAGAATCTGGAGAAGATCGAAATAGCATCAATAAAGCTTTGTGAATTCTCTTTTAACAATCCAAAGAAGGGGAGACCAAAGAACATGGTTGCTCCTCATGGAACTCATCACTTCATGGAGACATGATATCATGGACACAAAGAAAACCATCCTAAAATTCAAATTCGATGTGAATTTGTGTATATTATGTTTAGTTCATAGTTTTGAGAAAGTGATGCTTTTGTTACATTGTGAACATACCAAACGCCTAAGATCAATTGTCTATTCAATTGATTCTAACATTCCAAGATCTTTTTCTAGATTGAGCACCGCATCAATGACATTATTAATTTGTAACGCTCTTGAACACCTATATAGGGAGGGATTCGGCCACATACATTCTCATTCTTGACAATAGGTTTTTAGGGTGTGATCAAGGAGTCACAATTTTCTAGTAAGTACTTTCCAAGTTCCAATTCCAATTCTTTTTTTTGTTTCATCTTTCTATTATTTTCTAGTCTAGTATTCTAATTAACTACCTTGTTCTTTTGTAAATTAAATGTGTGAGATCTTTTCCAATTATTTCTTTTATTTATTTCATATTTCTTAGTGGATTTCTTGTAATTTGGATATATTTTTTCATACCTTGGATCCTAGGTTATGAGATTTCTTATACTCTATCTAGTCCAATTATCCACACCTATCACTCCTGGGTTCTCAAACTTGTTCGAATGGTTCAATATATTTTTACTTTCCCCTATGCAGGTGATCTTGTAATTATTGAAAATGGGAAATATACAAGATCTAGATGGACCAAGAGGTTAAAATAACTTAATATGGACGAAATTCATGGGACTTTCTAACCCTAATGTTTGCATATCCTACATCTCTGCATAGTCTATTTTGTATAGCATTTTTTACTAACCTAAACGAATCCATTTCGGGTGTTCTATAGCTTGTTGCAAAGTCTTTCAAACCATAATAAGTGTGGATAAAAGCGCATGTTTTTTGGATCAGTCTAAGGTAGGTTAATGAGAGTTTTCTTGTAGAGTAGCAAAAAAGGTGTATGAAGGGACCTAGGAATCGGGTTCATCTAACTTTTAGTGTGAAAATATAAGGGATTAAATTCCATCAATTGGTATTAGAGTAGAAAACATCCTTTGAGACTCTAGGAGAACACAGAACGTTGGACATCATGGCTAAGAGGTACATTTCTATACAACCCTAATTTCCCATTCATTATGGTAGATCTAGGTGAAAAACTGGAGTTGCTTGACAAACAAAACTAACAACCATGGACGTTCCAAGTAATGAACTACCTCATGAGCAAAGATCTATGGTCTTTTGTGTGTGCACATGAATATAAGCCCCATGTGGATCCCAAAAATCCAAAGGTCACCAATCAAGAGTTGAAAATATTGATGGATAAGGAGGAAAGGAATATGAGAGCTATCTTCTACATATCATAGGTAATATCTAACACTATGATTGGTTTATATCAGAGTTTGATCATGCTATAGATGTTTGGGAGGCCTTAGAAAATATATATTCCACTTCCATAAGAAGCAAAAAGATGCACCCAAAGAATGAACTCCATTCTTTGAAGAACGGTAATGGTCAATCCATTGTTGTCTACACCTTGAGGGTGGCAGAGCTGAGGGATCAAATGTTATCCAGTGGCTGCCAAGTACATGAGCAAGTCCTTGTGTAGATTACTCTCAATGGGCTAGGAGGGGAAGACAAGTGTAAACCCCTCATTACTACCATCTTGTATAGAGATCCTCTACCAAATCTTGAGTACTTGATCCCACACAAAGTTGTAGAAGAAGTTTCCATAGGAGACACATCCAAGAACGATGGTCACTCACAAATCCTATATATTAGCTAAGGCAAAGTCAAGAGTGGCAAGAAGGATAAAGGAGGATAAAGCAAGTGGATATATACACTCAGATGTATGGGGCTCTTGGAGAGAGGCTTCATTGGGAGGATGTAGGTACTTTGTGACCTTCATTGATGACCACTCAAGAAAGGTATGGATATATGTTATTAAGAACAAATTACAGGTGTTTCCAGGCTTTCAAAAGTTTAGGTGTCATTTTGAGAAATAATGTAGTGCACACATCAAGACATTGAGGTCACATGGAGGGGGGGTTATTATTTATCTGAGGAATTGACAAGGTACTTGTAGGACAATGACATAAAGAGGCACTTTACATGTCGGTACACTCCTCAAAAAATGATGTTGCAAAGAGGAAGAATAGGAATTGGGTTGAGATAGATAGATGTCTCATAAATGAAGGTATGTTGCCATTCTCATATTGGGCTAAGGTTGTGAATATAGCTTGTTACTTGATGAACTAGGTTTCAATAGGTGGGCACAACTTGAATCCACATGAAGTCCATTATGTCAAGAAACCAACCATGGAGTAGCTTAAAGTATTTGGATATGTATGCTCTATTCATGTTCCTAGTGAAGTGAGAACAAAGATAGAGCCCAAGAGTGAGAAATCTATGTGGATTGGCTACTCAAATGCAAAAATGGCTAAAAGTGCTACATATTTCTCTCAAGGGAGATATATGTATCAATAGAATTTTTGTTTGATCAGTAAAGGTCATGGTATGGAGACAAGGTCAAGACTAAGTTGGATGAAGAGGATCAACAAGAGTATTAAGACTTTGATGTGTAAACTCAACCTCAATAGTCAATCACAGTTAGTGGACTAATATCTTCTATATCTACGTTAATCTCATATGATCACTCTTACACTTATTATTATGAAAGGCCATCCTCTAATTCAAAGTATAGAATGTTGCAAGAGAGAGACTGTGACACTAAGAAATCTCAAGAGGACTTAGAAGAGGAAGAGCTTGTGGAGGCCATTACTTCTAATGTAAAACTCAATCGACTCAAGAAGCAATATCCCAAAGGTAAAGAGAGGAGGTCCAAAAGGAAGAAGGAATCCCCACAAAGGTATACATAGGGTTCTTTCATGACAAAGACATATGCATACATGATGAATGTCATTGCAGATCAAGAACCAGATTCATGTAAGGAGGCAAAGATCAAACCATGCTGGAGGAAGGCTATGTATGAAGAGTTCAAAGCTCTCAGGGTGAACAACACTAGCAAACTAGTACCCAAGACGGAAGGCATGAAGATAGTCCAAAATAGGTGGGTGTTCAAGTCCAAAAGAATGCAGATTGCAGCTTGGCAAGGTACAAGGCTAGACTAGTAGACTAATGCCTCAGAAAGACATATGAGGATACTTTTAGACTTATTCAAAACAAGGCTTCCATTAGAGCTCTCATAGCCCTATGTAGAGCAAGGAGGTGACCTATCTACCAAGTGGATTTCTTTCTGAATTGTGAGTTACAAAAAGAGATGTTCATGGAAAAGCCTCAACGTTTTGTAGATCCACAACATCCTCCCTATGTTTGTAGGTTGAAGAAGGCCTTATATGGCCTCAAGCAAGCTCCAAATGCTTGGAATAAGAGGCTAGTGGGCTTCTTGAAGAGATATCATTTCTCTCCAAGTGATGTAGATCCATGCTTCTATATGAAGAAAGAAAATGATACGATATGTTTGATATGCATATATGTCGATGATCTTCTTGTGATGAGTGATCAAGATGTATGGATAAGAACCATCACAGAGAAGCTTTGAAGAGAGTTCAAAATCTCAAATTTAGGTGTGCTAAAGTACTTTCTTGGCCTATTGTGTGTGGAGATGAGGATAAGCTCCATGTGGATCCCAAACATCCAAGAGTCACCAATCAAAGAATTGAAGATGTTGATGAATTGGGAGGAAAGGAATAGTAGATCTATCTTCTACATATTACAAGTAATCTCTAATAGTATGATTGGCCATATATCAGAGTTTGATCGTGCTAGAGATGATTGGTAGATCTAGGCGAAAAAGTGGAGTTGCTTGGCAAACACAACTATCAACCATGGATGATCCAAGTAATGAACTACCACATGAGCAAAGATCTATGGCCTTTTGTGTGTGGAGAGGAAGATAAGCCCCATGCTGATCCCAAAGATCCAAAGGTCACAAATCAAGAACTGAAAATATTGATGGATTAGGAGGAAAGGAATATGAGAGCTATCTTCTACATATCATTGGTAATATCAAACACTACCATATATCAGAGTTTGATCATGCTATAGATGTTTGGGAGGCCTTATAGAAGATATATGCCACTTCCACAAGAAGTAGAAAGATGGAGCTTAAGAATGAACTCCATGCTTTGAAGAAAGGTAGTGGTCAATCCATTGTTGACTACACTATGAGGGTGAAGGAGTTCAGGGATAAATTGGTATCCATTGGCTACAAAGTAGATGAGGAAAACCTTGTGCACATTAATCTCAATGGGCTAGGAGGGGAAGACAAGTGGAAACCTCTCATTACTGCCATGTTTTATAGAGATCCTCTACCAAATCTTGACGGTTTGATCCCATACCAAGTGGTCAAAGAAGTTTCCATAGGAGACACATCCAAGAAGGATGGTCATTCACACGTCCTATATGCTATCAAAGGCAAATACAAGAGTGGCAAGAAGTAAAACGGAGGAAAGAGAAGGTTGAAGTAGTCGAAGGAAGGGGATTCAATTTTAGAAGGAGATAGGAGGGCATCATCTTCAAGGATGGGCAAGAACGAAAAAGGAACAAACAAATCTCATCAAGGTAAGACTTGTTTTATGTGGTAAGAAAAATCATATTTCTACAAATTTCAGGCTCAAGGATGACAAAGACAAGAAGAAAAATGAGAAAGGGAAATATGATAATGAATTTAAGAAGGATGAAGAGAAGGAGACCTTCCTGACCATGAGACATGGCTACAATATTGATCCCAAGGGCACAAAGTGGTACATAGACTCAGGATGCTCTAATCACATGTCATGTATGGAGGAATGTTTTGTTCATATGCAGGTCCCAAGCTCAAAAGGTTTTGTGCAGACAAGAAATAACATTGAGCATCCCATTACACATGTGGAATATGTAAAGCTAGGTGAAGGTAAATCTATCAACACTCTTAAAGATTGCTCCTTGTTCCATCTATTTCCAAGAACCTTATCTCTGTAGAACAAATGGTAAAGAGAGGTATGCAAGCTATATTTGATGCAAAAGGGTGCATGATGAAGCAAGGAGGCACGCTCATTGCCAATGGAAAGAAAGAAGGCAGATTTTTCACTCTAGATGTTGCTCCTAAACACAACAAAGTATTCTATGTGATGATTGGTAACAAAAGGATTGCAGAGATCGATCATTGGCACAAGCGGATAGGACATATAACTATTCCCAAGTTAAAAAGCATGAGAAAAGTAGTGCAAGGTCCACCAAATCTTGAAGTACAAAGATCTACATGCACTTTCTGATGCTTGGCAGCTAGGTATGCAAGAAAGGAAGCCATTTTTAAGGACTGAGTATAGGTCCTCTAAGTTGTTGTAGCTCATACACTTAGATGTATGGGAACCTTGTAGAGAGGCTTCATTGGGAGGATCAAGGTACTTTTCACCTTAATTGATGACCACTTTAGAAAGGTATGGCTATATGTTATCAAGGAAAAATCTGAAGCATTCTAATGCTTTCAAAAGTTTAGGTCACTTATTGAGAAGGAATGTAATCCATACATCAAGACATTGACATCGTAAGGATAGGGGAAGTATTTCTCCAAGAAATTCACAAGGTACTTGAAGAAAAAAAGAATAAGGAGGCACTTTACATGTAGGTTCACTTCTCAGCAAAATGGTCTTGGAGTGAGGAAGAATAGGCATTTGATTGAGATAGCTTGAAGTCTCATAAATGAAGGCATGTTAACATTCTTGTATTGGAATAAAGATACAAATAGGGCTTGTTACTTGATAAAGAGGGTTCCAATAGGTAGTGTGCACAACTAGACTCCACATGAATCCTATTATGGCAAGAAACCAACCATGGAGCACCTCAACATATTTGGATATGTATTCTATGTTCATGTTTCTACTGAAGTGAGAACAAAGTTAGAGGTCAAGAGTGAGAAATGAGTGTTCATTGTCTATTGAAATGCAAAAAATGGGCAAAAGTGCTACAATCCTTTTTGAAGGAAGCTATATGTGTCAAGAGATGTTGTGTTTGATGAGTTAAGGTCATGGTATGGATGTGTGTGTGTATGTATATATATATATATATATATATATATATATATATATATATATATATATATATATATATATATATATATATATATATATATATATATATATATATATATATATATATATATATCCAATTTTATAATGAAGAATCCTAATCATGATCATCCTCATCAACACGATCATCCGCATGATCTGATGTATCTATAGTTGCATCATGAGTAGTAGTGGGAGTAGTCTATGATGATCAAGATGGTCCATCCTCTGTCTCTCAACAATACTTGTGTATTACATATAACAAACATAAATAGGTAAAACATACAAAACATCCATAAATATAAACCAATTATATGAACTTTAATGATACTTAGAAAAACATCTAGATGATCTCGCATATACTTGCTCAAATGCCGATATCCTGAATGTGTAGCATTGTCAATTTCATGTTTCATAGGATTTTGACCAGAATCCTTTCGCTACATTGAAATAAATAAAAAATATTAGACTCTTGCCTTTTAACTGAAATTAAAATTATACCTTCAATAACAACTAGAATAAAAAATGTAGCCACAAAAACCATGACGGCCCATTTGGCCTAAGTGTGACGTGTGACCCAAGTCAATTCTCCTCCTTGCAGTAGATTGTTAATTTAATAGAATAAATATACATAGACTAAATGTACAAGTAAAACACATTTCTACCTTCTATTGATGAAATGACTCCTACAAATGTATCTTCAACAAAAAACTATCCGCATCTCGCGAGATGTGTTAGGTCTCCTCTTATTTTTCTCCACCATAAAATATCTCTAGAAATAGCACATAGATATATACATACACTTACACATACATACATACTAAATACATGCACACATACACATACTCACATATATATAGTAAACACACACACACAAATATATATATATATATATATATATATATATATATATATATATATATATATATATATATATATATATATATATATATATATATATATATATATATATATATATATATATATATATATATAACTACATCTTGATTATGTGTGTAAACTTAATAAAGCTCCATATGGACTCAAACAAGCACTAGGGGCTTTGAATCAGAGGCTTGTTTCATTTTTGCAAGATAAAGGATTTCAATCTAGCAAGTTAGGTCCATCACTCTTAATCCAAAAGAGTAACTCTAAATTCATCTATTTATGTGTGTATGTGGATGATATAATACTTATAGGAAATGATGCAAGTGGAATAAATAAGATCAAGGATCCAATGAAAGAAGAGTTCAAGATAAGTTAATTAGGTTCACTTACATACTTCCTAGGATTGGAGGTAGTATGTAGAGATCATGATCTATTCCTTACTCAAAGGAAGTACATTAAAGACCTGTTGACAGAGTTCAAGATGCAAGATTATATGGTTACAGGTACTCCAATGGAAGTTAATCATAAATTGAGCTCACATGAAGGTGAACTCATAGACGATATCATAGGTTATGAAATCCTTGTGGGTAGTTTGAACAATGCCACATTGACAAGAGTGGATATATGTTGTAGTGTGAGTGTGCTATGTCAATTTATGCCCACGCCTAGGAAACCTCACATGGATTGTGCCAAGAAGATAATTAGATATCTCAATGGGACCATAAATGAAGGGTTATATTAGCCTTATGTATTGGACTTAAGCCTAAAGTTGTTCTCTAGTGCAGATTGGGCTGGCTCTAAGGAAGGTAGAAGGAGCACCTAAAGATATCTTACCTTTGCAGGATCAAAAGTTGTCCTACTCAAGACACAATGTGGATGAAGACACTATTTATAGATCTTGGATTGGAGATTGGAACTCCAAGTATTTTTGGTGACAACATGAGCTCCATTCACTTGGCTGCAAATTCAATTTTCCATGCAAGGACTAAACATATTGAAGTACATTACCACTATGTAAGAGAGAAGATTGTGAGAAAGGAAATTCAGCTATCATATGTGTAAACTCATCAACAATGTGCAAATATTCTAACCAAGGCATTAGATGGAATAGAACTTAGTAAATTCAAAGGTATGATTGGTTTGGAGTAATCTTGGAAGATTGAAGAACTCAAGCTTACTTTACTTGAGGGGAGGCCATTGGAACAAGTACATGGCAAGTCTAAGCATTGGTTTCAATCTTCAAATTTCATAGAAATGTATGCTATACTTGAAGAAAATACTAAAGATTTGAGGAGTTCACTTATGAAATCACCCTTGTAAGTCTTTGAGTATTTACCTTATGTGAAAGTTGAAGAATCATAAGTGGTTGAATCACTTGAAGATAAGGTTAATGGAGGCTATGAATTCGTGACTAAGTTAGTTGAAAATAAATCAACTAAGAATTAGGAAAAGTGATTTACGTGAGCAAGATTCAAATTCAAAATGTGGCTCCAACCTTCATTATATATAGACACATTAGTCATGGGGTTAGTACACACATTAGCCAAGCTTCTTTCCATATCAGAGTGTGATCTCAAGGCACACATATGTACCAGTAAGTCCATTGTAGTTTCTATTCAATAGAGATTTGATTTCTTAATCATTTGTGACCATATTTTCATGCCTATGTGAGTGTATTGTTCACTATCATACATCTTAGTTTTTCACTCAGATTGTAGAGGTGATTTCTTTGAGCATGGTGCATTATTTTCGCATTGAATTTGGATTTCTCAGTGGTGAGAAAACCTCATTACAAGTCACCTGTGTATGTGTATCTTTAGCTTCCTAAAAAGTCAGGATTACATACGTGACTTGCTACATTAATTTCTCCCATTATGGTCAATCATTTTTCATGAAATAACTCCCAACAGGTTGCTCTGCTTCCTAATTATATTTCTTTAAAATCTCTCTAAATTTTAATTAGAGATTGAGCACTGGGTGAAATACTGAAGCACATATGATGAGAATAGAAAGTTTCTTCATGTTGACTTTTAGTCAAACTTGTTTGTTTTGATTTATCCTTTTGAGAGTGATCTTCCAAGGTATATAGGGTGCCTAATACATCCTTCCACAAGATAAAAGGGCCCAAAATATATGTGTAGAGCTCATTTGGCTAGTTTAGTTCAAAGATTTTGCAGCACCACTTCATCTTCATCAAGTGCAAATCCATCTCTTTAGATTGAAGACATCTGTGGACATCATATTGAGGACTTGAAGGGATGAGAAAAGCTCATGGAAGCATACAAAGGAGTTATCAAATGCAAAAGACATCGAAAGGGATCTATATTTATTGAGATCTCAACTAATCAAAAGTTAGAAAGGGAGAATCTATCAAAAGTAATATACATACCTTCTAGACCATAGAGAAAGATTAGGAGAAGCTAGAGGAGAATCTTATAGCTAATTAGAAGTGTTTATAATGCACAAATGGAGAATTTAAAGAAAGGAAATTATCAACTATGGAAATTTAGAGTTAGAAACTATGTTATGGGCAAAGGATTATGGGGATACATGAGTGGCATGGAGCAAATACCTCATGCACATGATCGAATACTTCAAGGGCACCTCAAGGAACTTAATGAATGGACAGAAAGATATAAGGGAGTCATATTCATTCTATCCCAAAACATAAGCAATAGTATGATAGGGCATGTACATGACTTTGATACATCCAAGAAGGTTTGGGAGACCTGCAGAGATTGTACTCTTCATCAACAAAGGCAAGGAAGATTCAGCTCATGAATGATTTAAAAAATCTTAGGAAAGCACAGTGCTATTCGTGCAAATATCCAAGCCTTTATGTTTGCCTAGGCATGGAACAAAATATGTGAAACTACTTGATGAAGCACATGAACCATTGCTTCTAAAATTGGATCATTTACTATTTGTAAAAGGTTAAATCATTGAGAATCTTGTAAACCCAAAATTTTGTGGGGTTAGAAATAACAATAAGCTACGAGATCAATGACAAAATATCTCCTAGATCAAAGGAGTCACCTTTAGTTAGAGACAATGTGAATTCAAGTTCAAACTTGAACGAGAGCTCTTATAAAAAGAGGCTATGTAAATATCATGGAGATAGTGCTATTCTTCTAAGCTTATTGTTGATCTTTTGTGGAAGCTAAGTGACTTACATCAAAGCTCAGTTAGACCACCATCATTGTGCATCATTCGAATGCCAATGATTTTTTATAATCATGTGCTATAATAGATATACTTCATTAATCATCTCTATCTACTTCTCTATTAGGACTCCTCATAATAGTAAACTTTGTTTGATCATACCTCAGTGAGTTCTCAACCATTTTGCATTCTTTATAGCTTGTTGAAATCAGCTTGAAGTCTACTATATTCTGCAAAAATCACACGGTATTATCTTTAGTCATTTGGGAGAAATCTCCATGGAACTACTCACTGGTCATCTACTATTTAATCCCTAAAAAGTTGGGGGTAAGGCTTGGATTGCTAAATTGATTTCTCGATCCATAGCTCATCATTTTAGATGATTCCACTGGTAATCACTAGGTATCTAAGCTAGTATGATTCCCTCAAAAGGAATTTAATCAAATGACACTATACTATGAGTACTGAGAAAATGAACCAGTAGGTGTATAGACCAAAATAGCAAGTTTTGTGACACTAGTTATCTATGAAGTAGTCTATTTCGATTCAATTGTTTCAAGCATCTACTCCAAAGTGGATAGGCACTCTGTTGGTGTAATTTGCAAGCTAAAAGGACCTACTATCAAACTCTAAAGTTATTTAGGACAGGTACAAAGCAACTTTTAGCAGTACCAACTCACTTCATAGAGGTATCCATCCATCTCTTCCAACAGTGGTATCAGACCAAGTTGAGGTAAAATGGTAGATGGTTTTCCTTCTTTCATTGATAAATTGGACAGCAATAGCTATCCAGCATGGTCCTTGAGGATGAAGACCTATCTACAAGGAAAAAGTCTCTACTGATACATATCAGAAGTTGATGAGATGCCCATATTCAAAAGCAAAGGTCAACCTGCAAGAGAAGAGCTAGAAATACTCAATTCATGGTGTGCCAAAGATGCTTTGGCCAGGTCATATCCACTTAACTCTATTTCTGACTTCCTTCTTCATCACATTAGGATATGTAAGACTTCACAAGATACTTGGGATACATTTTCATATTTTTCTTCCAATACAAGAGCTAGAAAAAACCAATGGGTTGAGTTTACTACTCAAAGGAAGCAACCTAAGCAGAATGTTTCAGAGTATGTGACCAAGGTAAAAGATGTGGCTCATCAATTGGCAAGCATAGGAGAGGAGATTGAAGAGAAGAAAATAGTGAGACAGATAATCAATGGCATCAAGGCATATGATAAATGGGAAGCTTTTACAACTATTTTGGACCTTTACATTGATATGCAAACCCTTGATCTTCCCACTCTCATGGGAGAACTCTTTACTGATGAAGCCAAGCTCAACAAAAATGGAGAACCATCAAGAGGTAACAATTCTTCTTCCCTATATACAAATAAAGGAAAGTATAAAGATAAAGGAAAGAGAAATAAAGTTGAAGATGAAGGTACTACTTCTCAAGCTAACTATGCAGCGAGAGATAGGAATTCAAGAGGAAGGGGTAGAGGAGGTAAGCAAGGTAGGCGAAGACCTTTCAAATCTTCCCCATGTAGTATATGTGGACTGTCTAATCACACAACAGATGAGTGCTATAGGAACTTCAAGAACCAGAGGGGGAGAGTATTTCAATGAGGTGGATACTCACAATCAAGAGGAAGATTCAACCATAATCAAGGTTACAACCATGGCTACAACAACAATTATCAAGGAGGATACAAATCAAGAAAAGACTTCAACAATTATACAGAGGATCAAGAAAATTCTCTTGTCATTATGAGCATGACTCCAAAACAAGGTATGAATAATGAATGCCTCTTCTATATTGACTCAAGTTATTCAAACCACGTAGCAGGAAATGTAGTTCTCGTTCGTGATCTTGAAGAGCCCAAGGGAAAGCACCAAGTGAAGATAGGTGATGATACCAAGCATTCAGTTGTCAAGGTAGGAAATGTCAAAACTTCTGATGGGAATAGAAATCTGTTGAGCAGGGTTCTTTATGTACCTACTATCACAAAGAATTTGATGAGTGTTGGACATATAGTGGAAAAGGATTTGCAAATTAGGTTCAATAAATATGGACCTTTTGTGGAGGACCCATCACATAGATTGAAGAGAATTTCCAAGGGAGAGAAAACAGGTAGATTATTTACGTTTGAGCTTGAGGACACTAGAAACATTGCACTTTATAATTATAAGGATCAAACATTGTCTGAGTTAGAGATATGGCACAAAATATTAGAGCATATTGCTAAGCGAACTTTGAAGCAGATATGTAGAGATCAATGTGTGCTTGGGATACCTAATGTATCCAAGCAACACATGATCTATAAATGTGGTGCTTGTCAGTTTGGTAAATCACATAGGTGACCTTTACAAAGAAATGCTATATGCATGAGGAGTATTTGGAATTTGTCCACATAGATGTGTGGGGGCCAAGCAAGGACCCTTCAATTTCAGGCTCAAGGTACTATGTGTCATTAATTGATGATTTCATTAGGTGGAATATCTTGTATTTCATGAAACATAAAGATGAAGTTTTACTTTCTTCAAGAAGTATCTTGCACTTGTGGAAAATTCAACAGTGAAAAGCCTAAAGAGTATAGGTCAGATGGAGGAGGTGAGTACTTCTCCAATTAATTTGATGCATTTTTGCAAGGCAGAGGTATAAAAAGGGAGACCACTACAAGATATACTCCTGAGAAAAATGGATTAGTGGAGAAGAGAAATAGATTGATTGTGGAAGCAGCTAGATCAACGCTTAATGAAAAAAGGTTTCCTAACTACTTGTGGGCAGAGAGTGTTTCTACTACAACTTACCTTATTAATAGGTTACCTTCTAAATCCCTTGAGGGGATGACCCCCCTATGAGGCATGGCATGCTAGAAGGCCATCACTGGAACATTAAAGAAGATTTGGTTGTGTTTCTTATGTGCATGATCCATCTCATATCAGAGGTGAGCTAGACCCTAAGGGAGAGAAATGCATCTTCATAGGTATGATATAAATCAGAAAGGATATCCGTTTTATAGAACATCCACCAAAGGATTGATCTTCAGTCGAGATGTTGTGTTTGATGAGAATGATTCTGTTAGTCGGCCGCCGGAGTGGGACAAATGTAACAGATGCCAGATGTAACAGAGTTTTTTTGAAATGCGCACGAAAAGTTGGTACGCGCATCCTGTAAAATCTATATAAAGCAATGTAAGGAGAATGGTCAGAGACGACGTTTTTTCTGGAATTGCCAGATTGTTTGCCTGAACATTTGTGAGAGTATTATTTACACTGTTGTGAAGTTCTGAGTACTGTTAGTGTTGCATTCTGCATTGTCTGCTCACCCTGAAGTTCACCGTAACGAGTGTTTGAGTGACAAATTGTGTGTCTGAGTACTGTTATCGTATTATATTGCTGTGTGTTCTTCGGTTGGTGAAGTATCGTGAGTCAATCTGAGTGAATTGAATAGGTGAATTGAATATTACTGTGTGAATTGAATAGGAAACCTGATGTCCTGTTGGAGTATGTTTTGTTTGTTTTACTGAATTCATTGTATTCGGTGTTATTATCTATTGACCCCGAATACGAAGTCAAACTAGTGCTTTCCGTAAACGTGAACTTTTTATTTGAGATCGCTGTAAAGTGTTGTGACGACTGAATCTATCGGCTAAAGTGTTATCTCTCGTTGATTACTATTGTTGAGTCTATAGCTCAGACTACTGCTCTGCTCCAATAGCAAATCAGTTAAAGAAGTTTGGTACTCAGGTACATAGAATCGAGTCTTGTCCAGTTGATGTTAGTAACTAAGCTAAAGACGTGTATTAGTGCGTTTATTATTGTGACGAAGATTTGCGAAATAAGTACAGGGCCTCTGTCTAACAGACCCCTACCACTCCCAAGAACCCACGCTGGTCTAGTAACAACTTTCGGCCAGTGAGTAATGATACTTAAAGTTTAACACATTTTACGGTGAAACATTGTTTTACGTTTAACATTCGGCGCCGTCTGTGGGAAGGTGGCATCAAGATTGCTAGTTGTCTGTCAGAATCGCACATCCAAATTATCCTTCGATTGGAAATAGCAATAGAACCAGATTGTTGCAAACTGTTCCGTTAGTAATACTACGCGATTAGTACAAAAAATGATACATGCCGGTTACTCGATCCGGTGAAACGTATCCCAAGAACCATCAGTCTGAAGTACTTAATGTACTAAAGACAACTCTGGGAGGTAGAAGTACAACTAGGTGTGGCCCAGTTGTCAAGAAAGTTAAGAACGATAGAACTGATTCCGGTCATATTCCGGTGGAACGTGTTACGCCTCTAGTACATTCCGGTACTATTTCGGCACAGTCTGTCGAAGATATAGTAATTCCAGAACCTACCAAGATGCAGTTGGAAACTAGTTTAACAATCGTGGAAAAATATTCAAGATTCATCTACGATTAAAAACACTCTAGTCAAAGAAATCGGTGAACGTGAAAAAACACCGTATTCGGGGATAATTTCGGTCCATTCCGGTGATATTTTGATAAGAGAATCACAGTTTTTCGGTGACGATTTAGCATTTTCTGCTGAATCTTCAACCCGACCACCGCAGTTGGAAGCGAGTTCCCATACAGAGGACATCAAGAAGGAAGGAAAGCTGTTCAAAACAGAGATTCAAAGCATATTAAGCAAGATCATTGCACCGGAAAGTGCACCATCCGACGATACAGATTTCGATAGTTCAGATATTCAGCCCCGAGATACAGAAGGAAGGTATAATACACTCACGATGAACGGACAACAACAACAACAACAGTTATATCCACCCAGGCCACCTCCAACGGGAGTGACGTACACGAAGTTTGGTGGATTCCTAGGAGATGATCCGGATGCTCACGTACGCACTTTCGAGATAAGCTACGCAGTTCTCAACCATCCACCGGATCAGGCCTATAAAGGTATTGTCTTCCAATCCACACTTGTCAATGAAGCAGCCAGATGGCTTATAGAGTCTGATATTAATCATTTCGGCACCTACGAAGCAGTACAAGATGCTTTTCTGCAGCGATTCAGGCTAAAAAAGAATCCAGCCGAAATTTTTGACTATCTACAGAATAACAGACAGAAGGCAAATCAAACCGTACAAGAGTATGCTACTCTCTTCAGAACACACTTAAGGCAGCTACCACCGGCCCATGCTAACTTACTAGATGGCATTATCACTCAGTGGTTCATCAATGGCTTGGTTCCACAACTTAAGCAGATCATGATCATAAGATGTGTCAGAGCTATGATACTCGATGCAGTCATCGCAATGACTGTGCAACTGGAAAACAAAGTCGGTGGATTTACAGAAGACTTGGAGTGGTTTAAAACAAACAAAAATGCTGTCGAAGATATGACCAGACAAGTATACTGCATCACATGCAAAACTTCAGGACATACTAGTGCCAATTGCGCACTTAATCAGACATTTTGCGCTATCTGCAACATTGCCGGACACACCACCGAAAACTACGCATACAACGCTAGAGTACAGGGAACAACAACTCTCAATGCAATTATCCAGGAACAAGGGCAGCCAGCCAACCACTATGTGCCTCCACAAATGAGAAACAACCAGCAACAAGGATATCGAAATTACCGAGGACAGAGGAATAACAACTATAATACAAACCGATGGTAGAACGGACCACCACCGGAAAATCCCAATTTACCACCACCACGCTGCCATTTTTATGGGGAATTTGGATATATTAGGAGATTTTGCAAGGATGCAGCCGACTAGGATCAAAGGAAGAAGGAACGTCAAAATCCAATGGCTAACATGGTACACATCACACCGGTGGAAACACAGGCTGCTGCAGTCCAAACCCGATCCGGTAAACAACTGCAGCCAGTAGTAGAATTATTCGAACCAGGGATACGTGAACAACACAGAATGTACAACAAGGCTAGTCAATGGACCACAGCAGAACCACCACTCTTCCTAGAGCCTATTATGGTAACCCAGCCCTCGTTAACAAAGGAAGGAACACAACAACGGGAGTCAGCAGCAGGAACATCATCAGCAGCAGATACATTACCAACCGTAGACACCTCCGCATCAGCAGAGGCATCAACTTCAACATCGGTGGAGCCTGTCAACCAATCTCAACAGGCCTGGGAAATCCTATCTAAGGCATCTATCACTCTGCCTCTGGGTAAACTACTAGCATTACTACCTGGAATTCGACAATAGTTCCAACAACAGTTCAGTCCGGTGCCTTCTTGTATTCCAGCAACAGCAGCAGTTCAACCGGAACCTGATTCTACGGTTGATCATTCAGTTCCCTTGATTACCGTATGGTATAAGAATCATAAGATTACGCAGGTACTAATTGATGGAGGCTCTGGTGTCAACATTGCGACTGCGGCATTATGCAAAAGGTTAGGATGGCCTGAAATCGAACCAGTTCAATTTTTTCTCAGAATGGCAGATCAATCAAGAGTCCATCCCGTAGGACTTGTGCGGAATGTACCCATCACTTTACAAGGTACGACCTTTAAAATTACCTTTGTTATACTAGATCTTCCGAAATCCACTTTGGATTACAACCTTCTTTTCGGCCCACCTTGGCTGAAGCATGCAAAGGTAATACAGGATTAGTCTGCACAAGAGCTTACGTTTAAAGATGCCAATCGTAGATATGTGGTAAAATTAGATGCTATACAACCTTGCGAGCTACACGCTAGATCATATTTTGCTGAACTAGTCCATATGCTAGATGGATTGTCAGATGATGAAGAAGAAGAGTTTCTGAAGAGTAACGCTGATTTAATTTCCTTAGGGATTATTGATCTACAGTCCGTTGTAGATAATTGGAACGCTTCAGTCTGTGCAGTAATACCCATCACAGAAGAGGCTAAGAAGGAAGACACTGTTTCGACACATGACGATGAACTGCAGCAACTTCTTAAACCAACAGACGACATAGAGAAACATGAACAGTTCTATGTCCCCGAAGATCAGCTGATCATTTACAATTTAGGAGATGAAGATCATCCCCGTCTTGTGAAGATAAGGCAAAACTTACCAGAAACATTTCAAGCAGGCTTAATCCAGCTACTGCGAGAATTCACCGACGTCTTTGCATGGGACTACAAAGACATGAAAGGATTGGATCCTTGCGTCTACCAGCACAGGGTCATGCTGAAGCCAGAAGCAAGACCGATAAAGCAAACCAGCTACTGGATGAATCCCCATTATGCATCTCAGGTAAAGGCATAACTTGATAGATTATTGAAAGTCGGATTCATCATGCCACTAGAGCATGCTGAATGGATCTCTCCGATTGTGATTGTGCCAAAGAAAAACAAGCAATTGCGAATCTGTGTAGATTACCGGAAATTGAACGTAGCAGCCGTATCGAATCCCTTTCCAATCCCCTTCTTGGATACCATGCTTGATAGAGTAGCAGGACACGAGATGTATTCATTCCTAGATGGATGCAGCGGCTACAACCAAGTGAGAATGGCCGAAGAAGATATACCAAAAACTGCATTTATTACCAACTGAATGTCTTTGCTTGTATGGTAATGTGGTTTGGATTGAGAAACGCACCAAGCACATTTCAAAGATGTATGCAGGAGATATTTTCTCCTTACCTCACTTCCTTTATGCAAGTATATCTCGACGATTTTTCAATTTTTGGTATGATGATAGCACACTTGTTCCACTTACGGTGCTGCTTTCAGAAATGCAGAGAGTATAGACTCTGCTTGAACCCAAATAAGTTTGTGTTTGCGGTTTCATGTGGCAAGCTAGTTGGTCACATTGTATCTGCACAAGGCATACAGGTGGATCTAGATGAAATTTCGGTAGTATTAGAAGCTCCAGTGCCCACTACACCGAAGGAAGTTATGCGTTTTATGGGCCAAGTAAGATGGCATGGGAGACACTTACGGTGGCTTGCTCATCTCGCTATACCACTAAACAAGCTAATCTCCATGACTCCTCGACAATTTGAATGGACCCAGGAATGCCAGATAGCATTTGATCGTTTCAAACAAAAATTAACACAAGTTCCTATCTTACAGCCACCGGATTGGGTTCACCCATTTCATGTATTTGTCGATGCTTCAGATGTAGCAATAGGAAGTGTGTTGATGCAAGAAATTGATAAATGGTTCAGACCAGTGTATTATGCAAGTCGAAGATTACCACCTACTGAGAAGAATTACTCTGTAACAGAAAGAGAATGTCTTAGGCTAGTATATTATGTCAAGAAATTTAGACATTACTTGCTGGGCCGTAAATTCACATTTCATGTAGATCATGCTGCACTTTTCTATCTAGTTTGGCAACAACATCTAGGTGGTCGATTAACACGATGGGTGCTACTCTTGCAGGAGTTCGACTACGAGGTCATTCACCGGCCAGGTGATGGGGGAAGTATCTCAACCCCTAAGCAACGATGAAGCGCGAATGACCTCCACAGGTATCCTTCTTTGACCTCTGCACACCAAAAATGCTCTTACTCAGAGCTTATGCAGAGAACTCCAGTGAGCTTTTGTAGACCTGTAGTAGACACCAAGGGCTTTCCAACAAAACAAAGTTCACTTGAAATGGATGCTTACACAAAGAGAAACAATGTCTACAACATGAGCTAGTTGAATGCTCACAACTGCTAGTCAAGCAGAGACCTCACTTCACTCCAGCAAACTTTTCTCAGAGATTATACAGAGAATGAATCTCAAACTTATGTCAACTTTAGAGGACTCTAATAGCTACCCAATGACACCAAAATCATAGAAAATGGATACATAGAGAAGGAGAACCATCCCTTACAACAGAGAGCAAAATATTTCCAACAGAGCCTACACAAAGAGAGAGATATCAATCACACAACTTCACTAAAATGAATGTTGCTCCCAGCTTACTCAGAGAATGCTCCAGAGAATTGGTAAGCATAAAATAGACTCTTATAGCTATCCAATGAGACAAGAATTACATCAAATGGATACCATATGAGGGAGAACCAATGCTAACAACTCAGGGGTAGAGAGTTGCAACACTGCCTGCACACACACATAGATATGCCTACTAAACGAAAACAAACAAGCAAGCAAGGGGGTTGCTTAAGCAAGGGGCTTGCTTATCACAACTCCAGCACTTAGTGCTCACTTTACATGAGCTAAAACTCCAAGAAGATGGCCCAAAAGAAGTCGGGATACATGCTCCTTTTATAGTGAGAGGTGTGCCCCTAAAATCTAGGAACTACCTTTCCAAATCAGCCTCCTAACTTGGAGGAATTAGTTGAGATGACTTGGGGAGTGGTTGAGTGACTTTTCTTGATGGAATCTCGTGGCTTTTGGCTTCCTTTGATTGCTCCACATGTCCATAAAAGATTCCCCACGAATTTTTAGCTTGAAGCTTGACTTTTAACACTCCCCCTCAAGCTTCAATTCTTCATCCTCATCCAAGCTCCTTCATGTTGATGCATTGCTTGAATTTTGAAATCTTCATCCCATCCAAAGCCTTTGTAAACATGTCTGCAACTTGGTCCTTAGTACCAATATGATGTACTGAAACTTCCTTGGATATCACCTTTTTCCTTATGAAGTGATAGTGCACTTCAATATGCTTGGTTCTAGCATGATAGACAGGGTTCGATGCTAGATGAATGCTACTCATGTTGTCACAAAAAATTGGATATGTGTCAACCTGCAAATTAAGCTCCATAAATAACTTCTTAATCCACATTAGCTCACATGTGACTTGAGCCAAAGCTCTATACTCAGCCTCGGTGGAAGATAATGCCACCGTGGGTTGCTTCTTTGAAATCCATGAGATGATCTTGCTACCTAGCATGACTAGGTAACCACTTGTACTCCTTCTATCTTCCTTCGAACCGGCCCAATCGGCATCGGAATAAGCTTTGACCTGCATATCATCATCAAATGAGTAGAACAATCCTTCATTTATAGTGGCTTTGAGATATCGCAACATTCTTCTTGCAGCTTGCAAGTGTGTAGTCCTTGGACTATGCATAAATTGTGATAACACTCCAACTCCATATGCTATGTCAGGCCTGGTTATTGTGGCATAATTGAAAGAGCCTACAATAGATCGATACAAAGTTACATCCTCTAATGGCTCTCCATCAATGGAGCTTAGCTTTACATTAACTTCCATGGGATTTGAAATAGGCTTGCAATGTAGCATCCCAAACCTCTCAAGTAGGTCTAGAATATACTTCCTTTGTATGAGCATAATACCTTCTTCTTTGTATACAACTTCAATGCCAAGAAAATACCTAAGATCTCCAAGATCAGAGATCCTAAACTCCTTTCCAAGCTTTGCCTTGATCTCCTCAATGCCCTTTGTATCATTACCTGTAATGATAAGATCATCTACATACACACACATGTAGACCACAAGTTCTCCTCTTTGTTTGATGAAGAGAGATGGATCCGCCTTGCATTGATTGTAACCACATTTGATCAAATAGTCCACCAATCTTTGGTTCCAAGCCCTTGGAGCTTGCTTTAGGCCATAAAGTGCCTTCTTCAACCTACAAACATGATGTGGAAACTCTTTATGAACAAAACCTAGTGGTTGCTCCATGTATACCTCTTCTTCCAAGTCTCCATTGAGAAAGGCATTCTTGATATCCAATCGGAAGAGCTTCCATCCTTTGCTAGCAGCCATTGCAATGAGTGTCCTAATGGTGCTCATCTTTGCCACGGGGCTGAATGTCTCTTCAAAGTCCACTCCATAGGTTTGTGCAAAACCCTTAGCCACCAATCTTGCTTTGAACCTAGAAATAGATCCATCTGAATTCCTCTTTACTTTATACACCCACTTATTACCTATTACCTTCATGTTCTCCTTCTTGGGCACTAGAGTCCATGTTTGATTTTCCTCAAGTGCGTCGATCTCTTCTTGCATTGCCTCTTTCCATTCGGTGTACCTGCTTGCATCTTCATAGCAATCGGGCTCATGATCTTCTACTACTTTGTTCATATATGCATAATGTGTTGCCATGTATGAATCATAAGTAAACCTTTGAGTTGGATACTTAACTCTAGAAGACTTCCTTTCTTCACCTTTTGGAGGAATAAACCTCCTTTGCCTTGGGAACTTGATCTCTTTCTTTGACGTGGCTTCTTTCTCCATCATGTGTCCTTCATCATCTTCAACTTCATTACCTTCTTCATCCAACTCCACCAATGTTGCTTTGCCTTTGTTGATTGAATGTGCTTCATAGCTTGATGAAGGTCTCCCCCTCCATGGTGAGTTCATGCTTGAACTATCTTCATTGATGGAACACCTTGGGCCGCTTAGCTCTAGGTCGATTTGTTCTTCATCATGTCCATGCTTTTCTTCTTCATAGTCCTGCATACAATCATACTTCTTATACCAAGGGAGTAGCTCATCAAATGCTACATCCCTTGATATCCTCAAGTCCTTTGTATTTGGGTTGAAGCACCTGTAACCTTTATGATCATTTGAATATCCTAGAAACACACACTTTTCTGCCTTTGGTTGTAGCTTGTGCCTCAATTCACTTGGCACATGTACATAACAAGTACATCCAAATATCTTCAAGTGGGAAAGATCAGGTTTCTTACCATAATAGGCTTGATATGGTGTCAAGCCATGGATCCCTGAGGTAGGAGCCCTATTCATTAGATACACGGCGGTATTTGCTGCATCACTCCAAAACATGTTAGGTACATTCATCTCATTAAGCATTGCTCTAGCGATCTCGGCAATGTATCTATTCTTTCTCTCTGCTACTCCATTTTGTTGGGGTGTGTACCTGCATGTTACTTGCCTCTTGATGCCTTGATCCATTAAAAAATCAGAAAACTCATTTGAGAAATATTCTCCCCCTCCATCGGACCTTAGCTTCTTGATATATGTACCTGTTTCCTTCTCTACCATTGCCTTGAATGCTTTGAAACATGTAAACACATCTGATTTGTTTTTGATGAAATAAACCCAAACCATCCTTGTGCAATCATCTATAAAAGTGACAAAGTACTTGTTACCTCCAATGGATTGCTCTTTCGTTGGCCCCCACACATCTGTATGTATCAACTCCAATGGATGTTGGCTTATGTAGCCACTCTTCTTGAATGGAAGTCTCGCTTGCTTCCCTAGTTGACAAGATTCACATAAATGCTTCATACCTTGTCCTTGGAAGTTGGGAAGACCTTCAACCAGCCTCTTGAATTGCATTTCCTTCATTCTTTGTATGTTGATGTGACCTATCCTCTTGTGCCACAAGTCCAACTCCGAAATCCTCTTGTTTCCATATGTGAAGTAGACATGTTGAGTAGAATGAGAATTTACCTCCAAAGTGAAGAGTCTCCCTTGCTTCTTTCCTCTTGCTATGACCTTGTAACCTTGCTTAGGGTTCTCCACAAAGCATCCACCTTTGTTGAACCTTACTTGATAGCCTCTTTCAACCATTTGCCCAACGGACACCAAGTTCTTTGTGATGGTAGGTACATGCAAGACATCCTTGAGACATCTTCCTTCCTCCTTGTCATCCAAAGCTACATCTCCAACATGGGAGATCTCATGGGCTGTATCATCACCTGTTTCTACATGTCCTTTACCTTTGGGAACATGTAGATTAGTAAACCAAGAAGCATTGCAACTCATATGGTTGCTACATCCACTATCAATATACCAAGTGTTATCTACTTTGCTTGAATTCCCATTCATGTGCATCATCAAGAGATTGTCATTTTCTGAACTTGTAGAAGCATAATTACCTTGGCCTTTGTATGAAGAACCTTGATTATAGTTCCTTTGGTTTCCTCCTTGGTAGCAATCTCTAGCATAGTGGCCAAACTTGCCACATATGTAACATCCTTCGCCATCTTGATTCCTGTTTTGTTGATGTCGTCCTCCTCTTCCTCTTGATCTTCCTCTCCCTCTTTGTGATGAGGTGCCTTGGTCATGTCCTTGATTTCTTGAGTGGCCTTGCCTTCCTCCAAACCTTCCTTTGCCCCTTCCTTGTCCTTGTCTTCCTTTGCCCCTTTGATTACCTGCATAGAAAACTTGTGCATCTTTGCTTTTAGTTGAACTTCCACCTATGTTCATTTCTTCGGTGACCATGAGAGCAACCAATTGCTCAAAATCGGGAAGATTATCCCTTACATAAACTGAAGTGGTAAAGGGTTTCCACTTCTCATCATCTCTCAAACCATTGAGAGTATAAGCCACAAGATCGTCATCGTCTATGTGGCTTCCAATGGATCCCAATGCATCTGATAACTCCTTGACCTTAAGTATGTAGTCATTTATGCTACTCCCTGAGCTCTTCCTAAGGTTGTTGAGCTCATTCTTGAGTTGGATCTTCCTTGCTTTGGTGCTTGTTGAATAAAGCCTTTCAAGTGTCTCCCATACCTTCATGCTTGAATCCAGGTCTTGGATATGGCCGATCATGCTATTGCTAATGTGTTGGGAAAGAATAAAGATAACCCTCTTGTCTCTTTCATTCCATTCCCTAAAGGCCCTTCTCTGGTCATTGGTTGGATTCTCATCCAACCTAGGTCTTGGTTCACTTCCACTAATCAACCCCCAAAGGCCCTTGCCCATAAGATAGTTGGAGACCCTAAATCTCCATGGTTGATAGTTACCTTTGTCTAGCTTTTCAATTTGAGTGTTGAAGTCTCCCATATCTAGTCTTTGATACTTGACCTAGCCCTTGGCTAATGCTCCAATGTGTGTAAAATGAAAATGAGGCTCTGAGGTTACCTCAATCCAAAGCTTTCCTTAGATGGACACCTTGTGCTCTTGCAAATTTGAGTAGAATAGCTCCCCCTTGATGTGAGCTACCTCCAAGAAGCTTTTGTTGATGCAACTCTTCAACCACCAACTCCAAGATGTCTTCTTGCTTGTATGTGATACCTCCAAGATGCCCAAATGCTCTGATACCACTGATGGGGGAAGTATCTCAACCCCTAAGCAATGATGAAGCGCGAATGACCTCCACAGGTATCCTTCTTTGACCTCTGCACACCAAAAATGCTCTTACTCAGAGCTTATGCAGAGAACTCCAGTGAGCTTTTGTAGACCTGTAGTAGACACCAAGGGCTTTCCAACAAAACAAAGTTCACTTGAAATGGATGCTTACACAAAGAGAAACAATGTCTACAACATGAGCTAGTTGAATGCTCACAACTGCTAGTCAAGCAGAGACCTCACTTCACTCCAGCACACTTTTCTCAGAGATTATACAGAGAATGAATCTCAAACTTTTGTCAACTTTAGAAGACTCTAATAGCTACCCAATGACACCAAAATCATAGCAAATGGATACATAGAGAAGGAGAACCAGCCCTTACAACAGAGAGCAAAATATTTCCAACAAAGCCTACACAAAGAGAGAGATATCAATCACACAACTTCACTAAAATGAATGTTGCTCCCAGCTTACTCAGAGAATGCTCCAGAGAATTGGTAAGCATAAAATAGACTCTTATAGCTATCCAATGAGACAAGAATTACATCAAATGGATACCATATGAGGGAGAACCAATGCTAACAACTCAGGGGTAGAGAGTTGCAACACTGCCTGCGCACACACATAGATATGCCTACTAAAAGAAAACAAACAAGCAAGCAAGGGGGTTGCTTAAGCAAGGGGCTTGCTTATCACAACTCCAGCACTTAGTGCTCACTTTACATGAGCTAAAACTCCAAGAAGATGGCCCAAAAGAAGTCGGGATACATGCTCCTTTTATAGTGAGAGGTGTGCCCCTAAAATCTAGGAACTACCTTTCCAAATCAGCCTCCTAACTTGGAGGAATTAGTTGAGATGACTTGGGGAGTGGTTGAGTGACTTTTCTTGACGGAAACTCGTGGCTTTTGGCTTCCTTTGATTGCTCCACATGTCCATAAAAGATTCCCCACGAATTTTTAGCTTGAAGCTTGACTTTTAACACCAGGCACTTCACATGCCTTAGCAGATTTCTTATCCCGCTTAGATTCCGGTGAAGCTCCGGTAGGTATAGATGACACAACTCCAGCGATCTATAGCTCTGAACTAATGAATGATGAGATTACAAACCCACATACACCATCTACATATTACGATCAGCTCCTGACTTTTCTCACCGAAGGCTGTCTTCCATCTCAGACTTCTACGACAGTACGCACGAAAATTGCAGTCTTTAGCCGCCGATTTCGGTTACTTGCTGGAGAATTATATTATGTAGATCACACCGGAATCCTACTTCGTTGTATTCCACCTCATGAAGTTAACTCAATTATTACTTTGGCTCACTTGATTCCTTCCGGTGGCCACTTTGCTGCATATCTAGCTCACCGAAAAATATTGCAGAGTGGTCTTTGGTGGCCAACGATGTACAGAGATATCTCACAGTTTGTCAAACAATGCGATACTTGTCAAAGATCTGGCCAGCCTTTGCAACGCCATCTCTTTCCTCTACAACCCATCTTACCATTGGAGCCTTTCCAGAAGTGGGGTCTAGATTTTATCGGTCCGATTACACCTCCAGCAGTCTACAGTAACAACCGTTACATACTGACCTGTACAAACTATGCAACCAGATGGGCAGAAGCATGGGCTTTACGGTCTGCTACAGCAGTTGCGGTAGCAAAATGTCTACTAACCGATGTCTTTCCACGTTTTGGCTTACCACTGGAAATTGTCTCAGATCAAGGCACTCATTTTGTAAACAATTTAATGAAGGCACTTACACACTCGTTCCAGGTCACACATAAATTTAGTTCTCCTTATAATCCTCGTGCTAATGGTTTGGCCGAAAGTACAAACAAATCTATGCTGAAGATCCTTCGAAAATAGATCATGGAAGCACCGGAAAGATGGGATCAACTACTACCTGGAGTATTATGGGCATACCGGACTACCTACAAGGTAACAACAGGATTGACACCTTTCAAACTAGCTTATGGCTTAGAAGCAATAGCACCAATGAAAGTAGTTATACCAAGTCTGCGTGTAGCCATTATCTAGAAACTGCTACTGAAAGACTCACTGTCATTTCGGTTGGACACACTCAGAGAGTTAGACGAGCATCGATGGCTGAGTTTTTTAACCATGCACGAAGTACAACTAAGGCAGGCAAGGACGCACGATCGAAACCTGAAGACTCCAGTGTTTTCGGTGGGTCAGCTTGTCCTTTTCTATAATGCAAAGTCAAATAAATCTGGAGGCAAATTCAAATTACGGTGGTTCGGCCCTTACAAGATCTCAGAGCAAATTGGTCCAGCAACTTTTTGGTTGACTACGTTGACCGGAAACCCACTTCCAAAAGCAATGAACGGCTCGAAACTGCGGCCGTATCAACATGTTGCTAGCCCGCATTAAAACATTCAGTGGTGGACCGCATTTTTTTAGTTTTTTTTCTTTACTTTTCCTTCTGTTCTTTCTTTTCTTTTTAAATAGCCGCGTTTTTGTCATAAGCCGCCTTCCTTACTAATTACTTGAGCATGCATGCCAAATTGAAAGTAGTATCATTCTAGCACCACACAATGATAACCATCACTTCCTACCCCCCCCACCGTAATGTCTCTACTTAATCTCTTCTATTGCGCCAAAAAACGCTATTGTGTTCTTGTGATTCTGCTTGTGTTTTTTGTGTTCTGTGTATCCGTGTTCTGTGTTCTGTGTATCCGTGTTTGCGTGCGCAATTGAAGCATTGGTGAATTACGCAGCCTTCCGTGATGGTATCCCTACCGAGGTAGGGGAATACCTGCGCACCCGAGGGTTGGCCAACTTCGCTGAGTTGCCTTGGCACTCAGTGGAAGCCCATCCCTTTTTCGCGCAAATCATACCTGCCATCGCCCAATCCCCAATCGCTGAGCGAAAATGGATCTTCCCCTCCCTACCATCTCGAACCGTAGTTACCTTCCAAGCCTTTGCCGAAGTATTCCGCCTCACTCCACAAGGCCGCGAGAATGGCCCAAGCATCCCCGTAGCCCGCATGACCGAACTCTTCCCGCGCTATTCATCGAATGAATACGCCATCCTCTGCCGCCCCGAACCCAAAAGAACTGCACTACAGTTCTTAGTCGCCATCCTTAACCTCCAGAAACGCACCTACGGTATATCCTGCCCTTTCTACTCTGCCATCGACCTAGCTACCCAAGAACCCGTTAGTTTCGCCTCCTTTTTCTTTCATCGTATCCACAAGGAATGTGTAGCCATAGTGAAACAAGTTAATAAAGGAACTACCCCTCGTTCTAGATTACCACACATACTTTCATTCCTCTTTCCGACCATACTTGCAGTACAACCACCACCACGGGGGCCCGTCCTAAGGCATGAAGAGTCGATACAACTGCTAGAGGATGAGGAAGAAGAAGATGAAGAAGAGCTCAACCAAATATTCTGCCGAAAACACATCAGGATCACTTCATCCGAAAGTGAGGCACAAGGCTGAGCCGGAATCAATAAAGATGACGATAAAGAAGACGAGAAGCAAGAAGAGGAGACATTCCATGATACAGCCGCATCAATGCACAATGAATCATCGAGTGAGCAACAAGAACAACAAGATCAAACAGAAACAGAAACAATTTCGATCGAAAAAGAATCAGAGCAATAGGTAGATGAGCAACAATCTGCTCGGGAAGCACTAGATAAACTATTGAAAATCAACAAAACCCAAAAATGCAGAAACAGAACAACAGTCATTAGATAAGGTAACAACCATTGACTCAGCCCTTCCCAAACCACCACCAGTTAACCCCATTCCCGCACCGGAACCACCCTGCATTCCCATCTAGCCCAGTTGCCCTACTGAAGATGTTGAATCCTCGTTATCCTCCCTCAATTACTCCCCACAAAATTCCCAACAACTCCTCACCGCAACCTCTTCACAACCTCGCCCTCCTCTGCAACCCCACCCCATTCTAGTCTTCTCTGAATTAGAATCTATGGGTCGCCTCCTGATTAACTTATCCCAACAACTGCCGCAACATGTGAAGCAAATCACAGACAATGCACGAGATGATTTCCAACGCAAATTGAAAGTGATGGAGGCAGATATCCCCCCCTCTAGGAAGAGTTACAGGCAGCAAAGGCAGAAAACCACGCACTCAACGAACAGATAAAGCAATTATAGGCCACACTCCAAGCACTGGAAGAACTCACAAGCCAACGAGATAAGGCACTGGCTGCAAAAGAAGATTTACTAATTGCTGCCGATGCAGAGATCACAAAGTTAAAACAAACACTCAAAGATACAAAAGATACCAGAATCGTGCTAGGAAACCTACTCGAAGAAATAAGAGTCCAGTTGCAAGAAGCCATACAAAAGAGCCAAGAGCACCAGACAGAAGCTAAGCAGGCAGAAGAACAATTATTGAGAACGAAAGAATCCCTCGATGAAGTCAATAATATACTCAAACATCAATTACTCAGGGAAACAAAATATCAGAAGGATTTAGCAAATGCCTGCAGAGAACGAGATGCATATCACAAAACAATACAGTTCCAGAATCAACAGTTTGAAAGACTAGATAATCAGTTGCGAAACCAGAAAGACCGAGTCACTGATATGCAGAAGCAAGTAGCTGAAATGAAGATTTCAAGGGATGCGGCGCTATCCAATGATTTTTATTTATAGGAGGCCTTTTTGCAAACACAGGCCGAAATTTTGCTCACCGAAGCCATCGCTCTTAGCTCTGTTAGAGTAGATGCGCAAGTATTAGAGCTAGACACCCTTAAGCAACTATTAGAAACTCTTAAGAAAAAAATAGCCCATACATTTAGATTAGCCAGAAATATGTATTAAGAAGGAATCATCGATGAACAATAGTTTTGTAAGCAAAAATAACTTGCGGGTTCGAGTCCACCGTGCGTGCCAGTGTTAGTCGGCCGCCGGAGTGGGACAAATGTAATAGATGCCAGATGTAACGGAGTTTTTTGAAACGTGCATGAAAAGTTGGTACGCGCATCCTATAAAATCTATATAAAGCAATGTAAGGAGAATGGTCAGACACGATGTTTTTTCTGGAATTGCCAGATTGTTCGCCTGAACATTTGTGAGAGTATTATTTACACTGTTGTGAAGTTCTGAGTACTGTTAGTGTTGAGTTCTGCATCGTCTGCTCATCCTGAAGTTCACCATAACGAGTGTTTGAGTGAAAAATTGTGTGTTTGAGTACTGTTATCATCTTATATTGCTGTGTGTTCTTCAGTTGTTGAAGTACCCTGAGTCAGTCAGAGTAGTTATATTACTGTGTGAATTGAATAGGCAACCTGATGTCTTGTTGGAGTATGTTCTGTTTGTTTTACTGAATTCATTGTATTCGGTGTTATTATCTATTGACCCCGAGTACGAAGTCAAACTAGTGCTTTCGGTAAACGTGAACTTTTTATTTGAGATCGCTGTAAAGTGTTATGACGACTGAATTTGTCGGCTAAAGTGTTATCTCTAGTTGATTGCTACTGTTGAGTCTGTAGCTCAGACTACTGCTCTGCTCCAATAGCAGATCAGTTAAAGAAGTTTGGTACTCAGGTACATAGAATCGAGTCTTGTCCAGTTGATGTTAGTAACTGAGCTAAAGACGTGTATTAGTGCGTTTATTATTGTGACGAAGATTTGGGAAATAAGTATAGGGCCTTTGTTTAACAGACCCCTACCACTCCCAAGAACCCATGCTGGTCTGGTAACGACTTTCGGACAGTGAGTAATGATACTTAAAGTTTAACACATTTTACGGTGAAACACTATTTTACGTTTAACATTTGGCGCCGTCTGTGGGAAGGTGGCATCAAGATTGCTAGTCGTCTATCAGAATCCCACATCCAGATTATCGTTTGATTGGAAGTAGCAACAGAACCAGATTGTTGCAAACTGTTCCGTTAGTAATACTTTGCGATTAGTACAAAAAATGATACATGCCGGTTACTCGATCCGGTGAAATGTATCCCAAGAACCATCAGTCTGAAGTACTTAATGTACTAAAGACAACTCTGGGAGGTAGAAGTACAACTAGGTCTGGCCCAATTGTCAAGAAAGTTAAGAACGATAGAACTGATTCTGGTCATATTCCGGTGGAACGTGTTACGCCTCTGGTACATTTCGGTACTATTTCGGCACAGTCTATCAAAGATATAGTAATTCCAGAACCTACCAAGATGCAGTTGGAAACTAGTTTAACAATCTTGGAAAAAGATTCAGATTCATCTATGATTAGAAACACTCTAGTCAAAGAAATTGGCGAAGCAAAAAAACACCGTATTCGGGCATAATTTCGGTCCATTCCGGTGATATTTCGGTAAGAGAATCACAGTTTTTCGGTGACTGTTTAGCATTTTCTGCAAAATCTTCAGCCCAACCACCACGGTTGGAAGCGAGTTCCCATACACTCGACATCAAGAAGGAAGGAAAGCTGTTCGAAACAGAGATTCGAAGCATATTAAGCAAGATCATCACACTCGAAAGTGCGCCATCCGACGATACAGATTCCGATAGTTCAGATATTCAGCCCCGAGATACAGAAGGAAGGTATAATATACTCACGATGAACGGACAACAACAACAACAATAGTTATGTCCACCCAGGCCACCTCCAATGGGAGTGACGTACAATAAGTTTGGTGGATTCCCAGGAGATGATCCGGATGCTCACGTACGCACTTTCGAGATAAGCTACACAGTTCTCAACCATCCACCGGATTAGGCCTATAAAGCTATTGTCTTCCAATCCACACTTGTCAATGAAGCAGCCAGATGGCTTACAGAATATGATATTAATCATTTCGGCAGCTACGAAGCAGTACGAGATGCTTTTCTACAGCGATTCAGGCTAAAAGAGAATCCAGCCGAAATTTTTGACTATTTGCAGAATAACAGACAGAAAGCAAATCAAACCGTACAGGAGTATGCTACTCTCTTCAGAACACACTTAAGGCAGCTACCACCGGCCCATGCTAACTTACTAGATGGCGTTATCACTCAGTGGTTCATCAATGGCTTGGTTCCACAACTTAAGCAGATCATGATCATAAGATGTGTCGGAGCTATGACACTCGATGCAGTCATCGCATGTCTCTGCAACTGGAAAACAAAGTCGGTGGATTTACAGAAGACTTGGAGTGGTTAAAAACAAACAAAAGTGCTGCCGAAGATATGACCAGACAAGTATACTGCATCACATGCAAAAATTCAGGACATACTAGTGCCAATTGCGCACTTAATCAGACATTCTACGCTATCTGCAACATTGCCGGACACACCACCCAAAACTGCGCATACAACGCTAGAGTACAGGGAACAACGACTGTCAATGCAATTATCCAGGAACAAGGGAAGCCAGCCAACCACTATGTGCCTCCACAAATGCGAAACAACCAGCAGCAAGGATATCAAAATTACCGAGGACAGAGGAATAACAACTATAATACAAATCGCTGGCAGAACGGACCACCACCGGAAAATCCCAATTTACCACCACCACGCTGCCATTTTTGTGGTGAATTTGGACATATTAGGAGATTTTGCAAGGATGCAGCCGAGTATGATCAAAGGAAGAAGGAACGTCAAAATCCAATGGCTAACATGGTACACATCACACCGGTGGAAACACAGGCTGCTGCAGTCTAGACCCGATCCGGTAAACAGCTGCAGCCGATAGCAGAATTATTCGAACCAGGGATACGTGAACAACACAAAATTTACAACAAGGCTAGTCAATGGACCACAGTAGAACCACCAGTCTTCCAAGAGCCTATTCCGGTAACCCAGCCCTCGTTAACAAAGGAAGGAACACAACAACGGGAGTCAGCAGCAGGAACATCATCAGCAGTAGATACATTACCAACCGTAGACATCTCTGCATCAACAGAGGCATGAACTTCAACATCAGTGGAGCCTGTCAACCAATCTCAACAGGCCTCGGAAATCCTATCTAAGGCATCTATCACTCTGCCTCTAGGTCAACTACTGGCATTAGTACCTAGAATTCGACAACAGTTCCAATAATAGTTCAGTCCCGTGCCTTCTTGTATTCCAGCGACAGCAGCAGTTCAACCGGAACCTGATTCTACGGTTGATCATTCAGTTCGCTTGATTATAGTATGGTATAAGAATCATAAGATTACGTAGGTACTAATTGATGGAGGCTCTAGTGTCAACATTGCGACTGCGGCATTATGCAAAAGGTTAGGATGGACCGAAATCGAACCAGTTCAATTTTTTGTCAGAATGGCAAATCAATCAAGAGTCCATCCCGTAGGACTTGTGCGGAATGTACCCATCACTTTACAAGGTACGACCTTTAAAATGACCTTTGTTATACTAGATCTGCCGAAATCCACTTTGGATTACAACCTTCTTTTCGGCCGACCTTTGCTGAAGCATGCGAAGGTAATACAAGACTGGTCTGCACAAGAGCTTACATTTAAAGATGCGAATCGTAGATATGTGGTAAAATTAGATGCTATACAACCTTGCGAGCTACACACTAGAACAAATTTTGCTGAACCAGTCCATATGCTAGATGGATTGTCAGATGATGAAGAAGAAGAGTTTCTGAAGAGTAACGCTGATTTAATTTCCTTAGGGACTATTGATCTACAGTACGTTGTAGATAAGTGGAACGCTTCATTCTGTACAGTAATACCCATCACTCGGAAGAGGCTAAGAAGGAAGACACTGTTTCGACACATGACGATGAACTGCAGCAACTTCTTAAACCAATAGACGACACAGGGAAACATCAATAGTTCTATGTCCCCGAAGATCATCTGATCATTTACAATTTAGGAGATGAAGATCATCTGCATCCTGTGAAGATAAAGCAAAACTTACCGAAAACATTTCAAGCAGGCTTAATCCAGCTACTGGAAGAATTCACCGACGTCTTTGCATGGGACTACAAAGACATGAAAGGATTGGACCCCCGCATCTACCAGCACAGGGTCATGCTGAAGCTAGAAGCAAGACCGATAAAGCAAACCAGCTACCGGATCAATCACCATTATGCATCTCAGGTAAAGGGAGAACTTGATAGATTATTGAAAGTCGGATTTATCGTGCCACTAGAGCATGCTGAATGGATCTCTCCGATTGTGATTGTGCCAAAGAAAAACAAGCAATTGCGAATCTGTGTAGATTACCGGAAATTGAACGTAGCAACCGTACTGGATCCCTTTCCAATCCCCTTTTTGGATACCATGCTTGATAGACTAGCAGGACACAAGATGTATTCATTCCTAGATGGATACAGCGGCTACAACCAAGTGAGAATGGCCCAAGAAGATATACCAAAAACTGCATTTATTACCAACTAGGGTGTCTTTGCTTGTACGATAATGTGGTTTGGATTGAGAAACGCACGAAGCACATTTCAAAGATGTATGCAGGAGATATTTTCTCCTTACCTCACTTCCTTTATGCAAGTATATCTTGACGATTTTTCAATTTTCGGTAAGATGGTAGCACACTTGTTCCACTTACGGTGCTGCTTTCAGAAATGCAGAGAGTATAGACTCTGCTTGAACCCAAACAAGTCTGTGTTTGCGGTTTCATGTGGCAAGCTACTTGGTCACATTGTATCTGCACAAGGCATACAGGTGGATCCAGATAAAATTTCGGCAGTATTAGAAGCTCTAGTGCATACTACACCGAAGGAAGTTATGCGTTTTATGGGCCAAGTAAGATGGCATGGGAGACACTTACGGTGGCTTGCTCATCTGACTATACCACTAAACAAGCTAATCTCTACGACTCCTCGACAATTTGAATGGACCGAGGAATGCCAGATAGCATTTGATCGTTTAAAACATTTATTAACACAAGTTCCTATCTTATAGCTGCCGGACTGGGATCACCCATTTCATGTATTTGTCGATGCTTCAGATATAGCAATAGGAAGTGTGCTGATGCAAAAAATTGATAAATGGTTTAGACCAGTGTATTATGCAAGTCGAAGATTAGCCCCTGCTTAGAATAATTACTCTGTAATGGAAAGAGAATGTCTTGGGCTAGTATATTCTGTCAAGAACTTCAGACATTACTTGCTGGGCTGTAAATTCACATTTCATGTAGATCATGCTGCACTTGTCTATCTAGTTCGGCAACAACATCTAGGTGGTCGATTAGCACGATGGGTGCTACTCTTGCAGGAATTCGACTACGAGGTCATTCACCAGCCAGGCAGTTCACATGCCTTAGCAGATTTCTTATCCCGCTTAGATTCCAGTGAAGCTCCGGTAGGTATAGATGACACAACTCCAGCGATCTATAGCTCTGAACTAATGAATGATGAGATTACAAACCCACATACACCATCTACATATTACAATCAGATCCTGACTTTTCTCACCGAAGGCGGTCTTCCATCTCAGACTTCTACGGCAGTACGCAGGAAAATTGCAGTCTTTAGCCGCCGATTTCGGTTGCTTGCTAGAGAATTATATTATGTAGATCACACCGGAATCCTACTTCGTTGTATTCCACCACATGAAGTTAACTCAGTTATTACTTTGGCTCACTTGATTCCTTCAGGTGGCCACTTTGCTACAGATCTAGCTCACTGAAAAATATTGCAGAGTGGTCTCTGGTGGCCAACGATGTACAGAGATATCTCACAGTTTGTCAAACAATGCGATACTTGTCAAAGATCTGGCCAGCCTTTGCAACACCATCTCTTTCCTCTACAACCCATCTTACCATTGGAACCTTTCCAGAAGTGGGGTCTAGATTTTATCGGTCTGATTACACCTCCAGCAGCCTGTAATAACAACCGTTACATACTGGCCTGTATAGACTATGCAACCCGATGGGCAGAAGCATGGGCTTTACGGTCTCCTATAGCAGTTGCGGTAGAAAAATGTCTACTAACCGATGTCTTTCCACGTTTTGGCTTACCACTGGAATTGTCTCAGATCAAGGCACTCATTTTGTAAACAATTTAATGAAGGCACTTACACAGTTATTCCAGGTCACACATAAATTTAGTTCTCCTTATTATCCTCGTGCTAATGGTTTGGCCGAAAGTACAAACAAATCTCTCCTGAATATCCTTCGAAAATTGATCATGGAAGCACCTGAAAGAGCTACATGCAATATTATGGGCATACCGGACTACCTACAAGGTAACAACAGGATTCACACCTTTCAAACTAGCTTATGCCTTAGAAGCAATAGCACCAATGAAGGTAGTTATACCAAGTCTGCGTGTAGCCATTACCCAGAAACTGCTACCGGAAGACTCATTGTCATTTCGGTTGGACACACTCAGAGAGTTAGACGAGCATCGATGGCTCAATTTTTTAACCATGCATGAAGTACAACTAAGGCAGGCAAGGACGCACGATCGAAACCTGAAAACTCCAGTGTTTTCGGTGGGTCAGCTTGTCCTTTTCTATAATGCAAAGTCAAATAGATCCACAGGCAAATTCAAATTACGGTGGTTTGGACCTTACAAGATCTCAGAGAAAATTCGTTCAGCAACTTTTTGGTTGACTACGTTGACCGGAAACCCACTTCCAAAAGCAATCAACGGCTCGAAGCTGCGGCCGTATCAACACGCTGCTAGCCCGCATTAAAACATTCGACGGTGGACCACATTTTTTTAGTTTCTTTTCTTTACTTTTTCTTCTGTTCTTTCTTTTCTTTTTAAATAGCCGTGTTTTTGTCATAAGCTGCCCTTCTTACTAATTACTCAAGCATGCACGCCAAATTGAAAGCAGTATCATTCCAGCACCACACAATGATAACCATCACTTCCTACCCCCCCCCCACCGTAATGTCTCTACTTAATCTCTTCTGTTGCGCCAAAAAATGCTATTCTGTTCTTGTGATTGTTCTTGTGTTTTCTGTGTTCTGTGTATCCGTGTTCTGTGTTTTGTGTATCCGTGTTCGCGTGCGCAATGGATGCGTTGGCGAATTACATAGCCTTCTGTGATGGTATCCCTACTGAGGTAGGAGAATACCTACGCACCCGAGGGTTGGCCAACTTCGCTGAGTTGCCTTGGCACTCAGTGGAAGCCCATCCCTTTTTCGCGCAAATCATACCTGCCATCGCCCAATCCCCCATTGCTGAGCGAAAATGGATCTTCCCCTCCCTACCATCTCGAACCGTAGTTACCTTCCAAGCCTTTGCCGAAGTATTCCGCCTCACTCCACAAGGCCGCGAGAATGGCCCCAGCATCCCCGTAGCCCGCATGACCGAACTCTTCCCCGGCTATTCATCGAATGAATACGCCATCCTCTGCCCCCCGAACCGGAAAGAATTGCACTACAGTTCTTAGTCGCCATCCTTAACCTCCAGAAACGCACCTACGGTATATCCCGCCCTTTCTACTCCGCGATCGACCTAGCTGCCCAAGAACTCGTTAATTTCGCCTCCTTCTTCTTTCACCGTATCCACAAGGAATGTGTAGCCATAGTGAAACAAATTAATAAAGGAACTACCCCTCGGTCTAGATTACCACACATACTTTCATTCCTCTTTCCTACCATACTCACAGCACAACCACCACCACGGGGGCCCGTCCTAAGGCATGAATAGTCAATACAACTGCTAGAGGATGAGGAAGAAGAAGATGAAGAAGAGCTCAACCAATTATTCTGCCCGAAACGCATAAGGATCAGCTCATCGGAAAGTGAGGCACAAGGCTGAGCCGGAATCAATAAAGATGACGATAAAGAAGACGAGAAGCAAGAAGAGGAGACATTCCATGATACAGCCGCATCAATGCACAATGAATCATCGAGTGAGCAACAAGAACAACAAGATCAAACAGAAACAGAAACAATTTCGACCGAAAAAGAATCAGAGCAACAGGTAGATGAGCAACAATCTGCTCGGGAAGCACTAGATAAACTACTGAAGGGAGTCGAATCAACAGAAGCCAACAATGCAGAAACAGAACAACAGTCATTAGATAAGGTAATAACCACTGACTCTGCCCTTCCCAAACCACCACCAGTTAACCCCATTCCCCCACCGAAACCACCCCCCATTCCCATCTAGCCGAGTCATCCTACTAAAGATGTTGAATCCTCGTCATCCTCCCTCAATTACTCCCCATCAAATTCCCAACAACTCCTCACTGCAACCTCTTCGCAACCTCGCCCTCCTCTGCCACCCCACCCCATTCCACTCTTCTCTGAATTAGAATCTATGGGTCGCCTCCTGATTAACTTATCCCAACAACTGCCGCAACATCTGAAGCAAATCACAGACAATGCACGAGATGATTTCCAACGCAAATTGGAAGTGATGGAGGCAGATATCACCCCCCTCCAGGAAGAGTTATAGGCAGCAAAGGCAAAAAACCACGCACTCAACGAACAGATAAAGCAATTACAGGCCACACTCCAAGCACAGGAAGAAATCACAAGCCAACGAGATAAGGCACTGGCTGCAAAAGAAGATTTACTGATTGCTGCCGATGCAGAGATCACAAAGTTAAAACAAACACTCAAAGAAGATACCAGAATCGCGCTAGGAAACCTACTCGAAGAAACAAGAGTCCAGTTGCAGGAAGCCATACAAAAGAGCCAAGAGCACCAGATAGCAGCTAAGCAGGCAGAAGAACAATTACAGAGAACGAAAGAATCCCTCGATGAAGTCAATAATATACTCAAACATCAATTACTCAGGGAAACAAAATATCAGAAGGATTTAGCAAATGCCCGCAGAGAACGAGATGCATATCACAAAACAATACAGTTCTATAATCAACAGTTTGAAAGACTAGATAATCAGTTGCGCAACTAGAAAGACCGAGTCACTCATATGCAGAAGCAAGTAGCTGAAATGAAGATTTCAAGGGATGCGGCGCTATCCAACGATTTTTATTTACAGGAGGCCTTTTTGCAAACACAGGCCGAAATTTTGCTCACCGAAGCCATCGCTGTTAGCTCTGTTAGAGTAGATGCGCAAGTATTAGAGCCAGACACCCTTAAGCAACTATTAGAAACTCTTAAGAAAAAAATAGCCCGTACATTTAGATTAGCCAGAAATATGTATTTAGAAGGAATCATCGACAAACAATAGTTTTGTAAGCAAAAATAACTTGCGGGTTCGAGTCCACCGTGCGTGCCAGTGTTAGTCGGCCGCCGGAGTGGGAAAAATGTAACAGATGCCAGATGTAACGGAGGTTTTTGAAACGCGCACGAAAAGTTGGTATGCGCATCTTGTAAAATCTATATAAAGCAATGTAAGGAGAATGGTCAGACATGACGTTTTTTCTGGAATTGCCAGATTGTTCGCCTGAACTTTTGTGAGAGTATTATTTACACTATTGTGAAGTTCCGGGTACTGTTAGTGTTGAGTTCTGCATCGTCTGCTCACCCTGATGTTCACCATAACGAGTGTTTGAGTGACGAATTGTGTGTCTGAGTACTGTTATCGTATTATATTGTTGTGTGTTCTTCAGTTGTTGAAGTACCCTGAGTCAGTCTGAGTAGTTATATTACTGTGTGAATTGAATAGGCAACCTGATGTCTTGTTGGAGTATGTTCTGTTTGTTTTACAGAATTCATTGTATTCAGTGTTATTATCTATTGACCCCGAATACAAAGTCAAACTACCGCTTTCGGTAAACGTGAACTTTTTATTTCAGATCGTTGTAAAGTGTTGTGACAACTGAATCTGTCGACTAAAGTGTTATCTCTGGTTGATTACTACTGTTGAGTCTGTAGGTCAGACTACTGCTCTGCTCCAATAGCAGATCAGTTAAAGAAGTTTGGTACTCAGGTACATAGAATCGAGTCTTGTCCAGTTGATGTTAGTAACTGAGCTAAAGACGTGTATTAGTGCGTTTATTATTGTGATGAAGATTTGGGAAATAAGTATAGGGCCTCTTTCTAACAGACCCCTACCACTCCCAAGAACCCACGCTGGTCTGGTAACGACTTTCGGCCAGTGAGTAATGATACTTAAAGTTTAACACATTTTACGGTGAAACACTGTTTTACGTTTAACATTTGGTGCCGTCTATGGGAAGGTGGCATCAAGATTGCCAGTCGTCTATCAGAATCGCACATCCAGATTATCGTTCGATTTGAAGTAGCAACAGAACCAGATTGTTGCAAACTGTTCCGTTAGTAATACTACGCGATTAGTACAAAAAATGATACATGCCGATTACTCGATCCGGTGAAATGTATCCGAAGAACCATCAGTCTGAAGTACTTAATGTACTAAAGACAACTCTGGGAGGTAGAAGTACAACGAGGTCTGGCCCAGTTGTCAAGAAAGTTAAGAACGATAGAACTAATTCTGGTCATATTCCGGTGGAACGTGTTATGCCTCTAGTACATTCCGGTACTATTTCGGCACAGTCTGTCGAAGATATAGTAATTCCAGAACCTACCAAGACGCAGTTGGAAACTAGTTTAATAATCTTGGAGAAAGATTCAGATTCATCTACGATTAGAAACACTCTAGTCAAAGAAATCGGCGAAGGCAAAAAAACACCGTATTCGCGCATAATTTCGGTCCATTCCGGTGATATTTCGGTAAGAGAATCACAGTTTTTTGGTGATAGTTTAGCATTTTCTACTGAATCTTCAGCCCAACCACCACGGTTGGAAGCGAGTTCCCATAGACTGGACATCAAGAAGGAAGGAAAGTTGTTCGAAACAGAGATTCGAAGCATATTAAGCAAGATCATCGCACCGGAAAGTGTGCAATCCGACGATACAGATTCCGATACTTCAGATATTCAGCCCCGAGATACAGAAGGAAGGTATAATACACTCACGATGAACGGACAACAACAACAACAACAATTAAGTCCACCCAGGCCACCTCCAACAGGAGTGACGTACACGAAGTTTGGTGGATTCCCAGGAGATGATTTGGATGCTCACATACGCACTTTCGAGATAAGCTACGCAGTTCTCAACCATCCACCGGATCAGGCCTATAAAGCTATTGCCTTCCAATCCACACTTGTCAATAAAGCAGCCAGATGGCTTACAGAATATGATATTAATCATTTCGGCACCTACGAAGCAGTACGAGATGCTTTTCTGCAGCGATTCAGGCTAAAAAAGAATCCAGCCGAAATTTTTGACTATCTGCAGAATAACAGACAGAAGGCAAATCAAACCGTACAGGAGTATGCTACTCTCTTCAGAACACACTTAAGGCAGCTACCACCGGCCCATGCTAACTTACCAGATGACGTTATCACTTAGTGGTTCATCAATGGCTTGGTTCCACAACTTAAGCAGATCATGATCATAAGATGTGTCGGAGCTATGACACTCGATGCAGTCATCACAATGACTCTGCAACTAGAAAACAAAGTCGGTGGATTTACAGAAGACTTGGAGTGGTTAAAAACAAACAAAAATGTTGCCGAAGATATGACCAGATAAGTATACTGCATCACATGCAAAAATTCAGGACATACTAGTGCCAATTGTGCACTTAATCAGACATTTTGCGCGATCTGCAACATTTCCGAACACTTCACCGAAAACTGCGCATACAACGCTAGAGTACAGAGAACAACAACTGTCAATGCAATTATCCAAGAACAAGGGCAGCCAGCCAACCACTATGTGCCTCCACAAATGAGAAACAACCAGCAACAAGAATATCGAAATTATCGAGGACAGAGGAATAACAACTATAATACAAATCGCTGGCAGAATGGACCACCACCAGAAAATCCCAATTTACCACCACCACGCTGCCATTTTTGTGGTGAATTTGGACATATTAGGAGATTTGGCAAGGATGCAGCTGAGTATGATCAAAGGAAGAAGGAACGTCAAAATCCAATGGCTAACATGATACACATCACACCGGTGGAAACACAGGCTGCTGTAGTCCAGACACGATCCGGTAAACAACTCCAGCCGGCAGCAGAATTATTCCAACCAGGGATACGTGAACAACACAAAATGTACAACAAGGCTAGTCAATGGACCACAGCAGAACCACCAGTCTTCCCAGAGCCTATTCCGGTAACTCAGCCCTCGTTAACAAAGGAAGGAACACAACAACGGGAGTAAGCAGGAGGAACATCATCAGCAGCAGATACATTACCAACCGTAGACACCTCCACATCAGCAGAGGCATCAACTTCAACATCGGTGGAGCCTGTCAACCAATCTCAACAGGCCTGGGAAATCCTATCTAAGGCATCTGTCACTCTGCCTCTGGGTCAACTACTAGCATTAGTACTTGGAATTCGACAACAGATCCAACAGCAGTTCAGTCCGGTGCCTTCTTGTATTCCAGCGACAGCAGGAGTTCAACCGGAACCTGATTCTACGGTTGATCATTTAGTTCCCTTGATTATAGTATGGTATAAGAGTCATAAGATTACGCAGGTACTAATTGAGCTCTAGTGTCAACATTGCGACTGTGGCATTATGCAAAAGGTTGGGATGGACCGAAATCAAACTAGTTCTATTTTTTGTCAGAATGGCAGATCGATCAAGAGTCCATCCCGTAGGACTTGTGCGGAATGTACCCATCACTTTACAAGGTACGACCTTTAAAATGACCTTTGTTATACTAGATCTGTCGGAATCCACTTTGGATTACAACCTTCTTTTCGGCCGACCTTGGCTGAAGCATGCGAAGGTAATACAGGACTGCTCTGCACAAGAGCTTACGTTTAAAGATGTCAATCGTAGATATGTGGTAAAATTAGATGCTATACAACCTTGCGAGCTACACACTAGACCATATTTTGCTGAACCAGTCCATATGCTAGATGGATTGTCAGATGATGAAGAAGAAGAGTTTCTGAAGAGTAATGCTGATTTGATTTCCTTAGGGACTATTGATCTACAGTCCGTTGTAGATAAGTGGAACGCTTCAGTCTATACAGTAATACCCATCACAGAAGAGGCTAAGAAGGAAGACACTGTTTCGACACATGACGATGAACTGCAGCAACTTCTTAAACCAACAAAAGACACAGGGAAACATCAATAGTTCTATGTCCCCGAAGATCAGCTGATCATTTACAATTTAGGAGATGAAGATCATCCGCGTCCTGTGAAGATAAAGCAAAACTTACCGGAAACATTTCAAGCAGGCTTAATCTAGCTACTGCGAGAATTCATCGACGTCTTTGCATGGGACTACAAAGACATGAAAGGATTGGACTCCCGCATCTACCAGCACAGGGTCATGCTGAAGCTAGAAGCAAGACCGATAAAGCAAACCAGCTACCGGATGAATCCCCATTATGCATCTCAAGTAAAGGTAGAACTTGATAGATTATTGAAAGTTGAATTCATTGTGCCACTAGAGCATGCTGAATGGATCTCTTTGATTGTGATTGTGCCAAAGAAAAACAAGAAATTGGGAATTTGTGTAGATTACCGAAAATTGAACGTAGCAACCGTACCGGATCCCTTCCCAATCCCCTTTTTGGATACCATGCTTGATAGAGTAGCAGGACACGAGATGTATTCATTCCTAGATGGATATAGCGGCTACAACCAAGTGAGAATGGCCGAAGAAGATATACCAAAAACTGCATTTATTACCAATTGGGGTGTCTTTGCTTGTACGGTAATGTGGTTTGGATTGAGAAACGCACCAAGCACATTTCAAAGATGTATGCAGGAGATATTTTCTCCTTACCTCACTTCCTTTATGCAAGTATATCTTGACGATTTTTCAATTTTCGGTAAGATGATAGCACACTTGTTCCACTTACGGTGCTGCTTTCAGAAATGTAGAGAGTATAGACTCTGCTTGAACCCAAACAAGTCTTTGTTTGCGGTTTCATGTGGCAAGCTACTTGGTCACATTGTATCTGCACAAGGCATACAGGTGGATCCAGATAAAATTTCGGCAGTATTAGAAGCTCTAGTGCCCACTACACCGAAGGAAGTTATGCGTTTTATGGGCCAAGTAAGATGGCATGGGAGACACTTACGCTGGCTTGCTCATCTGACTATACCACTAAATAAGCTAATCTCCAAGACTCCTCGACAATTTGAATGGACCGAGGAATGCCAGATAGCATTTGATCGTTTAAAACATTTATTAACACAAGTTCCTATCTTACAGCCGCCGGACTAGGATCACCCATTTCATGTATTTGTCGATGCTTCAGATATAGCAATAGGAAGTGTGCTGATGCAACAAATTGATAAATGGTTCAGACCAGTGTATTATGCAAGTCGAAGATTAGCCCCTACTGAGAAGACTTACTCTGTAACAGAAAGAGAATGTCTTGGGCTAGTATATTCTGTCAAGAAATTTAGACATTACTTGCTGGGCCGTAAATTCACATTTCATGTAGATCATGCTGCACTTGTCTATCTAGTTCGGCAAAAACATCTAGGTGGTCGATTAGCACGATGGGTGCTACTCTTGCACGAATTTGACTACGAGGTCATTCACCGACCAGGCAGTTCACATGCCTTAGCAGATTTCTTATCCCGCTTAGATTCCGATGAAGCTCCGGTAGGTATAGATGACACAACTCCAGCGATCTATAGCCAATGAATGATGAGATTACAAACCCACATACACCATCTACATATTACGATCAGATCCTGACTTTTCTCACCGAAGGTGGTCTTCCATGTCAGACTTCTACAGCAGTACGCAGGAAAATTGTAGTCTTTAGCCGCCGATTTCGGTTACTTGCTGGAGAATTATATTATGTAGATCACACCGGAATCCTACTTCATTGTATTCCACCACATGAAGTTAACTCAATTATTACTTTGGCTCACTCGATTCCTTTCGGTGGCCACTTTGCTGCAGATCTAGCTCACCGGAAAATATTGCAGAGTAGTCTCTGGTGGCCAACGATGTACAGAGATATCTCACAGTTTGTCAAACAATGCGATACTTATCAAAGATCTGGCGAGCCTTTGCAACGCCATCTCTTTCCTCTACAACCCATCTTACCATTGGAACCTTTCCAGATGTGGGGTCTAGATTTTATCGGTCTGATTACACCTCTAGCAGTCTGCAGTAACAACCGTTACATACTGACCTGTACAAACTATGTAACCAGATGGGCAGAAGCATAGGCTTTACGGTCTGCTACAGCAGTTGCGGTAGCAAAATGTCTACTAACCGAAGTCTTTCCACGTTTTGGCTTACCACTGGAAATTGTCTCAAATCAAGGCACTCATTTTGTAAACAATTTAATGAAGGCACTTACACAGTCGTTCCAGGTCACACATAAATTTAGTTCTCCTTATTATCCTCGTGCTAATGGTTTGGCCGAAAGTACAAACAAATCTCTACTGAATATACTTCAAAAATTGATCATGGAAGCACCGGAAAAGATGGGATCAACTGCTACTACCTGCAATATTATGGGCATACCGGACTACTTACAAGGTAACAATAGGATTGACACCTTTCAAACTAGCTTATGGCTTAGAAGCAATAGCACCAATGGAAGTAGTTATACCAAGTCTGTGTGTAGCATTACCCAAAAACTGCTACCGGAAGACTCACTGTCATTTCGGTTGGACACACTCAGAGAGTTAGACGAGCATCGATGGCTCAATTTTTTAACCATGCATGAAGTACAACTAAGGCAGGCAAGGACGCAAGATCGAAACCTGAAGACTCCAGTGTTTTCGGTGGGTCAGCTTGTCCTTTTCTATAATGCAAAGTCAAATAGATCCGCATGCAAATTCAAATTACGGTGGTTCGGCCCTTACAAGATCTTAGAGCAAATTGGTCCAGCAACTTTTCGGTTGACTACGTTGACCGGAAACCCACTTCCAAAAGCAATCATCGGCTCAAAGTTGCGGCCATATTAACACGCTGCTAACCCGCATTAAAACATTCGGCGGTGGACCGCATTTTTTTAGTTTTTTTTCTTTACTTTTCCTTCTATTCTTTCTTTTCTTTTTAAACAGCCGCGTTTTTGTCATAAGCTGCCCTCCTTACTAATTACTCAAGCATGCACGCCAAATTGAAAGCAGTATCATTCCAGCACCGCACAATGATAACCATCACTTCCTACCCCCCCCCCACCGTAATGTCTCTACTTAATCTCTTCTGTTGCGCCAAAAAACGCCGGTCTAGATTACCACACATACTTTCATTCCTCTTTCCTGCCATACTCGCAGCACAACCACCACCACGGGGGCCCGTCCTAAGGCATGAAGAGTCGATACAAGTGCTAGAGGATGAGGAAGAAGAAGATGAAGAAGAGCTCAACCAATTATTCCGCCGAAAACGCATCAGGATCAGCTCATCCGAAAGTGAGGCACAAGGCTCAGCCAGAATCAATAAAGATGACGATAAAGAAGACGAGAAGCAAGAAGAGGAGACATTCCATGATACAGCTGCATCAATGCACAATGAATCATCGAGTGAGCAACAAGAACAACAAGATCAAACAGAAACAGAAACAATTTCGACCAAAAAAGAATCAGAGCAACAGGTAGATGAGCAACAATCTGCTCGGGAAGCACTAGATAAACTACTGAAGGCAGTCGAATCAACAGACGCCAACAATGCAGAAACAGAACAACAATCATTAGATAAGGTAACAACCACTGACTCTGCCCTTCCCAAACCACCACCAATTAACCCCATTCCCCCACCGGAACCACCGCGCATTCCCATCCAGCCCAGTCGCCCTACTGAAGATGTTGAATCCTCGTCATCCTCCCTCAATTACTCCCCACCAAATTCCCAACAACTCCTCACCGCAACCTCTTCGCAACCTTGCCCTCCTCTGCCACCCCACCCCATTCCAGTCTTCTCTGAATTAGAATCTATGGGTTGCCTCCTGATTAACTTATCCCAACAACTGCCGCAACATCTGAAGCAAATCATAGACAATGCACGAGATGATTTCCAACGCAAATTGGAAGTGATGGAGGCAGATATAACCCCCCTCCGGGAAGAGTTACAGGCAACAAAGGCAGAAAACCACGCACTCAACAAACAGATAAAGCAATTACAGGCCACACTCCAAGCACAGAAAGAAATCACAAGCCAACGAGATAAGGCACTGGCTGCAAAAGAAGATTTATTGATTGCTGCCAACGCAGAGATCACAAAGTTAAAACAAACACTCAAAGATATAGAAGATACCAGAATCGCGCTAGGAAACCTACTCGAAGAAACAAGAGTCCAGTTGCAGGAAGCCATACAAAAGAGCCAAGAGCACCAGACAGAAGCTAAGCAGGCAGAAGAACAATTACAGAGAACGAAAGAATCCCTCGATGAAGTCAATAATATACTCAAACATCAATTACTCAGGGAAACAAAATATCAGAAGGATTTAGCAAATGCCCGCAGAGAAGGAGATGCATATCACAAAACAATACAGTTCCAGAATCAACAGTTCGAAAGACTAGATAATCAGTTGCGCAACCAGAAAGACCGAGTCACTCATATGCAGAAGCAAGTAGCTGAAATGAAGATTTCAAGGGATGCGGCGCTATCCAACGATTTTTATTTATAGGAGGCCTTTTTGCAAACACAGGCCGAAATTTTGCTCACCGAAGCCATCGCTCTTAGCTCTGTTAGAGTAGATGCGCAAGTATTAGAGCCACGCACCCTTAAGCAACTATTAGAAACTCTTAAGAAAAAAATAGCCCGTACATTTAGATTAGCCAGAAATATGTATTTAGAAGGAATCATCGACGAACAATAGTTTTGTAAGCAAAAATAACTTGCGGGTTCGAGTCCACCGTGCGTGCTAGTGTTAGTCGGCCGCCGGAGTGGGACAAATGTAATAGATGCCAGATGTAACGAAGTTTTTTGAAACACGTGTGAAAAGTTGGTACACGCATCCTATAAAATCTGTATAAATCAATGTAAGGAGAATGGTCAGACACGACGTTTTTTCTGGAATTGCCAGATTGTTCGCCTGAACATTTGTGAGAGTATTATTTACACTATTGTGAAGTTCTGAGTATTGTTAGTGTTGAGTTCTGCATCCTCTGCTCACCCTGAAGTTCACCATAACGAGTGTTTGAGTGACGAATTGTGTGTCTGAGTACTGTTATCGTATTATATTGTTGTGTGTTCTTCAGTTGTTGAAGTACCCTGAGTCAGTCTGAGTAGTTATATTACTGTGTGAATTGAATAGGCAACCTGATGTCTTGTTGGAGTATGTTCTGTTTGTTTTACAGAATTCATTGTATTCCGTGTTATTATCTATTGACCCCGAATACGAAGTCAAACTAGTGCTTTCAGTAAACGTGAACTTTTGTTGTGACGACTGAATTTGTCGGCTAAAGTGTTATCTCTGGTTGATTACTACTGTTGAGTCTGTAGCTCAGACTACTGCTCTGCTCCAATAGTAGATCAGTTAAAGAAGTTTGGTACTCAGGTACATAGAATCGAGTCTTGTCCATTTGATGTTAGTAACTGAGCTAAAGACATGTATTAGTGCATTTATTATTGTTACGAAGATTTGGGAAATAAGTACAGGGCCTCTATCTAAGAGACCCCTACCACTCCCAAGAACCCACGCTGGTCTGGTAACGACTTTCGGCCAGTGAGTAATGATACTTAAAGTTTAACACATTTTACAGTGAAACACTATTTTACGTTTAACAATTCTTTGTTTGAAAGTGAATGAGGAAGGTCAAGTTTCCATATCAGTTTGAAGAAGAATTTCCAAGCCTCACCAAGAAGGAGCTAAGCACAATTGAAGACATCAAATTAGGTGATAAGGACACCATCAACTTGGAAGAAATCAAAGCATGGAAATCAAAGGGCACGATAAAGATAAAGAGATTGGAGGACATACTTGAATCATCCAACCAAGCCTTAAGGAGATCATAAATAGAGAGTAAGAAGCCAATAAGATATGGGTATGATGCTTCATTAGTTACTAAGCATTCCATTTATCTTGCTAAGGATTTATCACTTGAAGAACCTCCTTCATATGAAGAAGACAGTACCAAATCAAAATGGAAGGAGGCTATGGATGAAGAAATAGAAGCACTCCAAGAGAATGATACTTGGGAGCTAGTACCCAAGAAAGCATCAATGAAGGTACTTGGTTCTAGGTGGACTTACAAAATCAAAAGGAACTCAGATGGATCCATAAACATGTATAAAGCTAGAGTGGCTAAAGGTTTTGCAGAAACTCAAGGAGTAGATTATGAAAAAATGTTTTCTCCCGTGGCTAAGATGCAAACCATCAGGTATCCTAAGTGTAGCTACATCTATAAATTGGAATATGTATCCACTAGATGTAAAAAAATCCCTTTCTTAATGGCTGGGTTTCAGAGGAGGTTTACATGGCTCAACCTCCTAGAGATTAAGACCCAAGCAAGGTAAATCATGTATGAGAATTGAAAAAAGCTCTTTATGGTTTGAAGCAGATACCAAGGGCATGGAACATAGGTTAATAACCTACCTTCAGGATTAAGGATTCATGATGAGCAAGGAAGGTTCTTCTATGTTTTTCAAGAGGAGTAATTTGAAATTATATATTTATTTGTGTATGTTGATGACATCAGTCTTATAGGTAGTGATTCAAATGGCATCAAACAAATCAAGAACCAGATGATGCAGGAGTTCAAAATCAGTGAGCTAGGGTTTTTGAACTACTTTCTTGGACTTGAGTTAGTATATACTAACTCTAGAACTTACATCACTCAAAGGGCATATGTGCAGGACATGTTGAAGAAGTTCCACTTGGAGAATGCAAAGGTAGGTAGCAACCCTATGAAGGTAGATCATAAATTGAGTGCTCATGAAGGTGATTTGCTAAAGACATTGAAGGCCATCAAAGCATAGTTGGGAGTCTAAACTATGCAACATAAACAAGGATTGACATATGTTATGAAGTAAGTGTTCTGAGTCAATTCATGCATAAAACTAGTGCATCTCATTTGGAAGCTACCAAAAGAATTTTGAAGCATCTCAAAGGTACTCAAAATCAAGGTCTTTACTTCCCATACACATCAAACATGGACATTAAGGTATATTCAGATTGAGATTGGGCAGGATATCAGGATGAGAGAAGAAGTACTTCTAGATATTTATCATTTTCAGGTGATAAGCCCATCTCATGGACTTCCAAGAAGCAAACTACTATTCCTCTATCTTCAACACAGGCTGAATACAGAGGATTAGCAAATGCTACACAAGAAGCAATTTGGATAAGATTACTCTACTCAAATTTGGGACTTCATACTCATTCACCTATGATCTTTGGTGATAACACTAGTTCTTTGCATCTTGTAGCCAATCCCATTCATCATGCAAGAACCAAGCATATACAATTAAACTATCACCATGTTAGAGAGAAACTATTGAGCAAACAAATTCAATTAGGATATGTATCCACAAATATGCAATGTGCAAATTTATTAACCAAAGCACTTGATGGTACTAAGCTTTGGAGGGTTAAATCCATTATTGGATTGCACGACATTCAAGAAGATTCATGAAGATGTGCAAGCGAAGATGTTTGGATTGAGGAGGAGTTGTTGGTGCAAATCTGCAAGCCTTCACATTTGGCTAGGCATGGAAGAAAATATGTGCAACAACTTGATGAAGCATATAAACCATTGCTTGTAACACTGGATCATTTACCATTTGTAAAAGGTTAAATCATTGAGAATCTTGAAAAGCCTAAATTTCATTGAGTTAGGAATAACCATAAGCTACAAGTTCAATGAGAGAATATCTTCTAGATCAAAGAAATCACCTTTAGTTGGAGACAAACTTGAATTCAAATTCAAACTTGAAAGAGAACTCTTTTAAAAAGAGACTATGTAAATCTGGGCATATGGTACTCTCTTTCTAAGCTTATTGTTAATCTTTTCAAAAAGCTAAGTGACTTACATCATAGCTCACTTAGACCACCATCATTGTGCATCATTTCAATGCCAATGAACTTGTATAATCATGTGATATAATAGATATACTTCATTGATCATCTTTGTCTACTTCTCTGCTATGACTACTCAAAATAGTGAACTTTGTTTGATCATATCTCATTGCCTTCTCAACCATTGTGCATGATCTATAGCTTTTTGGAATCCGCTTGACGTCTATTATATGTTATCAAACTCTCAAGGCATTTGCTTTAGCCATTCGGGAGAAATCAGCATCAAACTACTCATAGGTCATATACTGTTAAGTCCCTAAAAAGTCAGGGGTAAGCCTTGGATTGCTAAATTGATTTCTCAATGCATAGCTCATCATTTTAAATGATTGCACTTGTAAACACTAGCTATCTAAGCTAATTTGATTCCCTCAAAATGAATTTAATCAATTCTTAGTGTATTGTGAGCACTTACAAAATGAACCAGCATGTGTGTAGACCTCCACACCTAAATCTTCAAGTATCATATCCAGCCATGATGCCTCACATGCTTCCATTGCAGGACCGCTATACTTAGCCTCTATAATCCGCAAAGCAACAGTGGGTTGCTTCTTCCTTCTCCATGTAATAGCTGCACTCCCAAGTGAGAATAGAAAGCCACTAGTAATCTTCTATTTGGAATGCTATGAGCCCAATCTGCATTGGTGTATCCATGAACCTTCAAATCTACACAAACTTCATAAAACAATGCATAATCCAAAGTAGCACTCACATAACATAGAGTGTGCCTTAGAGCATTCAAATATGGCTTCTTGGGAACCTCCATATATGTTGGAGGAACTCTAGGACAAGCCTAAGTATTGGCTTGAGTCTCACAAAGTCATTGAAGAAATCTTAATGAAGGGTTCACATGTGAACCGTCTCTTGTAATTTCCTTGAACATTTACTTGATGTAAAAGTGAAGAATCAAAAGTGGTTGAATCCTCTTGATGGATAGGCAAAGGAAACTCGATGAACTCGTAACTGAGTTAGTTAGAATCTATCTCTAGGAATCATGGAAAGTGATTTAGGTGAGCTCCCATTCAAATTCATAATCTAGCTCTAACTTTCACTATATATACATGGACTTTTTTAGTCATGGAAAGTGCCTCAATCTTCAAAGCTTATTGCTAGATCAGTCGGTGATTCTAAGGCACACATATGAATAGCTAGGTCATTGTACTATTCACTCAATATAGAATTGATTTTGGGATCATTTATTGTCATATTGTCAAGTCTATTTGTATGAATTGTTCTCTCCCACATTCTCTCAATTTTCAGTCATCTTGTAGAGCACATTTCTCTCAGCATGGTTCATCATTTTCAGAGCTTTAACTTGGTATTGGTATCTCTCTAAGTATAACTTCATTCAATTAGATTTGTGTTCTATGAGCAATGAACATTTCATCTTGATTGTATATAAGTGTCTACTACTTCCTAAAAAGTCGGGTTGACATAGCTGAATTGTTAGATTCATTTCCCATCATATGGTTCATCATTTTCTGTTAAATAACTTGTAATAGGTTGCTTTACTTCAAATAAGACTCCTCTAAAATATCTTTGGCCAATTTTGATAAGAGAAGGAGTTTTGAGTAAAACATTGACTGTCATATTCCAAAAATAGAAGGTTTGAGCTAGTTGACTTTAAATCAAACTTGTCCATCGTTATTCAACTCTTTGCAAGTGATCTTCCAAGGTTTAGGGGGAGATCAAGGAGTCATAATTTTCTAGTAAGTACTTTCCAAGTTCCAATTCCAATTCTATTTTTTTTCATCTTTCTATTATTTTCTAGTCTAGTATTCTAATCACCTACCTTGTTCTTTTGTAAATTAAATGTGTGAGATCTTTTCCAAATATTTATTTTATTTATTTCATATTCCTCAATGGATTTGTTGTAATTTGGATAGATTGTTTCATACCTAGGATCCTAGCTTATGGGATTTCTTATACTTTATCTAGTCCAGTTATCCACACCTATCACTCCTAGGTTCTCAAACTTCAATTCTTTCCCCTATGTGGCTGATCTTGTAATTATTGAAAATGTGAAATGTACAAGCTCTCGATGGACCAAGAGGTTAAAATAACTTAATATGGAAAAAATTCATGACACTCTAACCCTAATGTTTGCATATTCTACATCTCAGCATAGTCTATTTTGTATAGCATTTTGACTAACCTAAAAAAATCCATTTGGGGTGTTCTATAGCTTGTTGGAAGTTTTTATAAATCATATTAAGTGTGGATAAAGGTTCATGTTATTTTGGATCCATGTAAGGTAGGTGAATGAGAGTTTTCTTGTGGAGTAGCAAAAAAGGTGTATGAAGGGACCTAGGAATCAGGTTCATCTCACTTTTAGTTTGAAAATCTAAGGGATTAAATTCCATCAATTGGTATTAGAGTATAAAACATCCTTTCAGACTCTAGGAGGACATAAAAGCTTGGACATCAATGCTAAGAGGTACATTTCAATGCAACCCTAATTTCCCATTCATTATGGTAGATCTAGGTGAAAAGTGGGGTTGCTTGACAAATAGAAGTATCAAACATGGACATTCCAAGTAATGAAGTACCTCATGAGCAAAGATGTATGGTCTTTTGTGCGTGGAGATGAAGACACGCGGATCCCAAAGATCCAAACGTCACCAATTAAGAATTGAAAATATTGATTGGTTAGGAGGAAAGGAATATGAGACCTATCTTCTACATATCATAGGTAATATCTAACACTATGATTGGTCATATATTAGAGTTTGATCATGTTGTAGATGTTTGGGAGGCCTTAGAGAAGACATATTCCACTTCCATAAGAAGCAGAAAGATGGACCCAAAGAATGATTCCATTCTTTGAAGAAAGGTAGTGGTCAATCCATTGTTAACTACACCTTGAGGGCAACAAAATTGAGGGATCAAATGTTATCCAGTGGCTACAAAGTAGATGAGAAAGTCCTTGTGTAGATTACCCATCATTACTACCATCTTTTATAGAGATCCTCTACGACATCTTGAGGAGTTGATCCCACACAAAGTTGTAGAAGAAGTTGCCATAGGAGACACATCCAAGAAGGATGGTCACTCACAGGTGCTATATGTTAGCTAAGGCAAAGTCAAGAGTGGCACGAAGGGTAAAGGACGATAAAGCAAGTGGAGGGAGTCCAAGGAGTAAAATTCAGGTTCATAAGGAGATCGAAATGCATCATCTTCAAGTAAGGGCAACAAAGACAAAGCGAAGAACAAACCTCATCAAGATAAAACTTATTTTATATGTGGTAAATAGAATCATATCTCTTCAAATTGTTGGCTCAAGGATGACAATGGCAATAAGAACAAGGAGAGAGGGAACTATGCTAACAACTCCAAGAATGATGATGAGAAGGAGATCCTCCTCGCCATGAGACATGGCTACACTAGTTGTCCCAATGACATAAATTAGTACATCAACTCTGGATGCTCTAATCACACTTATTGAGGAATCTTTTGTTCATATGTACTTCCCAAGCTCAAAAGGTTGTGTGGAGATAGGGGATAATAGTGAGCATCTCATTACACATGTGGAAGATGTAAAGCTAGCTGAAGGTAAGTCTGTCAAGACCCTTAAAGATGTTCTCCATGTTCCATCTATTTCCAAGAACTTATCTTTGTAGGAAAGATATTAGAGGGAGGTATGTAGGTTATATTTGATGAAAAAAGGGTGCATGTTGAAGCAAGGAGGAAAGGTCATTTATAAGGAAAGGAAAGAAGGCCAATTGCTTACATTGGATGTTGCTTCTAGACACAACAAGGAATGCTATTTGATGTTTGGTAACAAAAGGATTTTGGAGATTAAGCTTTGGCATAAGAGGATAGGACATATCAATATTCCCAAGCTAAAAATCATGTTCAAAGTAGGTTTAGTGAAGGGACTACAAAATCTTGAAGAACAAGATCTACAAGATTTAGGTGATGCTTTTGAGCTAGGTAAGAAAGAAAGGAAGCCATTTCTAAGGAGTAAGGAGCGATCCTATAAGCTCTTCGCTTATATACTCAGATGTATGGGGCCCTTGGAGAGAGGCTCCATTGGGAGCATGTAGGTACTTTGTGACCTTCATCGACGAACACTGAAGAAAGGTATGGCTATATGTTATGAAGGACAAATTAGAAGAGTTTCTAGGCTTTCAAAAGTGTAGGTGTCATTTTGAGAAATAATGTAGTGCACACATCAAGACATTCAGGTCAAATGGAGTGGGGGTTATTATTTCCCTGAGGAATTGACAAGGTACTTGTAGGAAAATGGCATAAAAAGGTTGTAGCTACACTCCTCAACAAAATGACGTTATAGAGAGGAAGAATAGGAATTTGGTTGAGGTAGCTAGATGTCTCATTAATGAAGTTATGTTTCCATTGTCATATTGGGCTAAGGTTGTGAATATAACTTGTTACTTGATAAACTAGGTTTCAATAGGTGGGCAAAACTTGAGTCCACATGAAGTCCATTATGTCAAGAAACCAACCATGGATTAGCTCAAAGTATTTGGACATGTATGCTCTATTCTTCTTCCTAGCGAACTGAGAACAAAGATAGAGCCCAAGGGTGAGAAACGTGTGTGCATTGGCTACTCAAATGAGAAAAATGGCTAAAAGTGCTACAACTTTCTCTCAAGGAAGTTATATGTATCAATCGATTTTTTGTTTGATTAGTCAAGGTCATGGTATGGAGACAAGGGAAAGACAAAGTTGGATGAAAAGGATCAAGAAGAGTATTAAGACTTTGATGTGCAGACTCAACCTCAAGAGTCAATCACAATTAATGAACTACCTTCAAGGGGACTTCCACACCTTCTTCCTATATTCTTGAGTGTTCTCCCTTGCCTCATTTGTAGCCAAATGACCACAAGCTCTCATGATGAGTATGAGTGGTCTTCTCCATAACTTCTCCACTACTTTGGACAACCACTCCTCTTCTAGTTTAGTTTTGGGATTGATTCTCTTTTGATTGATTCTATTTTGGCCTCCACTACTTGCTAAAGTAAATGCTTCCATTTCGCATTTTTGTATTTCCTTTCTATTTGAAGAAAAATCCTTTTTGAAAAATATATACGACCTTGCTTCTTTATTTTTAACACTCCCCCTCAAGCTCACATGTGAGCTTGCACCTTGAGCCATATCCTGCAAGTTGATTTCATCCTTGAACCTCTTTAGCTTAGAAGCATCTAAGGATTTTGTAAACATGTGTGCAACCTTGTCATCAGTTATAATGACCTTTATATCCATATCCTTGCTCAAAACAATTTTTCAAACATAATGATAATGAACTTCTATGTGCTTATTTCATGCATGAAACAATGGATCGTTTGTCACCTCAATGCTTGAAACGTTGTCACCATAAATTGGAATTCTTGCAATTTTTTCTCTAACAAAGTGATAATGGACTTTTATATACTTAGTCCAAGCATGAAAGATAGGTTTAGTAGCTAAATGCAAGGAACTCATGTTGTCTCCAAATATATTTGGAGTGCCAAAGTCTAACCATAAATCTGTATATAGGGACTTGATCCACATTGCTTCCTGAGTTGCATTTCCAAATCCTCTATATTAAGCTTCAGTTGAAGAGAGTGCTACTGTGGGTCGTTTCTTGGAACACCAAGAAATGAGCTTTGTACCTGCCAAGGATAAATATCCAGATGTGCTTCTTCTATCATCTTTTGATCCTGCCCAATCTGCATCAATGAATAGCTTTAGACTTAAAGGAGATGTATAGGGGTAATATAAGACTTCATTCATTGTTCCCTTCAAATATTTTAATATCCTTTTGGCTACATCCATGTGCAGTTTCCTAGGAGTGTGCATAAATTGGCTAAGCACACTTACACCATAACAGATATCAACCCTAGTTAGGGTTGCATAATTCAAGCTTCCAACTAAGCTTTGCTAACTTGTAATGTCTTCAATAGGTTCCGCTTCATGAGAACTTAGCTTGTGATTGACCTCCATGGGAGTACCTACAACCTTAGCATCTTGCATCTTGAACTTTGCAATTACATATTTAACATACTTCCTTTGCGTAAGGAAGATCCATTTATTTGTATAGACAACTTCTAATCCAAGAAAATAAGTGAGCAATCCAAGATCACTTATCTTGAATTCTACCTTCATTTGGGCTTTGAGCTTCTTGATTCCTTCTGCATCATTACCTGTAAGAATAATATCATCTCCATACACACATAGATATATGACTTCACAGTTATTCTTCTTAAAGAAGAGTGAAGAATCAACCTTGCTCACTTTGAATCATTTGTCCTACAAAAATGTAACAAAAATATGGTTCCAAGCTCTAGGATATTGCTTGAGGCCATTGAGAGCTTTCTTAATTTTGCACACATATTCAGGATGTACATGATCAACAAATCCAAGAGGTTGTGCCATGTACACCTCCTCTGAGATCCAACCATTTAAGAATGCATTTTTTACATCCAATTGATAAATGTTCCAGTTCCTTGAAGCAACTATAGTTATGAGAACTTTGATTGTTGGCATCATTGCCACATTGGAGAAGGTCTCCTCATAATCAATCCTTGGGGTCTGACCAAACCCTTTAGCGACAAGTCTTTCTTTGTACCTATTTATTGATCCATGAGAATTCGTTTTTACCTTATAAATCCATGTAGATCTTCATGGGCTGGTTCTTGGGAACTAGTTCCAAAGTTTGATTTTCTTCAAGTGCTTTCATTGCTTCCTTTCATTAAAATTTTTTGTTTTCTTCTCTAAAGGTTGATGGCTCTTCTAAGTTGATATCCTAAGAAATATAGATGTAGTGTTTAGTGACTAGAGAGGTGTATATCCATACCTTTCTGGCTTCTTGTTTTCCCTAGTTGATCTCCTTATTGTTTATTGAGAGGATTCTGCAATATCCCTCAAGTCTTGCATCTTCTCCTTACCTTTGTTGCTCCATACCTTGAAGTTCCTCCTTGCTCTCTTCTAATCATCATCAGAATCACTTGAATCTTGATGTTGTTGATTATTTACCTTTTGAATTGTAGGAAAGTCTTCGTTTAGGTCATAAGGTAGCTTGAATTTTTTTCAATCATCCTCAAACCATGAGTTTTTTTCATCAAAGACAACATCTCTACTAACAATAAAGCCTTTAGTACTTGGATTATACAAATAGTACCCTTTTTTATTAAGATCATAACCTATGAACACACATTTTTCTACATTAGGATCCGTTTTACCTCTGATCTGTGATGGTACATGTGCATAAGCTATGCACCCAAAATTTATGCAATGGTCTAGGCTAGGCCTTCTTCCATTCCAAGATTCATGTGGTGTCATCCCATCAAATGTTTTAGATGGGAGTCTATTGATAAGATAGGTGGTTGTAGATAAAACCTCTACCCATTCATAGTTGGGTAATTTTTTCTCATTAATCATGGACCTTGCTACCTCCACATTGGTCCTATTCCTCCTTTCTGGTACTCCATTTCGTTATGGAGTATACATAGTGGTAATTTCTTTTTTGATTCCTCTATCTTGGAGATATGCATCAAAATCATGGGAGAAGTATTCTCCCCCTCCATCTCACCTTAGCCTTTTTAATAACTTCCTTGTTTGATTTTCAACAAGAGCAAGATATTTTTTGAAACAATTGGAAACTTCAGCCTTGTGATTCATAAAATAAAGCATAGTCCATCTCCTACAATCATCAATGAATGATACATAGTACTTGGATCCTGAAATTGAAGTTTCTTTGCTAGGTCCCCAAACATCTATGTGAAGTAGCTCTAATAGATCACCATGAATGTAACCTTTCTTCATAAATGGTTGTCTATGAGACTTCCCAAATTGAAATGCACTACATTTGTATATCATATGTTGCTTGGATATATTTGGAAATCCGAGCACACTGTGATCCCTGCATATTTTCTTTAAACCTCTTTCTCCAATCTGAGCTAATCTTTTGGGCCACATTTCTAATTCTGATAAGGTTTGTCCGCCATAATTGAAAAGTGATATATTTCTAGTATCATGTACTTCAAATGTAAAAAGTCTACTTGTCTTATATCCTTTGGCTATCTTCTTGAATCCTTGTTGAGGATCTTCAACAAATGCTCCATTTCTTGTAATCCTTACCTGCAAACCTTTTTCTACAATTTGTCCAACACTTATAAAGTTTTTGGTTATGATAGGTACATACAATACCTTATTAAGTCGATTCATATTTCCATCTCAGGTCTTCACATTCCCAATATTCTCAACTAGGTGCCTTGTGTCATCCTCTGTCTAAACTTCATGCTTGTTTGGATCCTCCAAGTCAAATAGCAATGCCACATTTCCTACTACATGATTTGAACAACCAGAATCTATACAAAATACATGCTCATCTGCTTTACATTGCCTCATGGTCATGTCCATAAGAAAAAGTGAGTCTTCTTATGCATGCTCCTCAGTGTAATTGCTCTAGTCTCTTCTTCCTCTATAGACTCCTTGGTTATTGTAGTTGTTGTTATAGTTCTTGAAGTTGTTTGATATTCCTCTTCGATAGCTTGCTCTATTGAAGCCTCTTCCTCTCTGATTTCTAGGGTTCCTGAAACAATTCTCAGTTGTGTGGTTAGTCAGCCCACATATGGCACATGGAGAGGTGCTTTGGAATCTCCCCCTACCTTCTCTACCTCCTCTGCCTCTTCCTCTTGTACCTCTACCTCTTCTTGCAAAGTTAGCTTGGGAGGTACTACCTTCATCATCAGATTTCTTGGCTTTACCTTTATTATCCTTACTCTTGTTCTTATCAGTGTATAGGGTAGATGATTGATTACCTTTCCAGTTGTGATTTTTCTTCACAAGCTTGGCTTCATCAGTGAATAGTTGTCCCATTAGAGTATTAAAGTTCGGTACCTGCATCTCCATGTATAGATCCATTGCAATAGTGAATGCTTCCCATTTGTCATATGCTTTTAAGAAAATAACAGCACAATGGAATAGACCTATAGACAAAGTTGAGAGAAAAAAGCAGACAAAGATAGATGCAGACTGAGAAATAGAGAACTCAAATTCTCAGATTGTCGAGCGTAATGCATCACAATGATGGTGTTGTCCACCCGTGCACTCCCAATGTGGAGCTTAGATGGTGATCTAGATAGACTCTAGATGAAGGGCTTACTAGTGCGCAATGCTATGTAAAACGCAACCTGGGCCATGCTTATATAGCCTTTACAAGGCAGTTTGGTATAGATAAACGTAGTCAAGAGATACAAAATAGTCAATAAAATATAGGATCCCACAAGATCTCCACCACCAGAAGTCCTACCGTGTTGGCCCTATGGGCCATGGGGATAGGCCCCCGGACCCTACAAAAGGGGGTTAGCCCCCCTCTGCACTCCCCCCATTAACGTTCTATGGCGAGACCGTGTGACACCACAAGGCCTTTATTTTCACCTTAAATGCCAACCCAATGGCCTGGAAGTTTATGCCCTACCTAACCTAACATCTAGGCTCATAAAGATCATCTACAACCATCAACGGTCACACATAGACCTCATCTAACGTGGAAGTTAGGGTTCCATTAATGTCCAGGCTCTCATAATGGCTTATCCTCATAATGGGGGCCTTATAACTTAGAGCATCATGGATCACTTGTGGTCACATGAGGTTTATCTAACACCCCCCCTCAATGTCCACCTGATGGTGAACTACCTCCTTGGTCCAATCCCAAGCTTTGGAAAGTGTCGAAGAAGTTGCTCTCTCCCAAGAGCCTTTGTGAAAATGTCAACTCCATTTTCTTCAGTAGGGCAATAGGTTATCTCCACGACCTCGTCCTCAATCAAGTCACGCACATAGTGATACTGGATTTCTATGTGCTTGGTACGTGCATGAAAAACTCAATTTTTGGTGATGGCCATGCAACTTTGGTTGTCACACTTCAATTTTGTAGCCTCCTGTCCTTGTATTCCTATGTGCCATAGGATCCTCCTCCACCATACTGCTTCACATGTTGCAACACATGCAACTTTTGTTGGAAAACAATGTCCCAATATTTCATATTGCTCAGATTATAATAGGTTTTATAGTTGTCCATAACACTCTTTCCACAAGAAAAGCGTAATCGCGTGTTGGTTATGTGAGCATCATCTCATCCTATCCATCTGTGTTCGATCCCCGAGTCCAGTAGCAGTGCGCGTGAGATTTCTTTATTTTCACCATGCTTTTGAAATAAAAGCACAAATGAACGAGCGACGGACGTAGTTTGTTTATTGTTTTGCCGGATTGCATTTCCACATGAAAATCACGTTCACTATTCTTCAACTGTGCTTTATGGATCGTGGTGCTTTTGGAGGGACAATCTAAAACTACATAAGACAAGCTCGCCTTATTGTTATTTATCCTACACCTAGTGTTCAACACAAGCCTTGGGGCTTGGACCTCAATAGAGGTAGTGCTTCTAGCACATGGGGCAACCATGATGCTATTTTTGAGCATGTTGAGGAGCGGCTATGGAGTTCTTCTTGGAGAAGAAGAGTGTGCTCACACTCTTCCTCATGGAGAGGAGGTTATCTCTTCTTCATGGAGAGAGGACTTGGTGATTGGCAGCTTGATGGTGAGGATCAGCCATTCACATGGTGTATTTGAAGATTGTCTTCTACATGAAGATATCGGGTTACTTCAAAGACATTGGATGGTGGTTAGCATAATATTTGCATCTTATGTTAAGAATTCAGGTACATGTTCTCTTTATGCACACAAGTACTACTTGGAGCTTATGGAGGTAGTGGCATCAATTCCATAAGGAGTCCTATTCGGCATAGGTACAATAGAATCAGTACGTAAATGCTTTATGAATATATGGATGAGGTGTGCAAGAAGGTATGGTCATATGAGTTTGACGATTTCTGGCAGTAAAATTGTTAGCATTCTTTGCTACTTTTGTAAGTATGTGATCTTTTCACATGTGTATCTGACATAGGGTCTTCCATAGCCTAAGTGCAGATGAGGGTTTGCTGATTATTAGTTTTACATTGATCCTTCCTCTTTCTGTCACTCATTGGTACTCTTCTATAACCTATAAGGTCACACATCTCATGTATATTCAGATTTCTATCCATACATCTGAATATGTTTGTTACATTTGTACATTCACTCTTCCATCTATTTCTCTTCACATAGAGTGGTTGAGGGTTTTGCTCCCACATTGTACATTGAACATTGGTATATATGATAGTGTGAGTAATCTTTGGCTTACGTAACACTTTACACATGTTGTCTAATCTCTCTCTATCTTTGTCTCATCATTTGTATGATTAAATGTGGTATGTTCATGTTTTGTCAATATTGGAAGATTGCTAGATTCTATGTTGTATATGCTGGACATATGGAACCTTGGACCTGTGGTATGATCTATGGGCCTACCTCATTTCCAACATTTGGTATCAGAGCTTTAAGGTTTTGGTATTAGAGCTCTAAGGTTTTGCTATTAGAGCTTTAGGGTTTTGATATCAGGGTTCATTCAGGCTCATTCAGATTCCCAGGTTTCGAGACTTTTAGGTTTACATTATATGATTTAAGAGCATCTTCTAACATTCGACATTTGACATACACACTTAATCTAGATGAGTAGAGATTTGAGAACTAGACAATTTAGTCACATGTGTATTCATTAGTGTGGAGTATGAAGTTGATGATCTGTTAGGAGCCGAATATTTTTGGAAGAGTATGCAAATACTTTACAAAAGTATTGTTTGAAGACCAAGACTTGATGAAGAGAAGACCAGTTCAAATTCAAGGAAGAACAATGGTTCAAAGAAGATGAAGGAATTAGATCAACATCAAATCACAGGTATCAATTTCTACTATCAGATTGTCATTTGCAGGTCATGTCTTAGAAGAGCAGTTATGAAGAGATTTGAGAAATTTAGGGAATGTTTTTTTTTTACACTCATCATTTGAAAGTTAAAGGCTACATCAAAACAGGTTTTTCTAGAGAGTTTTGAGAGATCTCTTTCATGGCAAGAAAGTTCATCTAAGAAGAAAAATTTGGAGATGGGATGAGTTTTGTGTTCAGCCAATTTTTTGTTGTAAGTTGGTTGGATATCAAGGTACAAATTTGATCTAGAGAGGTAACTCTAGAAAGGTAATTCATCATTCAGACAAAAGTTTGATGAATTTAGTCATTTAAGACATTTGAAATAGAGGTTTTTTAGAGATATGAGGAGATGATAAAACATGATGTCTCTTATATTTTCCATATACTTTTCCTATTTTATCCTCTACACCCAAAGACAAGTCTACGAGAACATCTTGTGTAAAGATACTCTAAAGAAGAAGTAGTTTCTTGTTTTTCGTTATACTTGGTCTTGATTTATTAGATTTGACAACGAATTGCATTGAGAGAAAGAAAAGCAGTAGATATCTAAGACAACTTGTATGTTTTGACTCATATGTATGAGTTATATATAAGTTGAAGTTTTTAAGCAGGCAGCTTATATGTTCCCTCAAAGAATTCATGGAGTGTCAATACAAAGCTACTTGGTTTATGACAAGTTGGAGAGAAGTATATTTCTTCTTTATCTAACTCTTGAGGTGAAAGAGTTTTTTGTAGCAGATGTTGAAGACTTGGGGTGAGGTTTTATGTTTGGAAAGCTTACCTCATATTCAGTATTTTCAGAAAACTTCAGAAAATTTAGATTTGTTGATGTACAAGTCAATGGAGAATCTACTTTCTATGATTGTCTTGATTTTTGGATGCATGCTTGTATTCGAAAAGGTTTTCCATAAGATCCTATCACTTGATTGAGAAGTGGAGTTAGCCAAAAGAAAATCAAGGAGGTACTATGAGATTTCACCCGGGTAGAATATGAGAAGATGAAGTATCAGCTTGCAGCTTTTGGAGTTCTCAAGGTGAGAAGTTTGTCCACTTATGTTTCAAGTAGGAATTGCACGTTCTTGAGAAGGATTTGTTTGAAGAAAAGTTTTACAATTTTGTGAGAAGCATGGACACTTGGAAGACATTCAGGTAGCAAATCAAACATTCAAACTTGAAGGTTTGATGAGAGCAGATTCTACACAGGAGAGATCATTAATCTTGGATAGACCTTGTATGATCTTGAGTATTTATGAGTCAGTTTTCTATCCTTTGTTTGAGAAATTTCTTAGCATTGGAGAAAGTAAGTCAAAGATTTAGATTCTATCATATTTGTGTTGTAGAGAGATAGAAGAAGATACTTGTTATGTTATAGAAGGTTATGAATCCTATAGAGCTTTCAGGAAGGTTTTGTTATGTTTGGATCAACTAACCTTATTCTACAATATGGGAAACTAAAGACTTACAGTGAAAGCTATTAGCAACTATATTGCTAATAAAATCGATTCAGAGATTTTTTTTCAGATAGAGGCATTAGGGGAAAAAATGAACCCTACATGGGCCTTTTAGATTAAGGAGTGATTAGTGATTGACCAATCAGAAGGGGGTGGTGGCCACAGTCTACACCCTAAAAAATACTAGGCTGAAGGGGAGAGAGGGGACAAGTTTCCCCCCTATTTAATGAGTTGCCTCTAGAGAGAGAAGGAATCTCGTGACCAGGCTGGGCCCAAAAATTCAATTTTTTAAAAAAGTTTAAAAGCTCATCATAACACATGAAAATGGACCCCCCATTACTTGTGCTCTTTTTGACCACAAATTTGAAATCTGTGCATGATTTGAGCTGAAAAAAATTAGTTTTTTTTTTTAAATCTAAGAAAAGAGGTATTTCCCTCCTAAACCTCATATTTTCATACTAGGACCCAAAAGGACATCTTTTTTCCACTAGTTTCTCTCTATAGCACACCATTGAAGCTCTTTTGTTTGTATTCCAAGCTATCGCATCTCTCGGGTTGAACTATTGTTGTAGATCGAAGACCTTGAACTTCAATGGCAACATCTAAAGGCTATAGGCAACCAAAAGATGAAGTTCTCACATTAAGGTGTCACAATATCAAATCTAAAGATGGACAATACATGCCACATGAGTATTCCAAAGGTGCATGGGTGTACATGCAACCCTCTAGATATGGGTCTCATCAAGTTAGAAATCTTGGAGACTTGGCTCTTCATTGTGGCCACAAAGGCAATGGGATGGTTGCTATTGCACAACATGTCTATTAATGGCAACTATGACACTCGAAAGCTCTACTAGAATGAGATATTCTATCAATTGTAAGTATTACACTACAATATTGCATGGTTTATAGTGTTGAATATATATTTGACCTATCTAGATATGCTTTTATTTGTTACAAACATATGTCCTTCTACTTTGGTGGATGAACAATCACTTCATACCCTTGAGGGTGCTCTCCAAGAATTGCATGAAGATCTGAGCATTTTTGTAAAATTTTGAGTTGTTAATGGAATTTAATATTTTTTTGACCTATCTACATATGTTTTTTTTTCTGATTTGGCTACATTTCCTTCTATGTCGTTGGAAGAACAACCATTCCATAGCCTTACAAGTACATTTTGAACATTGCATGAAATTTTGAAAGCATAGTCATTCCATAGCATTAATAATTTCTTCATGATGGATTTTTCTTTCCATTTATATAGATTGCAACAATTTTTTAGGTGAAGATATCCAACTCAGGACTTAAAAGGTTTTCTATGAGAAAACATATTTTTTATGATCTATTTGAATATAAGCTATATTGAGAAGGGCATAAGAATAGGAATCTACAAATGTTTTATCATACATGTTATAACATTAGTGTCTTTAATAATTATATTTTATTTTTATTGATCATAAGTTATGAAGAGAGTGGATAATATAGCTAAATTTCTTCAAAATTGAACTATAAATGAGGTTGGCATTTTTATTGTCATATATCTTTTTCTATGTGATGATTTTCTTTTTTTCTCTGAAACAGGTTTAACTTCAAAAAATTTAGAGAAATAGAAGCAATTTGAAGGCAATTTCAAAGGAGGTTGATTAGCCTGATGTCCCTTTCATGCAAGATCCACTCCCTTTCAGCTTGTTATTCTAGAAGATAAAGAACCTCGACTTCTTTGAATGGTGGATTTGTCCCAAATTTCTTATTCCTTTACCTCGACAATCTACAAATTTCTCAATGGATTAGACTTTGGAAGAGCACTTGGAGTCAATAACACATCTTTCCTTCTAAATTTTCTAGAGGTCTTTGTTTTTGGTTACATTCAAGAGCATATCCAAGTATGTCTTGTTTCTAGCTTTCCGGTTCATTTAGCATGAGGGCTCTTTTCACATTCTTCCAAACTAAGTATGCACAGGAGAAAAAAATTTCTCTGATGCCTTCTCTCCTACTAAGATATCTAAAACTCCTTTTGATCTAGAATTGGTCTAGAAATAATTTACACCATGGATGAGCATTACAAATTTTGTGATGATTTCTTGCATTTGCAAGCACTTCAAGTTGTACAATCATTAATATCGATAATTTGTAAATATGGTAAGATTTGATACTTGTAATGAAAACATGTCTACTTTCATAATTTTATAGTCTACAACTGTGCATTTATAATTTCTCTTGGTGATTATTGAATTTTCACTTTTATATAGAGTATGTTCAAGTTCACATCAATTGACATTTTATTTGTTAATTTTCTCAATAGATGATCAGTTATGAAGTTTGACATAACAAAGTATATAACTCAAAAAGGTCATTCATGTTAGATATATTGAATACTTACTCCTCAAATAACCACAAATGATCGATGGTGATCTAAGTTATAAGGCCTCCATTATGAGGAGAAACCACTTTGAGAGTACAAACATCCATGGAACCTTAACTTCTAAGCTAGATGAGTTTTATATGTGAACATTTATGGTAATATATGGTCTTTGTGAGTGAGGCCATGAGGTAAGAGGGGCATAAAAGTTTTGCCAATTTGAATGTCATTCAAGATGAAAATAAAGGCCCTCTGGTGCCATGGAATTTCCCCATAGAACCTTAATGGGAGGAGTTCAAAGGGGGATTTCCGCTTTATGTGGGGTACAGAGGCACAACAAGACTTCTAGACATGAGGATATTATCATAAATTATATTTTGCAAACAATTTTATCTCATGTGACTATGTTTGTTTATAATGGCTCCCATTCTATGGATCACTCTAGAGTAAGTGGCTTGTTAGAAATAAGTTCCATGGCTCTAAAACTTTAAGGAACAAAGTTTCATATCCACTAAAAGTAACCTTACATGGCCTCAAAGTAGCAAAAAAGAGAAGCCATAGAAACATGGGATAGGCCTCTACAAAATTTTTATAGAGGCCTATTGTGTGTTTCGATGGATGTCCTTTTTGGTGCTTTTGAGGCCATGCAAGTTTATTTCTATTGGATATGAAAATTTATTATTAAAAATTTAAGGTCCATGAAACTCATTATGTGCTCAACTCAATTTACCAATCGAAAAATCATTTTATAGCCATAAATGATTTTCTTCGTACACATAGCATGTTGAATTGAGTGCATATGATTGTGAACATAGGATATAGATCAATGTGGAGTTGAGCATGTGTAAGAAAGGTTATGAAAAAGCAGATTACCAATAAGATAATTTCACATTACAAAACATCTCTTCAAGAATAATCATCACATAGTCATATATGGTCCTATCTAGTTTCTTGGGTTGTATAGTTCATCAATTTCCCTAAAATTTGCAAGAACTAGTAGTTATTTCCACCATTAATGACTTTGCATGACCTGAAAGCACCAAAAAAAGGGCAGCCACAAAAACCCGGGATAGGCCTCTGCAAAAGTTTTGCAGAGGCCTATCCCCTGTTTTTGTGGCTGCCCCTTTTTTGGTGCTTTTTGAGGTTATCAAGGCTCTAGATGTCAGAATTAGACAAATAGACAGTCGATCTTAGGGTTTTTTCATGTTCTGGACATGATGGTATGATCAATTTCTCCAGATTCTAAACCAATCATGACATATAAACATTTTCATAGAATTTAAGGTTTAATGATGGTTTCCTTTGTGTCTATGACATCACCTCCCTCTCAAAGCGATAAGCTCCACACGAAGCAGTTATGGAACTGTAAGATTTTTTGGAAATTCAATCTTCATAGGTATTTTTCTTGTTAGGGTTCTTTATATGTTGTAGTGGAACACGATGATGATGGATATCCATGATGGAACTAGAAAGGGTTTGTAGTATATCTAGGTAAAGAATCAAGGGCATGATTCTCATGATGGATAGTACTCCCTTTTGACTCTTACGATGATCCTTTTGATGTGGAATGGTGATCGTGGAAGTCTTAAACCCAACTTGTATCTTCTTCCTAGGACATTTGAATACCATGTGGTTGGTGACAATACAACTCCTTTCTTTCAAATTTTAGGTTCATGAGACTTATTATGTTCACAACTTAGTTGAACAATGGAAATACAAGTTTTGAATCTTAAGTGATTTGTTTTGCACACATACCATCTTTAAGAAAGTGGATACAATTATGAACATATGATATAGATCAATGTGGACTTGAACATGTGTAAGAAAGATGATGAAAAAGTAGATTATCATAATGAAAATTTGAATTTACAAAATGTATCTCTTCAACAAGAATGATTACATAATAATGTATGGTCCCATCTAGTTTTTTTGGTTGTATGGTCATCATCTTCACATGAGCTACATACAAGTTAATATCTTTCAAAATAGAAGTAAGGAATGCATCTCCTTCCTATTGGATGGCTTGAAGTGCTATTGATTTTATCCATAGTCTAATGCATTAAATTTGAAGCACAAAGGATCTATAATGTCTGCTCACTTTTTGGTTGCTTTTGCATTAGGAGAAGCTTTAGGTTGTGCTACATATGATGTATGATGTGGTTGGTATTTCTTATTAATTTTACATGTTGCCTTGATTGACATTCTCACACACTTTATTGCATATGTCTCTCTTCTCATATGTGGGTAGTGTGCTTTGACCTTATAGTAGTGACTTTATAGCCTCTACTTAATGTGATGTTGGAATATGCTTATGTTTCATGATGGTTCCTTGAAGCTCTCCTTTTTGGATGAGTTGGAATGGCTACTTCATGTTTCTTCCCCTTTGTGCATGTCCTTAGAATCTTTTTTTGAATGGTCAAATATGTGGCAGTTGATCATCATCATGCTCTAAGGAATGATTCTATGGACGAGGCTATGAACTATTTTGATATTTTTAATTAACTTCACTCTGTCATATTGAACCACTCTATGACTCTATGGTGACCTCTGTTGCATGTAGACCACTTCATTCTCTTTGATGGGGCTTCATCCAAGGTGGTCATTATGCACCTTGAGCATGGATAGGATATACCACGAAAACTTATAACTATAAAATAATCAAATGATGCCTCTTATGTAACTTCATTTCCAAGTTGAACCCTCAAAAACTTTTTGTGCATGACATTGATCATGATGCAAAAGACTTGTTCATAGCCTCCAATTTTCACTGTAATGTTGTGTTGTAATTTCACGAAAACATTTCTACTGGTCAAACTCTTGCCAAAAGTTGTTTGAAGAAAAGCAAGTGAGTATTAGTCAAACTAGTCAACATGCATAGAACAACTAATATGACATGTACTTTTTAAGAAATTACTATTCGATCTATAGTGCGACTTTTCCATTACTATTGTAAGGAGCACAACCTAAAGAAAAAAACAACATCTAAATGTAGAATGTACTTTACCTTGCACTATTCCAAGTCATTGATGATTAGTATCTTTAATATGAATTTGAGTCTATCACCACAACATGTACCAAAAAGATAAACATATATAAAATCAAATTATAAAGGGATGTGAAAAGAAAATTAGTAGAGGTAGCTTTTACTCAAGAAGAGAAACATTGATTTTTGAAGGCTCTATAGATTAGAAATTTATTTATTTTTTGTTTTGTACAAATAGAAGCATATGTATATGAGTTCTTCATAAACTAAGGATATGATTTCTTGATTGACTCCTTAGTCATGGTTGCATGCTAAATATACCTAGGCATATTTTCTTTTATGTGTAAGTATTCTGTAGCAATATCAATCATGTCCTCTTTATATCTTGTGAATGAATGGCTTCTTTAAGCATGGAGAAATGCTTTCACACACATTTGCCTATCCATACTATGTAATATTGGTGTCATTCTTTTGAAAAGAAGGAGAAGTAAGAGAAACTATTTAACAATTTAAAGTGCTTCTTTGGTGTTGATGAAGCACTTTTTTCTCAAATGAATTACCTATGCAAAGGCAATATTGGTTTAATTCTTTTGCAAATATGAGAATCAAGAAAAATATATACCTCATTAGAAGAATATGATGTCTGTGCCCTCCCACTCCACATGACAGAGCTTCCAATGATGGTATTGTGTGTTTTCCTCTTGAAAAATAGTAGATGAATACTGGAAAGTAAAATGAACAGTAGATCTTGGATCACAAGGAAAGAATGAACCACCTACTTGGACATGAATATTGTCATCTCATGGCATAAAAATTTCCTTTTGAGTGATTCCATTATTGTTACATTTTCTCCTTGGAGGAAATTGTTCGAGTACCCCATGGTTGCTAGAATTGAGATGGTTAGAGAGAGAAAGAGAGAAGAGAATCAAAATAACATGTATAATGGCCTAAGAAGCATCTGTACATAGAGAAAAGTACTCTTTTGATATGTGTATGGGTCAAGGTGAGGTTTTCCATTCTATGTGAGTGAAAATGATAAAAATTTGGAAAACTCGTTTTTTTATTTAGGGAAAGTTACGAGTTTGATGATGTGCCACTTTAATTTTGGAGGGATTTTGAAAAAGGAACTATTTTGAGTGATCTTATTAAAAAATTCATATAAAAAAGCAACTTCTGATATGTAAACAAAGCCTGGTCTAGCCTACTAAAAAGTGCTCTATTAAATGCACTTTGTTCCCTTAAGCAAGAACAATATTAAGCTTAATCCCTTAAAATTAGGATTCGTTACAAGGCCCATGCAGGGTTCATTTTTTCCCCTAATGGTATTGATCATTGAAGATCAAATTTATGAAGGGTGTCCAAGATTTCATAAAGTCTGATATAATTTGAAGAATACTGGATACTAGTGTTAAGTCATCCAGGGGGTGAGGAAACATGAAGACTTATTTTCAGTCATATGTGAAAGAATGCAGAGTCATACCTACAGTTATTCCTATTTCATGTATTCCTATATCTCCTTTGTCAGGTTCTCTTTATGTTCGAGCTTTGAAAGAAGAAGTAAGAAGGAGAATGTTTGGAGAAAGTTCTTGTTAGGATGTTCCTGTTCAGGAGAAGGTTCCGGAGTTCTATTGTAGAGAAGGTTGATAGTTCAGAGAGGTATGTTTTTAGAGGTGCGCACATTTATGTTTATACCCAATTCTGAAGGAAAGAGGTGTGAAGGATTTACAGATTGAACAAGGATGAAGACATGATGACATCATAGATTTTTTTATGAGAATCATATTTCAGTCGATTTTCAGTTGATTTCAGTTTTTTTCAGTTGAGTTGAGTTGAGTTGACTTGAGTACAGTCAAAGTTGAACTAGTAGTGTTGATAATACACTAAGTTGTGAGTTATCAGTCACAGGCTCTAGGATTCAGTTCTTGATTTTGTTTAGTGTATTTACATGACATACCAGAAGTACGTTGAGAAAGCTTTTATAAGGTAGATGCTAGTGTATGTTTTCAGGTTTTTGAAGACAGGAGATAGTAGGTTCAGAGATAGTTCATGTTATATTTGTTGTCAAGCAGTGATGGCTTGATGTGTACACTATTGGATATCTAGTTTGCATATTTTCTCATTCAGCAAGTTCAGGTCTTTTGAAGGAAAGTCAAATTCAGTTTTGAAGAAGACTTTTAAAGAAACAAGTTTGAAGGTTAGTGCGGGAGTACAAACTTGAAGTTTGTGATAGATTGCAGCTTGTGGTAGTTTGTAGATCTAGTTTAGTTTGTACCATTGTGACATTGACGAGGAGATTGTTGGAAAACAATGTCCCAATAGTTCATATTGCTGAGATTATAACAGGATCTATAGCTGTCCATAAAACTCCTTCCACAAGAAAAGTGTGATGGTGTGTTGCTTATGTGAGCATCCTCTCATCCTATCCATCTGGGCTCGATCCCCGAGTCCAACAGCAACGTGCGTGAAGATTCTTTATTTTCACCATGCTTTTCAAATAAAAGCACAAACGAACGAGCAACGGACGTAGTTTGTTTTTTTTTTTTTTGTTCGATTGCGTTTCCATGTGACAATCGCATTCACTATTCTTCGATTGTGCTTTATGGATCGTGGTGGTTTTGGAGGGACAACCTAAAACTGTATAAGAGAAGCTTGCCTTATTGTTATTTATCCTATACCTAGTGTTCAACACGAGCCTTGGTGCTTGGACCTCAATAGAGGTAGTGCTTCTAGCACATGGGGAAGCCATGGTGCTATTTTTGAGCATGTTGAGGAGCGGCTATGGAGTTCTTCTTGGAGAAGAAGAGTGTGCTCACACTCTTGGTCATGGAGAGAGGACTTGGTTACTAGCAGCTTGATGGTGAGGATCGGCCATTCACATGGTGTATTTGAACATTGTCTTCTACATGAAGATATCGGGTTACTTTAAAGACATTAGATGGTGGTTAACATAAGATTTGCATCTTATGTAAAGAATTTAGGTATATGTTCTCTTTATGCACATAGGTACTACTTGGAGCTTATGGAGGTAGTGGCATCCATATCAGAAGGAGTCCTATTCGGCATAGGTAGAAGAGAATCAGTACGTATATGCTTTATGCATATATGGATGAGGTGTTCGAGAAGGTATGGTCATATGCGTTTGAGGATTTCTGGTAGTAAACTTGTTAGCATTCTTTGCTACTTTTGTAAGTATGTGATTTTTTCACATGCATATCTAATGTAGGGTCTTCCATAGCCTAAGTTTAGATGAGGGTTTGCTGATTATCAGTTTTAGACTGATCCTTCCTCTTTTTGTCACTCATTAGTACTCTTCTATAACCTATAAAGTCGCACATCTCATGTATATTCAGATTTCTATCCATACATCTGAATATGTTTGTTACATTTGTACATTCACTCTTCCTTCTATTTCTCTTCACATAGAGTGGTTGAGAGTTTTGCTCCCACATTGTACATTGAACATTGGTATATATGATAGTGTGAATAAGCCTTGGCTTACGTAACACTTTACACATGTTTTCTAATCTCTCTCTATCTTTGTCTCATCATTTGTATGATTAAATGTGGTATGTTCATCTTTTGTCAATATTGGAAGATTGCTAGATTCTATGTTGCATATGCTAGACATATGGAACCTTGGACCTGTGGTATGAGCTATGGGCCTAACACATTTCCAACCGCTTTGTACTCAGCTTCAGTAGAAGATAATGCTACAATTGGTTGCTTTTTACTAATCCAAGAGAAAATCCCTGATCCTAAAGAAAAGCAATATGCAGAAACGCATTTTCTGGTATCAATATCTCCTGCCCAATATGAGTCATAGTATCTGACGAAAGATGATCCTTCTTCATAAATAATACCATAATCAGTAGTTCCTTTCACATACTTGAGTATCCGCATGCAAGCCTTCCAATGAGTTTGGTAAGGCTTATTAGAGAACCTGCTTACTATTCCAATAACATAAGAGATGTCTAGTCTCCTATTGCACAAGTAGATGAGACTTCCAACTAATTTTCTGTATCTTCCAATATCCACTAGAGGTGAAGTATCTTCATTAGATAATTTTGTGTTGACCTCCATAGGTGTAGAAATTTCCTTGGAATCCTCCATGTCGAATTTTTGTTGAGAGATGAAAATCTTCCGTGGTTCCTGCCAAAATTCAAGACCTAAGCAATAATGCATTAAGCCGAAGTCTGTCCTTTCAAATTCTGAACTCAGGGCATCTTTTGTTTATTGAAGAAGAGCATCATCATTTCTTGTAATCACAAGGTCATCTACATAGAGTACAAGCAGAATTGTCTTCCCTGCTCTCTTTAGAACATACAAGTTAGCATCAGGAGCACATCTTTTGAAACCTAGATCCAAGAGATACTTATCTATCCGTTGGAACCATGCTCTAGGGGCTTGTTTTAGCCCATATAATGCCTTCTTCAGCTTACATACCTTGTTGTCTAAATGGGGAGCCTCCAACCCTGGTGGCTAAGACACATATACCTCCTCCTTGAGGTTTCCATTCAGGAACACCGATCTGACCAACGCTTATGTGCAGCCACAGCTAGTACTACTCGAATCGTAGTCATTCTTGCAGTTGGGGCAAATGATTCACAAAAGTCAATGCCTTCAACTTGTGAGTAGACCTGTCCAAGAAGTCTTGCTTTATACTTTTCGAGAGTACCATCAGCCTTGTACTTTAGCTTCTAGACCCACTTGGTGCCAATGACTTTACGTTTAGGGGGTCGATCCACTAGCAGCCCTCCAATTTGGATCATGGAGTGCCTCTTCCACATTTGTTGGTTCTTTTGCTTCTTCTTGAATGAGATTAGCCATGAAGGCTGTGTTTACAATATGGGTGCTTGCCCGTCTCTGTTCCTCTATTCTCTGTGATCGTCTCGGTCCATCTGCAACCTGTTCTAGTGATTGTGGGATGGGGTTTGCAGAATCATAGAGCTGCCTCACCCAATGTGGCAATGGCTTTTCAACTTGGCTATCGGCAGGTTGGTGACTTTTGGACTCATCATTTGAAGATGATGCTTCCTTCTCTTGTGTAGAAGGGATAGCTCTTGGGCTAGGTTGATAGAGGCCCCGTCACCTGATGATAAAGTGGAAGCTCTCTTTTCCTCCTCCACTGCATGTGGCTTCTCCTCCTTAAATACCACATCATGGCCCACCATGATCTTCTTAGCCTCAAGATCATAAAGCTTATAAGCCTTTTTATCTTCGTTGTACCCTAAGAAGATACATTTGATGCTTTTTGGTTGAAGCTTGTTTCTCTCCCTATCTGGAACATGTACATAACATTCACTTCCAAATACTTTGAAATGGGAAACAAAAGGTTTTCTACTAGTGTCGGCTTCTTGTGGAGTCTTTCCATCAAGTGCCTTGGTGTAGCTTTGATTCAAGATCTAGACAGCAGTGTTGACAGCCTCTGCCCAAAATTGATTAGGCAAACCCTTTCCTTTCAACATGCACCTTGCCATCTCCATGATGGTTCGATTCCAAAGTTTTGCAACATCGTTCTGTTGAGGACTACGTGCCACTGTGAGTTGATGCTTGATTCCCTTACTCTTGCAGAAATCTTCAAACTTTGTTGATGTGAACTCACCACCACCGACTATCCTGAATTTCTTCATCTTCTTCCCTCTTTCAATTTCAACAAGCTGAAACCATTCTTTAAACTTACCAAAAGCTTGAGCCTTATCGCGAAGGAAGTATACCCACATCTTCCTGCTATAGTCTTCGACAAGTAACATGAAGTAGGAAGATCTACCCAAGGCCTATGTAGGCATTATTTTGCACCAGTCAGCATGCACCAACTGTAGATGATAGCTTTCCCTCTTCTTGCTTTCTTGTGGAAATTACTTTCTCTGTTGCTTGCCCATCATGCAAGCTTCACATGGTTCCTTCATTTCTGCAATCAATGGTAGGTGTGCAACCATACCCTTGCGATGCATCTCCTTGAGTACAGGGTCTCGAATGTGGCTAAATCTCTCATGCCATAGCTTACTTGTGCCCACGTTTGTAGTGGCTATAAGAGCACACAACTCATACAGGTTGTTCCTCCTTATGCCAGTCCCAACAATGTTGTTGTTACCGTCTATAATCTTAGCTCGTGTCTTACTAAATGATACTTGATGACCTTGATCAATTATAGAAGCTACTGAAATTAGATTTCGTTTTATTTGTGGAATGTACAACACATTTGAAAGCTTTCTGATATCGCCATTAGAGTTAATGAAAGGAACCATACCTTCGCCCTCTAGAGGACATCTTGCATTGTTTCCTACCTTTACTGTGATGGGTTCCTTTAGAGGCTGCAAGGAACTATAAAGGTCTTTTCCACTCATCATGTGACGAGATGCACCACTATCCAACACCCATGCGTCATCTCTTCCTGAATCTTCAGCCGAGGAACACACCTCCTCTATCATAACAAATAACTCAAGCTCTGTTTCTATTGTGTTGGCAGACTCCTTGCCCTTGCCACCTTTTGAAGAGCCACTCTTCTCTTCGGCCTTCTTGATGCGACAATCGTGGATTCTGTGTCCTTTCTTCTTGTAGTGGAAACACTCTGCCTTGGATTTCTTTTTGTTATTCTTCTTTTTGTTTCCATCGTTTGAAGAGTTTGTTTTGCCTCCTTTGGCATTTGCTATGAATGCAGCATCCCCTTTGCTACCACCACTCCTTGCCTTGAGCCGTAGGTCCTCCTCCATAAGTAAGGCACTGAATTCTTCAAAAGTTAGTGGTTAAGGTCTGATTTGAGTGTTAAGAGCAGTTACCAAACCATCAAACTTAGGTGCACAGATTCAAAGACATCCTCGAGCTAGCTCCTCACTTGACTTTTGAACACCTACTCTCGCCATTTGATCTCGTCGATTCTTTATGCGAGTGATAAACACCTCTACAATCTCCCCATCAACAAACCCTTATACTGCAAGCTGATTCTCCAAGTTCTGAATCCATGTCTGATTACGAGTTTCATATTCATTTCTGAATATGTTCCATGCTTGACAGGCCTTTGCAGTATGCTGAATGAGAGTCAGAACTCTATCAAAGGTACTTGTAACAAGAGCACAGAGTGCATCTGCACTTCTACGTTTCCAAGCACCTAGAAGATCAGCATTAGAAGGAATCATTCGACCAAGATTATTTGGATCAAGTCTTTCTTGGGGCTCGTGATCAGTCTCAAGAATAGTCTACAAAAGCTCATAGAAATGAAGAATAGAAGTGATCTTGAACTTCCACAGGGTGTAGTTCTTACCATCAATTTTACCTTCGGTGAAGGCTGGTGGCCGTATCCGCAACATTGGGATGACCGGCATCATTGCTGCTCCTCCTTGTGTGCCACCTACTCCTCTTGATGAAGCACCTTGGCCTCGAGTCATAGATGATGATGCACCACTTAAAATCTTCTCTCTTTTGTTGTTCAGACCTCTGCAACCTCTACATTTCTACTTCTACACCACTCAGAGCCTCTTGAGGTGTGATACCATCTAAGAACATAACAACACAGTGGAATAGACCTGTAGACAGAGTTGAGAGAAAAATGCAGAAAAAGATAGATGTAGACTATGAGATAGAGAACTCAAATTCTCATATTGTCGAGCGTAATGCAGTTACAATGATGGTGATGTCCACCCGTGCGATCCCAATGTGGAGCTTACATGGCGATCTAAACAAACTCTAGATGAAGGGCTTACTAGTGTGCAATGCTATGTAAAGCTCAACCTAGGTCGTGCTTATATAGCTTTTACAAGGTAGTTTGGTATAGATAAACGTAGTCGCGAGATACAAAATAGTCGATAAAATATATGATCCGACAAGATTTGCATGACCAGAAGTCCTACCGTATTGGCCCTCTATACTCCCCCCATTAAGGTTCTTTCCCTTGTACAAGCTTGACTACATTTGGAAGCTTGCAAGGTGGCATTAAGGTGTCTAGGAAGCTCCGATATCCATGAAACGTTGTTCAAATATGTAGGCTCATATGCTCTTTATACATGCCAAACAATATGGCTAACAAAAATTGTTATACAAGATTTTGTAGGGTCTAAGTTTAAAAATTACATTTTTTACAAAATGCACATGGCATACCAATGTGCTAGAAAAGCCATTTACATGTGGAATTTGGGCTATAGAGTGCCTTTGATAGGCTTTACAAATGTATGAATTTTCATGTGATTTGGGGATATTGAAAATTTTTCCCTAATTTCCAAATTTGACCAGCTTTGACCGCTACCCTGGATTTGCTTGATTTCTTTCAAAGTTTGCATGTGAACTCCCTTTGACATCCTTGATGCATCTTGGACTTCTTAGGGAATTCTGGCTAACTTCATCGAATGTGTTTCCTGTAGGCCTTCATGAGTGAGAGAGGAGAGAAAATCTCAACGACATTTGCCCCCACTAAACCTGCGATTCCTCCAGAAGCGCCACTCTAGTATCCGTGAAGAACAAAATGTTCCGGGCATTAAATTCTTTTCTAGGAAACATAAGAAACATGGAAGGAAAAATTTATCATATGCATGAAAGAGTAGGCAACATGACATGAAGCAAATTTTGCATGAAAGAAAGAATTGAAACACGCAACATGAATATGCATGAACAAATACGTCACATATATGGAAATGAACAAGCAACATTTAAAACAAGAAAGAAAACAAACAAGCATCAATATGAAGCAGAAGTGGATGTATTGGGTCGTTTTAAGCATCAGTTCCTCTCATCTTGAAGAAAAATTTGTACCTTTTTCATAAAGCAATCTACCTTAAATATGATTATCAACAAAGATTTAGGATTTTCAAGAGACATCTTTCATCTTTACCTTATTTTAGATCAATTCTTTTCCTACATAAATATGAATATGCTCTTTCTCTAATAACATGCAAGGAAATCTAACTAAACTCCACTAATGCATAAATCTTCCTATATAGCCCATGATTTATTCTACTATGCCTCCTTATCTTCCTTTGGCTTGCTCTCTCTCTCTCTCTGTTGATGATGATGATGATGATTTGGCAACTTTATGGTTATGATCACTTTTTTGGGGTGGAAGAAAGTGTAAAACTTCTTGGTAACATGTAGCAGGTTTTCTTTTATGACGGGGAAAAATTAAACCCAGATACAAGGTACACCCATTTTTGATGACGGATAACAGTCATTTAAACTCCGATACAAGTGATGTGAGATGGACTAAGGATGTAGAAATTTGCAGTAGCAGGAGCTAGGATTTCAACAATTATGCTTCTGATATAGGATACATATGCATGTTTATATATCAAAGTCATGTCACCAAAATAAACCTCCAAATCTACATGTCCTATCTTTTCATAATCCTAGATTATAATCAATTTCATAGTAGATAAATTACTAGTTAAGTTACAATTTTACACAAGTAGAAAAATCATCATTTGCCTTTTTCGACTCAAGTGATGTGGATATGCAATGCCATGCAAAGACTGAAAACAAACATGCATGAAACAAGAATGGAAAAAAAGTAGAATGAACTTGAAAAAAAAAACAAAGCAACATGAACTTGAAAAATTAATGATATTTTTATATGTTCTTTTATATTTTCTTCCCTTTTTTTATTTTTTATTTTTTATTTTTATAACGTGGATACTCCTGTTTATGAATGGGACTCATTGTTGTCATCTTCTTCAATGTCCTCATCCAAAATGTACTCATCATTATCACGTTTCTTGAATAGATTTATCCTTTTACCTGCAATCAAAGTTTCTAGTGCAACACCATTTAATTCACAAAGAGCATACGTACCATTGTTGTGAACTTTTGATACAATGTATGGCCCAAACCACTATTGAGTGAGCTTTCTGCGTGAATCATATTGAGAGTCAAATGTACTCATAATGAGCACCCAATCTGCTACTTCAATTGGCTTAGGATGCAATCGATGAGTTTTATCAAAATAATGCTTGTTCTTCATTCTAGATTCTCTTAAATTTTCAACGACATCATGACGTCTTAATTTACCTTATTCTAAATTTTTAATGCGCAAACTCAAAAGATCATCACTAGACATGTTCTTAGACCAAGGCAAATTTGACCATGCAGAAATATGAGACTGAATTGGAAACAATGGTTTTTGATAGTACATGAGCTCAATAAGCATATACCTAGTAGTACATGTGCACATCATTCTATCTGCCCAAAGTGCAAAAGGTAAGAATCTAGGCCATTGTTTTATGTCACCGTTACATGCTTTAGATATGGCTTTCACAATAGGTGGATGCCCTCTCTCTATTTTACCATTGGTCTCTGGATTATATGCAGTAGTGAGAGACAAACGAATACCGTGATGTTGATAGAACTCTTTAGCTTCTCTCACATTTAACTCTCCACGATCGACAACTACTTTCTCTATGTACCCAAGGCGACTTATGAAATCTTCAACCAAGAATTTGTAAACATTGTAAGTTGTCTTAGATCGTAGTGCACGTTCCTCTACATGATTAATTAAGTCTTCTCTTGCAAGTACAATATAATGCATTTTGTCAATACCTTTAGGCATAGTTACAAGATCTACTACCCACTTGTAGTGAATATAGGGTGGATAAGTAGGATGCAATGGATCTCTATGTTTGACGGATGAATGAACTTGACAAGTAGAACATGTAGAAACATAGCTACTAATGTCAACATACATCCTAGGCCATAAAAGGTACTTCTAGTTTTTTCATATGTTCCAAAAAATCCTTTATGACCTGCCCATAATGTCTCATGCATTTCCTTCACTACTTGCAATTGAAGAACTTGTTTTCCTAGGACTCATTGTGGATTCTTAACCTTACCCTTAGCATGTCTCCAAAGATATCCATTACATAGGAAAAAGTTATAAGCTCGTTTCCTAATGTTACAAAATCTATTTGTAGTCCAACTAGGTAATGGTTGTAGTGTACTCATATACTTTCCAATGTCTCTCCATTCATTTTCGTACTCACAATCATGAAATTTCTCATACTCGTATATATATGGAACATAGTCAACTAAGTTCACATTCTTTATTAGATCACTTTCAAGATCATCATCAAATCTAGCTCTCGATAACATATCAGCAACTGAGTTTGACTTACGTGAAATATGAGCTAACTCACGATTTATGAACTTAATATATGAGATCCATCTAAGCATGGCTATATCAAGAGATGAACAATTGGTTATCATTCCAATGAGAGGCAAACAATCAGTCTCAACTTTGATATTTGCACCAATGAAATGTTCTTTGTCTGTTTCCAAAACTGTTACCATACCCCATAGTTCTCATTTGATTTGTGGATATTTTTGCTATGTTTCATGTAAAATTTTGGCACTAAACCTAATTGCATATCTATTCCCTTCACTATCATCTTGACTTATGACCCAACCTATACCAATAGGACTAGTATCAACAGTCAATATAATAGGTTTGTTAGTAGAATAGTCTACACGCTTAAGGATGGGAGCTTCAAGCAATAATTTCTTCAATTTACGCATAGCTTGAGTGTGTTTTTCAGTCCAAACAAATTTTTGTTTCTTCCTCAACAAGTCATAGAGACAATCTGCAACATGAGCAAAGTGTGGGATCCAAATAACATAGAAGATGCAAGCACCAAGAAATCAGCATACCTCACTCACATTGTTACATGTTTCAAAAATCTTTCTAATGGCATCAACTTTTTGTGGTTATGGCTTTCGACCATAATGACCACATAAATGTCCAACAATAAGAACCTCGTTGACACCAAAAATAGATTTTTCTATGGAAAATGTGAGACCTACCTCTTCATATTATTGAAATATTCTTTCACAATCAGAGATATGGTCAAGAACAAATTCACGACATCAAGATGAATCTAAAGTAACGTCCTTTACACGTTCCTCACTCCCTTTAATTGGAATATCATCAATGAATGGCATAGTTATATGAGGGATAAAATCATGTAAGACCATATTCATAGCACTCATCATATGAGCCACAAAATTAGTCACTCCTTGAGGTAAAGTACACATTCGCACTAAGCCTAAAGGAGTTTTCATTGTGCTTATGTCACGATTGTCAATTGCTAATTGGAATTGGTCATATCCAGAATATAAATCACCCATTGAATATATAGAATGTCCTGAAAATGATTCAACAAACTCATCTACAATGGGTCATTTTCCTTCATTCCTTATGGTGACTTTATTGACGGGTTGGAGATCTTGAATAGAATGTAGTTTCCCATTCTTTTTAGGCACAGTGAACCATCAATTTGAGTAAGGTGCAAAAGATGGATCTAAAATTCTCATGTTTATCTTCTCCTTAAGTAGTTTCATTAGCTCAGATAAGTGAGCCTTTCGAACTCGTATAGGGCGAAGATTGCATGGAATATGTGAAATAGTAAAGATTATCATGGGTGCAACTAGCTTAGGATCTACACAACCAATCTCATGAGGATACATAGTAAAGGCTTTTCCATGGCTACATATGACTAGTCTTTCAAATTTATCTCTCTCTACTGGCAAATGAAAGTCATCATCTCTATCAATTTTCACCGGTTTGATTGTCTCATCCGTGAATGTATGTCCTATGTTTTTCTTATCTCGAAGAATTGGATCATTTTTCACATCAATGATTTTTTCATTGCTTCCTTGGGGTAATGGTTGAGCTATGGGTTTGATTTTTTTGTCTACAGTTTTGTACTTTGTTTCAACTAAGGCATCATGTGTTTGGTTTAATTTTGAGCAGTTGTCAACATTGAGAGTAGATTCCTAGATAAGAAAATACTCATCAAGGGAAGAAAGAAGAATAATATGGGAATTAGAATTTTGTTGAAGACATAACTCTAACTCCTCAAGAGTAGAGAAACAATGAGAAGTTTCAATCACATGCTCAATGTTCTCATCATGTTCCATGATTTTATTGTTTTTATAATTTTTTTGGGTTTTTTGGATAAAAGAATTGGACAATTGACTCTTATGAAGAAAATCTAATCTAGAATGTGGAAAAAAAAGTGACAAACTATTGTACAGGCTGGTTGGATGCGAGATGTCAAACCAATATCCACTGTTGTCCCGCTCAACAATGGATCCTATCCGAAATTTTGATCATATGTAGCTCCAAACATGAATTGAGGTGCACAATCACTACAAGCATGCTCATGACCTTGAGTAAAAATAGGTTTCTTTCTAGTTGACAATCGATTCCTAGGATGATTCACTCCTACCATCATGACTTGAAGTGATTGCATTCCATCCTTAGACTTTATTCTAGCATAGGAAGACCCATCATCCATGGCTTTAGTTTCAATACAACTCTCACAAATAAAGGGTTGACCAAAGAGAACTTCATAGGAGCAATTATCTTGAATAAAAAAGTGAAATTCTTCTGTGATTCCTCCTATGGATATGGGCACACTAGCACAATCTCCATACAGGGTACCTCCATCATTATCCACAGTTCTCATATGCCATCCACAATCTTTATCTATGTGCCATTGAAACTTATCATAGACATCTCTTGAAATCACATTGATTTCGGAGCGGGAATCTACTAATGCATTTACAATGATAGCGTTCTTATCATTTCCTATTTTAACATGCATCTCTCATGTACCTCTAGACCAAAAGTTTCTTTTAAAGTGACTTTCAGGATGTTTTCATGATTTTCATGGTCACGTTGAATAGGTCCTAAGAATTTTTTATTAACATTTACTTCATCATCATCAGGTTTGGTTTCGAGTCACTCTTCTTTCACTAGGCTCAGCTTCATCTCTTTTTTGTTTTTCTTCTACATTGGATATGAGAGAAATAAGAGATTGTATCTTCTATTAGTGACTCCCAAGCCGTTATTCTCAATCTCATCTCGTGCTCTTACTAAAGCCTCTATGGAAAACTCAACTTCCTTTGTGGGTTTACTTGATTTTGCTTGTTGTTCATCAAGAGCTTCAAGTTTCACTCCTCTAGTTCCTACGTCCGTTATGGTTATATTTTCATAGTGTTTTTTCATTCCTCCCTTACCATAATCTCCTTGCAAAGGTAGCCTAGATTGATAGTCACAGATGTTCTTGTCTATGTCTATTACTAGTCGTTGCTCCTTAGCAGCCTTCAATAGTTCACAATCTCTCAAAAAGTGCTATAATGAATCACACCAGGGACACTTACGAGGGCCACACACAAAAACATTTTGATTAGCTTCTGGTGGGAAATTTTGAAATTGAGGATTTTGTTGATAAGTTATTGCTTGAATAGGATAATTAGGATTTTGATAAGGCAATTGATGTATTTGAGGAGCTTGGGAACCAACATGTGGTATTTGAGATGCAAGAGGAGCTTCCATAGTATATGATTGATGATTTTGAAAATTTTGATTTTGCGGATTTTGAAAAGCTGTTTGAGAAGTTTGAGGATACATGTTCTGATACATTTGAGGATTTTGCACATGAGGATTTTGCATTGAAGGATTATGGATTGGAGGAACTTGATATGCTTGAGTAGGAGCTACTTGTGGATTTTGATTGGGAGCTATAACATGTTGATTAGACTCTTGAAAAGAAATTGGGTTCATTTGATTTTGGAAAGTTTTGGTATAATTAGATTGTAAAGCATCTATAGTCTTCGCCAAATTGGATTGTGTAGCAATAAGCCTTTCCATTTGCTTAGAGAGAATTTCCACTTGAGATTTTTCAACTACATTTTTATTTGGCTCTATTTTAAAACCCTGAGTAGGCTCCATCATTTGAGGAATAGGAGTAGAGTCAAAAAGCACAGCATGGGATTGTTCTCTAACTTGCTCCTTAGTTTGTGGAAGGCTAGCTTGAGGAAGACTAGTTTGCTCATAAAGCATGGATTGTCTTTGATGTCTATGGGCTATAGCCTCTACTACTTTACACACTTTTTGCCAATTGTCAGTAAGACCATAGCGCTTATCCGGCTTTTCTAATCGGCGTTCAACTTCCCTACGAGTTTCAGGATGAAGAAGCTTAAGAAAATTGATCACAAGATCCGGTTCCAAAGTTATCTTATCCTCATCAGGAAGTTGTTCATAGCATCTAATATACTCATTTTGTAAGTGAGTAATAGAGCTACTAGGCTTTAGGGAATTGACCCATCGTAAGAATCCATTCCGGTTATGTTGGCTATAATCTTCAAGATAAAATTCTTTGACCATCTCCTTTCTAGAATCACTCCAAGGAAGACTATCATATTGAGTGACACGGTTTATGATAGAGCTATCAACAATTCGCTCAAAGAATGATATCAAAAGATCTTCGGGAAGACCAAAAATCATAGCTTGCTCTTCAAACAAATCTAAGTAGCTTGTAATGTTGATGCCATTGAATTTTCCCTTCTCTGTCAACATAGAAGAGACTATTCTTTGGCCTTGTTTCTCAACAATAAGGGATTTCAATCCTTCATCCATCTTATAGGAATAAGCAAGTGATGCACGATGTTCTATATCTCTCACAAATGCATTTACTTACGACGAAGATGTGCATGATATTGTGAGAAATCTAATGCAACACTCAAGAATGAAGAATGTTGTGGAAGGTCAAGCTAAGCATTTTAGTGGTCAAAGGTGGTCTGCACGACACTCTCACCATAGAGTTCAACCAAATGTTACACATAAGAGGATAGGTCCCACTTCATTGACCCTATGTCTTTCTAGGATCGTTCGTTTTTTTCTAAAAGAGTCTAAGACACATAAAGCCAACTCTAACTCACTCACATGCTCCACTGAGGGTGAGCAAAGAAAGAGATACTAGGTTTATGAGCCTATCCTAGAGAGGAAGTCTAAAAATTGAATCTAGGAACTATGCTCTTACTAGCCCACCTTGGATCCTCACACGATCAACTAAGGGTGATCATCTCAAGGAAACCATGTGCTATCAAGGGCCCTATGGATGCCTAACAATGATGCTCTAGGAGTTTGGACGAGGGTTTATATAGTTTTTGGAATGAATTTGGGCCCTTGTATCTAGAGAAATCAACTCTCAACCCTAAGGTTAACTTCTTTTGATTACAACCATTGGATTTATCAAATGAATGGTTAGGATTGGTTATTTGTATGATATCTAGGGCAAAGGGGAGGAAAATAGGCGCCGTCATTCTCCACCATTGTACCTGGGGCTGATGTGGACCGTCAGATCAGTGCTGACATCAATTTGGATAAGATAAGCCATTATTTTTGGAGAAACTTTGCATTATTGATTTTTGATCATCAAAAGAAGCTTATCCAATGAAAAAAATCGTGGATCCTCCTTGCTTTATGCTTTAGTGCATCTCCACCCTTGAATATGATCTCATCTTGATGGTACAACATGGTTCAATCATTGTTTGCCATGTGGTAGCCCTTCAAGCCTTCAATTTTCTTATTCTAGAAAACAATGGTGACCTTGAAAATTTGATTTTGTGCTCTTTGACCCTTCAAATATCCTTTGATGAAGATAAAAATTTGCAGGGCTATGTTTTGAAAGGCTTCCTTTAGGAATATGCAGAAAACCCTCGCATCTGAATCTCCCTTGTACAAACTTGACTACATTTGGAAGCTTGCAAGGTGGCATTAAGGTGTCTAGGAAGCTTTGATATGCGTGAAACTTTGTAGAAATATTGTGTACCTAAGATCCAACCTAGGGACTTGTAGAGAAAGAGACTATACCTCGATCCCACTCAAGTGAATATAGTGGGGATTCATGCTTTAATTATCAATCCGATGAGCATCAAAACCTAGATGAGTGTATGAGGACATGGATTCACATGATGATCAATGCAAATATGCTTTCCAAAGAGTGAAAACAAGGCAAAGACTAAACAAAAAAAGGTTCAACTATCAGTCATGGTGTCACGATACTTGGTGCAGCAGCCAATAGTAAATTGAGCTTTTCTCTCAACTTTGAACTCCAAATATAGTGAATAGCATATGCATTTTGAAGCTCTCAAGAAAACGCATCCAATGGTGGTATTTTCACTCAATTCTAACGCTTGTACTTCAAGTTATGAGCAAAATACTGAGTCATGGGAATGACCTTCCTACACTTCAGCACTTTTTACACTTCACACACACCTTAACAACAGCAATTCAAGGATAGACAACACTTCCTAACACTCTTTTCAAGCAATACACAAACATACAAGCTTACAAAGAAGATGATACAGAGAGGAGAAGACACAAATTCGAATTTCTGTGCTCTTGATTCTCACAATGGCCAAAAGTCTTTACAAAGAGTCACAAATTGACTTATATACATGTGCCCTAAAAATGGTCCTTTCACATAAGAGACCGGCACTTTATTCACTAAAAGACGAATTTCCTAATAATTTACATGGGTAAGCTTCTAATCTTCTATGGGGATGCATCTAGAGGACTCCTCGAGTGCATTTACAACGGAAAATATGTTACAAGAACGGCTATAATACAAAAATGGAGTGCCAAAATCGGAAAAATTTTGGGGTCCATCTTTTTCTCTACCTTGTGCTCTTTTTGCTCCGCAACACTCTCCCCCTCTTCGTCTCTGTCATCCCTTGAAAGGCTTTGCTTTTTGTCTGCTCCTTGTCTCAGGCTCTTTCATATGTGAGGTAGGCTGTGTTAAGTCGCGTTGCCATGCACGCCACCAATGGCTAAGAATGTGCTATTCTTAGTTACCCTCTTCAACTTTTTAGCCTCCACCTCTTTCTAACTTTTGGTCTTTTGATTTGTCCTGGTTGCACACATCTGACCCTGTTGTATTGTTCTAAGCCTGTTTACTTTGTTGACAACGCATGCTATTAGCAGAAGGATTATTACCTGCCAAATATTGTCCTGCACTTCTTCATGGATACTTTCCTGGCCCTGGTTCCTCCTTCCAACTATGTGCTTTTCCTTGATATGTGCCCCTGCGGGGCTCTGTGCAGAGATGGGTGTTGCGCCCCTACGGGGCTTCTTGTAGAGATATGTCTTCAAATATTCTCTTTTTAGTGAAGCTTCTTTCGTTGTCTTCTTCTTTTCTTCTTTTTGCTTGATTCTCTTGCAACACTGCCCCCCTCCTGAACTCTGTCCTCCCCGACAGGCTTTGGAAGTCGACGGGAGTATGTTGTATACACTTTTTGCTCTGTTTCGTTAAGCAAATTCTCTTCACATATCATTAATTGCTTCCACTGTTCTGCTTTCACTCCATCTTTAAAAAGATTTCTGAATCGATTTCAAAAAATCCTGTGAAAAAGGCTTGTTTGAAGGTTTACATATATGTACTTGGCAAAAACATGAGTCTGGAATAATAAGCCATCATGGTAGGGTGGCTAGGCATAACAGAAAAATAAAAAACGAGAATGTATGTTCCCTGATTAATGCCAATGAAATTCCAAAATGTATATGCCGCGTGTTTGAAGACCTTCAATACTGTAAGTATCATACTGAATATTTTATTCGTCATTTTGATAGTTAAATCGGGTACTGTGGCATCATTCTACAGCCAAAATTCAATGGTTTTGATCATGTAATCCTCCGTAGGTAGATAGTTATGTGGTGGACTTGGAAGCAGTGGATAGTTTAGCCACTGTTTATTGATCACACCATTCTTTTGCATATCCAAAAATTCTCGTGCTTCTCTGCGCCGTGGTGTTGGACAAAAAGAAAGATTTACCTGTAGTAAATATGGTGCCGCTTGCCAGTGCACCCGTAATGTAGGATGTTTCTCCAAAACTTTTCTCCTCCAAATAGGCTGTACAGCTTCAAATTCTTCTTGAGTATAGTTGAACGTATCATTTTTGAACTGTAGCTGTTCGTATGGATTTTTCTGTGTGATCTTCTTGATGTATTGTCTTGTTTTCTCTTTCAACAATCCGTACAGAATGTTGAAAGGCTTCAAGATCGTCTCCAAATCTTTACCTTTAATCTTTTCTTCTTTCATGACTTTGATGACTTCATTTTCAAAATTTTCTGTCAACTGGGACACCAATAGTGCCCGTTCCTTCTGACCTATTTCTGTAGTGTATGGCATTGGATGATCATCATGTGGTTCTGCCACCTGCTCTTTTATTGGAGAATTATAAATCGGGGGAGATAGAGGACATAACTCTACCTCGTTAGTAGGATTTTCTTTTGTTGGCTCTACTGGTGTCCCGATTGATGCCTTCTCTTCTACTTTGGTTTGTAATTGTGCTATGCGTTCAGTCTTCTCTTTAATTTCTTGCATAGCTACTCTGAGTGCTTCTTTTGCTGCAAGCAGTTCAGTTCCAATTTCTGCTACATTATCCATGTTTTCACTGTAACTTGTTGCAAGTTTTCCATGGGCCATATTCAACTGCTTTTTTAGCTCATTTGTTTCTTGAACGTACTTATGTTCCCATTTTTCTCTCAATGCTTGCTCTTGTTTCAGCAAATCTGCATATTTCTCAATTTGAGCTCTCAATTCTTTTTGGTCAATATCTGTAGTCTCTTGTTCTTCGATAGGTTGATCATATAGTAATGACTTCATCAATTCTTTATTGCGTTCGCGTAAGCTATCATTTTCTTCCATGTATACCTTCAATTGTGTCTCTAGCAAGTTGCTTCGAGCTTTCATTCTCTCATTATCTGCTTCGCTGGCTTCATGTTGTCTTTGTAAATCCGTTAATTGTGCCTGGAGTTGATGATGCTCTTCCATCAATACATCACATTATGCCTTGACTGCTGTTATTTCCATATTCTTAGCTGAAATATCTTGTTGGGCTTGGATGAGCTGTGCGGACAGTTGTTCACTCATGATTTGAAACTGATTCTTTTCCCTCATGGCATTGTCGTAATCCGCATCTGTTTCCATCATTTGCTGTTGCGTCTCCATGGCCGTTTGTATCATCTGCTTGACAATAGGTTTTAATAAAGTAACATCCACATTTAACCATGTGGTAGGGATACTAGGTTCGGCTCATGTTGTCACATCTTTCCCTTGTGCCATGTGTAAGGTAGTATCATGGGGCTGCCTAATATGAAGTTGGATCCTTGGCTCAGCCTCCATGTGGTCAATCTTACCTTGAGGTGTATCATCAGACACTTCAATCACAAATTTCTCCTTATTTGGTTGTCGGCCTGAGTCTTGGTTCGTTGGAGTTTGGATTTCCTCTTTGATAGGTAGTTTTGCATCTGTATTAGTTATTGGTGCCTCCTTCATGCTGATCTTTGACTTATGATTCAATTGAATGACGTGCTCTCGTTCAGTGGGTTCTTGGCTCTTTGCCTGTTCTTATTGGTTGTCTAGCGTGACTTCGACTTGATTGATCTCTGTCCATTCTTCATTGTGAGTTTTTGTCCTTATATCAGTATCCAGGGTGTCTTTTTCGCGACTAGATTCTGCATCAGAGCTCAAATCTTCTAAACCTAATTCTTTGTATCTGGCCACTTGTTGAGGGGTCTGTTCTTTATCTTTCTGTCTCCTTTCTATGCTTGCCTTCCTGTAATGATGAGCTTGGATATTCAAATTCACTTGCCCCCGCATATACTGATGTGTTTCTTCTAGGGCAGCAGAGAGATCCCTTTTCGTAATTGGTTGTTGGGTCCCAGGAATCTTTGGCAATGTATGTGTTCTCTTTGATTGGGGTGTAGCCTGGGCTTCTTCCTCTCTAAGGAGCTTTGTACCCCTCATTGGTTTCTTTGAACTGGTTCCTACTTCCTCAATAGGGATGGCTGTTTTCTTTTTCTTTGGGACTGTCGCTGATTCGGCATATTTGGCTAACTCTGTTGAGGTTGGCATCACGCGCAAGCAGTTCTTTATATCCAGTGCCTCATAAATAAGGAGGGTCAAGGCCGAACTACCATTTAGAAACTTTTTCTGACCCCACTTCTTTTTTGCTTCAAATAGGCAGTCTTGAACATATGGAGTTAGGTTTACTTTATTTCCGACTTGCCTCATAGCATGTGATAGTAGTTGCACTACAAGCTTTTGAGGAGCTGTATATCGATGCATGCTTGGAAAACAAAAGTGTTGGTGCAGTAAGCGAACAACGTCTTCAATATCCGTTCTATTGATTTCCAAAAAGGATCTCTTTTTTGGATCATGACATTCATCTTTGATATTCGTGATTCCCTCTTGGTTCCGTCCCAAAGCTTTGTTAATCAACTCATGAGTGAATTGAATTGTTTTCCATGTACCCACTTTGTCAAGTACTCTTGCTTCAGGGACTGATACCTTATTTGATGCTGACTCGAGTGTATTCATTACTTGCGTACATCTCTGAAAATCTGGCAGATATATAGGCATTCTTAGAAATGCATCCATCCCTGCTTGTGTCCAGACATCGTTCATGCGCGGTAATCCTTGTACAATAGTCTTGAAATCTTGCGACATGATAGGGAAGTAGTGATCCCTATCCATAATCTTGATGGTTGCCATGAAAATGAGTTCCGATACTGGTTGGTCATCTAGAAACCAATGACCTCTCGCTTTCGTTATTGATTCCAAAGGAAGAAGCTGGACCTCTTCGTCTTGCGTAGCTTCAGAATTGGAAGATGCCATCTGCACTCAATATAGAACAGTAATTAGTGGCCAAATGGTATCTAGAATCATCCTTCCTTTATCCTTCATTAGAGTGGCAATCCTCCGCGTGAATGGTGTCGTCCCTTCCCAGTGAGTGTGAGAAAGGTAATACCTGGGATTTTTTCATATTTTTAGATATTTATATGTTTTTGTCTGAAAGAAAGACAGAATAGTTAGTCCATAGTCGAAGCGGTTATTACTTTTTTAGTGATTTTCTTAAAGTATGTATAAGTGCTCTCCTATTTTCCAAGAGGAAAATGTGCTTTACTATCCTGAAATAGAAGAATACTGTGCCGAATGCTTGGCCTTGTAACGTGGCCCTATCATGCATACTTTGGATTCTGGTAACTCCACATGTGTTCAACTCGAATTAGTTGGTTGATGCCTACAGCTAGTCTTGCCTTTCGGCATCCAGATCTGCTTTCCACTGTTGGGGCAGATTGTGTTCCTAACATTCCTCGTGAGTGTGGTGCTTCTCATGTTTTGGATTTGGTGCGTCTGCTTCTGAACTCCTTGAATGATTTTCATTGCATCCCCAGACTCCTACTTCATCCTGTAATTGTTCATTTTTGGTTGTTTTGCCTTTAGACCTGTAAGCCGCCGGATTGGCATTTGTAATTCTCTACTTTTCGTATTCCGCACGAACCGAAAGGTCGTTGCGAAGAGTTGCAACTTCTTATAAAGCAATGAAAGGATGCTCTGGTAACGATCAGGAGAATCGCCAGACTGTCTGTCTGGGCGATTACATTCTGTGACGTTGCCATAGTGCATTGTTTGAGAAACTTGAGTAGTACTGTGTTTTCGTCTTTGTTGATTACATTAACTTGCGGATTAGTCCAGTTCCATTAAGTTATGGTAATGAAGTCTGTATTACGGTAATTAATAACTCTCGCACGGCGTATTGAGAGAGTATTAACCCGAGTATGATAAGTAAGTATGTGAGAGAACGAACCAAAGTCTTGATAGTAACTCGTATTAACAGAGATTTTAACATTAATGTACTGTGATGTGAGTGAATTAATTTGGGAAAATCAAGTATAGGGCCTCTGATTATCAGACCCCTTCCACTCCCGAGAACCTGAAAGAGCTTAAACGCGCCTGTGATGGCAACGCACGTTTAACACTAGCGCCGTATGTGGGAAGGTGGCAACAGAGTGTTACAAATTGATTGTGGGAAGGTGACCATAGATTGTGAATCGACTGTAAGGTAGAGTAGTACGCAAGTGTTGCAAAGGTGATACATGCCGGTTACTCGGTGCGGCGAGTCATATCCGAAGTACAGGAGAGATCGACAGCCTTGGGCGGTACCAAATTTGTTAGGGATACCCCCAGGAGGCAAAAGCACAGATCGGTTAAACCCAGTCGTCGAAGAAGTAGAGCACTGTAGCAGTGATTCCGGTAGCATTCCGATAGAACATACTGCAATTCTGGTAGATTTAGGTGTAATTTCGACACAGTCTGTAGAAGATACAATAACTTCAGAGTCTACAGGAACGTAGTGTGCAGTTGACCCGACACCGTCTGGTCAAGATTCAAACCTCTCTAAGGATAGAGGTGTGTTATCCAGAGAGACCATTGTTGGTGAAAGAATATCCTGGGTTGGGGAAAGTTCGACTAATTCCAGTGACAGTTCGGTCCGAGTTGTAGGGAATTTACAATTTTCTGGTGACAGTGTTATACTTCCTGGTGAATCTTCATTGCGGACACCATTGCTCGGGGTAAGTGTGCCTACGTTTGATACCAGAGAAGAGGATAGGCTATTCGAATTGGAAATCCCGTAAGAGGCTGAATGCTATTTTCAAGTCGGAAGGTGAGCAGTCTGATGATACAGAATCTGAAGGACCGGAAACACCAACTCATAACTCAGGAGATAGTAACAGTACCACTACTAGCATCATGAGTGGACAACAACAACAGCAACAACAGCAGCAGCAGCAATAGCAACCGCCACTTCCACTTCGACCTGTTCCAACAGGGGTAACATACACCAAGTTCGGTGGATTGCAAGGTGAGGACCCTGATGCCCATGTACGTACCTTTGAGATAAGTTATGCCGTACTAAACCATCAACCTGATCCGGCGTACAAGGCCATTGTATTCCAGTCTACATTAGTCAATGAAGCAGCTAGGTGGTTAACAGAGCATGATATCAACCATTTGGCACCTATGAAGCGGTAAGGGATGCGTTTTTGCAGAGGTTCCGGTTGAAGAAGAACCCTACCAAAATTTTCGATTACTTGCAGAACAATAGACAGAAGCTGCATCAGACTGTGCAGGAATATGCCACATTATTTAGAACTCATTTAAGACAATTGCCTCCGGCACATGCTAATTTACCGGATGATGTCATAACCTAGTAGTTCCTTAATCGTTTGACCCCACACCTTAAACAAATCATGATCATCTGATGTGTGGGTGCTATGACACTGGATGTTGTCATAGTGATGGCCCTACGGCATACCAGTGCTACCTGTGCCCTTAATCAGATGTATTGTGCTATTTGCAATACCACCGGACATTCCACCAAAAATTGTGCATATAACGCCAAAGTGCAGGGACATGCAACTGTAAATGCCATTATACAAGAACCAGTGCAGCCAGCCACTCACTACGTGCCACCGTAGATGCGAAACAATCAACAACAAGGATACCGAAATTACCGGGGACAACGGAATACCAACTTCAATGCAAATCGATGGCATGCCAGTACATGAGCGGAGAATACTTCTCTACCACCACCTCGATGTCACTTTTGTGGTGAGCTTGGTCATATCCGAAGATTCTACAAGGATGCAGCCGAATATGATCAAAGAAAGAAAGAGCGTCACAACCCAATGACCAATATCGTCTATATTTCACCAGTGGAAACTCAAGCAGCAATGATTCAAACAAGATCTGGTAAACATTTGCAAACAGTAGCGGAGGTGTTTGAACTTGGCATCTGTGAACACCAAAGAATGTATAACAAGGCTAGCCAATGGACCACCAAAGAGCCTACGGTGTTCCTGATCCAGTTCCAATGACACAGGTTCCCCTGCCAAAGGTAGGAGCGCAGGAACAAGATTGTACCCTAGTAATAGGAGAATCATCATCGGAACCAGTGAAGAGCGCAATTCCAATAGACCAGGTATGCGATATTCTCTCGAAGGTACTAAATTCAATGTCAATGGACAACTTTCACAGGCTATCAAACTGAAACGATCCATCAGGCAAGGTTGCCCATTGGCCTCGCTGCTCTTTGCCATCGCCAGTGAAGGGCTGAGCCGGCTTGTGGAGCAACAGATGGAGCTTGGTCACATAAGAGGCATCACTTTTCCACAAAACTTTGGGCAAATGACCATGAGGCTATTTGCGGATGACACAAATGCCTTTGTTCACAATGATGATACCACCTTAGAAACCTTTTAGTGGTGCCTCGACACGTTTTGTGAGGCCTCTGGTTCCATAATTAACCATACCAAGACTTCATTTAGGGCTATCAAAGGGAATCAACCCAATCTCCTCACTGTGAAAGGATTTGAAAATCATTCAATCTCGTCAGGTTGTTTGCATTCTTGGTATCCCATTGGATTCACTGTTACTCTGGAACAAATGTCGGCTTCAATCCTCACAAGACTTAATAATAAACTTAACTACTGGAGGCATTTGCAAATCAATCTTGCTGGTCGGGCCATGGTCATCAAAACTTTCCCCATATCCTCAATCATATACTTTCTTTCTTGTTGGAGACCAAAGAATCAAGATTTAGCGAAATTAGAAAGTACTTGCAGGAACTTTCTCTGGACTAGTGACCATAACAGGAGGGGAGTGCCTAAAACCAAATGGTCCATATGCACTAGCCGAAAGGAGAATGGAGGTCTGGGTATTATGGCCATTGGTAGTATGGTCAATAAACTTGCGGCTAAGTGGATGATTAAGGTGTGGTGCAATAGAGATTCCTCTTGGGCCACATTAATTTTCAGAAACACAAACGCGATTACTTTAGTAGGATACCCGGGATGGAAAAACCTCAACATCCTCACCCTCCTATTCTCTCCGATTCCAGTCTCACCCAAAGCATCCATCTTGGTTAGATCCTTGTGGTCGAGCTGGAACACATTCAAACCTCACATTAGAATCAATGAAGATTGGAAGTGGGCTGTAGGTATAAGACAAAACAACTATATTTGGTTCCCGATCCAAGGCATGAGAAACGTGGATCCCTGAAATGTCTTGAGTGCCAAGAGACTTTGGAACAAGGGATTCAAACAATGGAAGCACCTGTGGAAATAGGACATGAACAGATGGGTGGACTTTGAGGACCTTGACCCTACTACTATGGTCACGTATGATGTTTTACTAAGCAGATGCCATGCTTGGGACCGATCTAAAATCCGACTACTTATGGGACAGGATTCTCCAAACCCAATGCGCCTTAAATGGTATAATGGTAATCACCTCTCCAAGCTTCCATACATCAAATCTTGCAATGACATTCACATCAGTCTCAACAAGAAATGGTGTCTCAACTAGACGCGACTCCGATGGGATATGCAATTTATGTCTATCTGGCACCCTCTCATTGAAAACAAAAAGTCGATTCTCCTATGGCAAATCCTACACCGTTGAATATGGACCAATGCAAAAGCTAACAAGATATGTGGGGTCCCACCCTGGTGCAAGCGATGTTGCCATAGCAAAGAGGATATAGGTCACTTGTTCTTTGCTTGCCCTAAATCCCTACGGTTATGGAGGGTCCTTGGTTGTTCTCTGGGACTCCAAGAACAAATCAATTGGAAGCAAGCCCTCATTGGTGAAGCGATCGGTTGCTCGGTGACATTGTGGAATGCGATTAGGGGAGAGCTCCTTTGGAAGATTTGGCGAGAAAGATGTGCTCAAAACTTTGGCAATAGCCCCAAGGAGTGTTCGATCGAGAAGTCCCTTTTCCTTCTCGGCAAAAGAATTGCTAACTATAAGAAACCTCCCCCCCCCCTTCAGGCATGACAAAGAGCTAAAGTATGTCAACAATAAGCTTAAAACCAAGTGGGCTCCACATGATGGGGATGCAAGGTTTATCAACTTCCTCAATAACACTATGTAATCATTGCAAGGCCTACCACAAAGACTATGGCAAATTATTAGAATGAAAATTAGTCATAAAAAATACTTCAATTGGAAGCCTACTATGCCGGGTGAAGCGTGTGGTTGCTCCGCGACTCTCCGAAATGCTGGAAGCTCTAGTCGATTGAGTATTCACTATTCCTCCTTGGCAAGAGGATTGCTAATTGTAAGAAACCGCCCCCCCTTTTTTTAGGAGTCATCAAGTATTCCTTTTGATCAAGAACACACTTTACCCATGTGGGCCCCACTTGTGGGTGATTAACCTTTTTCTTGTAAACTCAGCTACACTCTGTAAAATCTTTCCTTGCTCTATGGGATTCGGGGGGTCCCGTGGGCACTAGTACCCTTCTTTTGTATTTTTCCTTTATTTAATTCAAGTCCAGGAGAGTAGGCTAAGGCCGAAATTCCTTTATTTAAAAAAACAAAATTGGGAAGCCATTAGTGAAGGGTATATAATTGCTACCATGTATCACTATCCTCTGAGCTTTCTTTCCAATCAACTAGACAATCTTTATGAAGGAAACTCCTAACGCATTTCTCTTGCGTGCATAATATGATCTTAGGCTCATGTGGAATGGATTTTCCACTACCTCACTATCTCGAATGAGGTTGTTAGATTCACCTAGCATTTTCTCCAACTAACAAGAAACGTTGTAAGGACCTCTCTATTGTCTAGACATTGGAGGTGATAAGTCATCTCTCTTCTCCTCTTAATTATTGGGAAAGGTCCAAAGTTCATAGAAGATCATTTTTGAAAAAGGACCCATCTTCATGGTTTCAAACCTAGATGGAACTCTAAGACAAAATTGTTCTTCTACCTCAAAGTGGATGTATCACTTTTGTGGGTCAACATGGGTTCAATCGATGTAATGAGCTCTCCTAATGTTGTCCGTAGAAATCATAAGCATATCATTCATCTCTTGGAATAAGTTCTTTGGAGCAAGGACCTTCTCATTTTTTAATCCTACTGTGTAACAAGATCTTGATTAAAACATGTACATAAGCATAAATGGACTATGCCTAGTGTAAGAGTGCTTGTGACTATTATATAAAAGATCTACCATAGGTAAGTACTCTTCCCCATTATGTTTCATTGCATTCACATATGCCTGAAGCATATGCTCTAGGATTGGGTTAACCATTGTGGAGGTGATCACAATCCGGGTGGATCGGGTCCAGTCGGGGCACACACAGAGTGTATGAAGCTCCTGAGTGTTGGAAGGTTTATGTAATACAAAATGTGAAGGTGAAGATGAACTTGGGTATGGGGAGAACAGATGTCATGATTTGATTATGGAAAAGGGAACATATGAATGCAAGATAAACGCATGAACATGAATGAGGAGGACAAAAGAAACCATTCACATGAATCAATTTGGAAAGGAAGAATGGTCCAAAAATATGGGGCTTCCTATACACTTTCCAAATTTAATTCATGCATAGATTCTTATGGATGGAATGTATGCATGATGAGAAAAAGAAAAAAAGAAAACCACACACATGAATGAGTTTGGAAAGGAAGAATGTCCAAGAATGGAGCTTCTTGTACACTTTCAAAACTAAATCAAATGCATGGGTGTTTGTGGGTGGTATGAATGCATGTGGGTCATGATTTAGGAATGAATAGAAAATTATTCTCTCAACCTTAATGGATCATCCTCACTGGTTCAACACAATACGGTGGAGCCTTCTCACATATAGAAAGAGTTAGAAGATGACATGTAAAAAAACATATAAGAGATTAAGAGACAAGAAACAAGAGACATGAAATAGAAGATATTGTTATGACATACATATACATGAATGTTGTGAAAGCATCAAGATAAGCATTCCACTGGGCAAAGGTGGTCCGCACGACCCTCTCACTATGAGAGTTCAACCGAATGCCACACGTAAAAGGATACGTTCCACTTCATTGACCCTATGTCTTTCAAGGATCATAATGTGTTTCTCAAGAAGTCTAAGACTCAATAAACTAGCTCTAACTAACTCACACACTCCACTGAGGGTGAGCAAAGAAAGAGAAATTGGGTTTATGAGCCTATCCTAGAGTGGAAGTCTAAATTAAAATTGAATGTAGGAACTATGCTATTACTAGCCCACCTTGGATCCTCACACGCTCAACTAAGGGTGATCCTCTCAAGGAAACCATGTGCTAGCAAGGGCCCTATGGATGCCTAACAATGATGTTCTAGGAGTGTGGAGGGGGGTTTATATAGTTTTTTGAATGAATTTGAGCCCTTGGATCTAGGGAAATCAACTCTCAACCCTAAGATTAACTGGTTTTCATTACAACCATTAGATTTATCAACTTGATGGCTAAGATTGGCTCTTTACATGATATCTAGGGCAAAGGGGGGGAGGGGGGGGGGGGATAGGTGCCTTCATTCTCCACCATTGGATTTGGGGCTGATCTGGACGGTCGGATCAGTGCTGACATCAATTTGGATGAGATAAGCTACTATTTTTTAAGAATTTTTGCATTATTGATCTTTGATCATAAAAAAAGCTTATCCAATGAAAACAACTCATGGATCCTCCTTGCTTTATGCTTTATTGCATCTCCACCCTTGAATGTGAGCTCATCCTGACCATACAACATGGTTCAATCATTGTTTTCCATCAGGCAGCCCTTCAATTTTCTTATTTTAGGAAACTAGAATGACCTTGAAAACTAGTTTTTGTGCTCTTTGACCCTTCAAATATCCTTTGATGGAGATGAAAATTTATAGAGCTATGTTTTGAAATGTCTTCTTTTATATGCAGAAAAAACTCCCAGCTCAATCTCCCTTATGCAAGTTTGACTACATCTCGAAGCGTGCAAGGTGGCATTAAGGTATCTAGGAAACTTTGTCAGCCTTGAACGTTTTTACAAATATGTAGCAACATGTCATATTTATACATGCCAAACCATATGGCTAAAAAAAATTCCTATATAAGATTTTGTAGGGTCTAAGCTGAGAAAATACTTTTTTTACAAAATGCATATGGCATATCAATGTGCTCAAAAATCCATTTACATGTGAATTTGAGGCTATAGACTACCTTTGATAGTATTTAAAAGTATATGAAGCTTCATGTGATTTGGAGACATTAAAATGTTTACCCTAATTTCCAAAGTTTGACCAGCTTTGACCGCTACCCTCGATTTGCTTGATTTCTTCCAAAGTTTGTATGTGAACTCCGTTTGACATCTTTGATTGATCTTGGAATTCTCATGGAATTGTGGCTACCTTCACCTAATGTGTTTCGTGTAGACCTTCATGAGTGAGAGAGGAGACAAAATCAAGACGACACTCGCCCCCATTGAACTTGCAATTCCTTCGAAAGCACCACTCTAGTATCTGTGAAAATCAAAATGTTCCAGACATCAAATTCTTTTGTAGCCAACATTAGCAACATGGAAAAAAGAAATTGATCATATGCATGAATAAGGCAAAGTGAGATGAAGCAAAATTTGCATGAGAGAAAGAATTGAAACATGCACCATGAATATGCATGAACAAATATACATGAAAATGATCAGGCAACATTGACAACATGTAAAGAAAGAAAACAAACAAGCATCAATATGAAGTGGAAGTGAATATATTGAGTTAGTTAAGGCATCAGTTCCTCTCATCTTGAAGAAGAATTTGATCATTTTTCATAAATCAATCTACCTTAAATATGATTATAAACGAAGATTTAGGATTTTCAAAAGATATCCATCATCTTTAGCTTATTTTAAATCAACTTCTTTCCTACATAAATACGAATATACTCTTTCTCTAATAACATGCAAGGAAATCTAACTAAACTCCAGTAATGCATAAATGTACCTATATAGCATGTGATTTATTATACTAAGCCTCCTTAGCTTCCTTTGGTTTGGTCTCTATTTTTTTATTCATGATGATTCAGTGACTTTATGGTTACAATCACTATTTTTGGGATGGAAGAAAGTGTAAACTTCTTGATAACATGTAGCAACCTTTTTTCTAATGACAGGGAATAAAGAAACCACGATACAAGGTACAACCATTTTTGATCATGGAGAACAATAGTTTAAACTCCGATACAAGTGTTGTGAGGTGGACTAAGGATGTAGAAAGATGCAATAGAAGGAGCGAATACTTGAACAATTATGGTTTCGATACAAGATATATGCATGTTTATATGTGAAAGTCATATCACCAAAGTAAACCTCCAAGTCTACATGCCCTATCTCTCCATAATCCTAGATTATAATCAATTACTTAGTAGATAAATTACTACTTAAGATACAATTTTACACAAGTAGAGAAATCATCATTTGCCCTTTTCACTCAAGTGATGTGGATATGCAATGTAATCCAAAGATTGAAAAAGAAACATGCATGAAATGAAATTGCAAACAAGCAAGAGTGGGAAAAAAAGTGAACTTGAAAAAAAAAACCAAAGCAACATGAACTTGATTTAAATATATATATATATATATATATATATATATATATATATATATATATATATATATATATATATATATATATATATATATATATATATATATATATATATATATATATATATATATATATAATTCTTCTTCTTTTTTAATCATGGATACTCCTCTTTATGAATTGGCCTCATTGTTGTCATCTTCTTCAATGTCCTCATCCAAAATGTACTCATCATTATCACGTTTCTTGGCCCAAACCACGATTGAGTGAGCTTTTTATGTGCATCATATTGAGAGTCAAATGTACTATCATAAATGAGCACCCAATCTCCTACTTCAATCTGCTTAGCATGCAGTCAATGAGTTTTATCAAAATAGTGTTTGTTCTTCAGTCTAGATTCTCTTAGTTTCTCAACGGCATCATGAAGTCTTAATTTACCTTGTTCTAATTGTTTAATAAGCAAACTCAAAAAATCATTAGTAGACATGTTTTCAAACCAAGGCAAATTTGACCATGCAAAAATATGAGACCGAATTGGAAAGAACGGTTTTTGACAGTACATGAATTCAATAGGCATATATGCAGTGGTAGATATGCACATCATTCTATCTGCCCAAAGTGCAAAAAGGTAAGAATCTAGGCCATTTTTTGATGTAACCATTACATGCTTTAGATATGGCTTTTACAAAAGGTGGATGCCCTCTCTCTATTTTACCATTAGCCCCTAGATTATATGTAGTGTTGAGAGACAAATGAGCACCATGATGTTCAAAGAACTCTTTAGCTTCTCTTGCATTTAACTCTCCACGATAGGCAACTACTTTCTCTATGTACTCAAAGCGGCTTATGAAATCTTCAAGAAAGAATTTCCAAACATTGTAAGTAGTCTTAGATTGGAGCGCACGTTGTCGTAGAGGGGTGTGAAGGGAGGCTGACGTTCATCTACAAGAATCATGCTAACCTAACCGTGTGATTACACGCAGGGTGCTTCTAAGTATGCCTAGGGCCTTCGGTTGATTTTTCAGTTTAGGTGTGATAAAAACCTATATGTTTCTAATATATGGGAGTGCAAATTAAGAACTAATTATTTAGACTAAGGACCGTAAGGACGAGCGTTTCTATAATGTTCTATAGCTTTTAATTGATAAGACATAACTAAGTTCTCGTTTGTAATTTTATCTTTAACAAAGTCAACTTCTTCGTTCTCAATTTGATTTGAGTTAGGTTTTCTAACTAAATTAGGTGGGAATAAGTCTTTCTTGTCCCCCGGTTCTGGCAAAACTATGGTATTTAAAGGTAAAATTCTAGAAAGAAGACGATCGTAATCTAACGTGTGTAAAGTTTCGTTAACTACTTTATCTTTAATAAGTTCAACTTCTATATTTTTGTTATTATTTGAACTATCAATTGAAGATGGAAGTAATGTTCCTATTATTAAGTTTTCTAATTCTTGATTCTTAATATCAGAATCGTTTGTAGATACTAGTTTAGAACTACTTGTAGATCCTATCTCTTGACATACGAAATAAAAAAGTAAAGATCTCAATTAATTTTCAGAGAAACAGTATGGAGAATTTCAAAATCAAGTTATTCAAGCCTATACAAATCTTAATTATATCGAAAAGTGGAAGTGCTAGAAATCTTTAGGATTTAAGCCTATACAAAAGCTAATACAATTCTCTTTATAGATAATCCTATACAAATTAATAAACAATCTTCAAATATCGTAATTTTGTGATCTTGAAATCTCGTATGCTTGTGTTCTCGTATGCTCCTTTGCAATCTCTTCAATGATCTGCAGGAAGCGATTAAGAAAGAAACATAAGTATGTTTTTAATTAGCATAAAACATTCATTAATTTAGCATTTATAGCTTAAACCTATACTATATAAAGACTTCTAGCTACCTAACGTTCATACATTTGAAGACATCTATGCAAACACACATTTATTTACATGCAAACATGCATTAATTAACTTATATCTAATATGTATTCACTAACTTATGTTTAACATGCATTAGCATATACATGCATTATTTTACATTCTTACATGCATGCTTACCTACCTTAACATACACATGCATACACACACATTTATGAACATGCACTTACTTCTAATATGCATGCACTTACTAACATTTAATCATGCAAATATCATATATATGTGCTAACATATAATATGCTTACTTTACCTCTTATGCATTCATACATATATATATGTATACATACATTACATATGCATAAGCATACATGCATACATACTCATCAAATGTATACCACACATGCATACTACACATGCTTACACTTATGCACACATACATATCTACACATGCATTCTTACATCACATGCACTCTACTCGCTAACATATATATGCATTCATTCACTTCACATGCATACATGCAAACATAAACATTCACATGCATACATATGTACTTACACTAATATGCAGGTGCACTTATCATACTTATGCATTCATCACAATATATGCATCACATACTATACATTCATATGCATTCATTTACTTATGCACACACATGCATACATACATTCATGCACACTCATATATGCTCACACTTATGCACACATATGCAATCACTCTCTCACTCTTTTTGCAACAAAAAAAACCATTTGTTGGATCCATAAACACTTGAAATCAACTACATGAATAGTGCTATCAGAAGTCAATTTCCATAATTTTGCTTTCTTTGGAAGTGTGTTGAGAATGATAAGTAGAAACCCAAACAGTACTTGGAACGTTGCTATATACCTCAGGTGCACAAACATACAGAGATAATGGTTGCACGAGTAGTGAGTGCTAACTCTCCCCCCCTGTTCTGCCTGTCTCTCACTCTCCAGGTCTTCAGGAAGCTTGGAAGGCGCTGTAGTGCCCTAATTGTGGGTGCCTCTATGCGTACATGCACAAGATAACTTGACTCGGGAATCCGGATAGGGGGAAATGCTCTCTCTGTGAACATGCCGTCATGAATTTCTCTTCTCAGGCTCTAAATTACTCTTGATATAACAGTGCAAACCAACAAATCCTCTTCAATCCCTCAACACTTCTCCGTAACGGATCAATATAAGCTCTAATTTATATTTGTGCTCTCTCTCTCTCTCTCTCTGTGGATACGTGTGATGTGTGTACGCGCGCGTCTGCGAGTAACATAGTGATAAATAGCTCTGCTATATAATTTGAGCCTACAATTCCTGCCGCTTAAATATCAACTTCCGACATCATGTGAAAAATAAGTGCTTCCAGAAGTACATTTTTATGAGCCTGCCTATGGAACTGCACTCTAATCTCAAGCAATACAGGTCCTGCGCTAGAGCCACACTCCCAACATGCAGTAATGATACAAAGTAAAAGGCTTGTTGAATCTATTCATGATACATGTATTACGTGATCACAACGCATGAATATTCACATAATACATAGTTTTGAATTGAGATATGTGTATTAATACGTACATACGTGTAACTTATAAGAGGGAATACAAAACCACATACATAAATGCTCAAAATACAACCGCACGCATGCATACGCGTACCCTAGTTCTTCAATCAAATATGCAATCCATCAAAATTTATGTGCTCATGTGTGGATAAATGTGTATCGTACTTTGAGAGAAATCTTGCACAAAAACACACAAAAACGCACACGCAGAACCGCACGCAAACATGACATCTAGATTCTACGGGCATTCTTCGATAAAAAATGCGAAGCATTAGAAATTTCCATACATAGTGAGAAATACCCCTGTAGCGAATAAAATTAATTTTTTATTTTTGTACACTAAAGATCACAGATAATAAGAAAGCGCGACTCATCTCTCTCTCTCTCTCTCTATCCTTGCACCAAAACCATGCAAACTTGTGCCACTTTTTTTTTAATGTGGAGATCCAATCAAGAGCATAATTGACTAAACACATTCGACTCTAAGCATTCTACTTTCATTCTTTTAAGTAGTAGCGCCATGTAATATAGCTGGGCTGAGTTCATTCTGAAGCTGCCTGCTACGATCGCATATACTGCACAAGTCAAAATATTGATTCCACTGTAATCATACCACATTTCATTGTTGCTGAAAGAGTTGACTGCAATCTGTACAAACCTAGGATATCTATGAAATTTCACAGGCACAGTGCATTTGCGCATCTAAGCTTGTGTGATCTCCACATCAGGCAATTTTCATTCTAAATCAACAAGAATTGACGTGACAGTGGTTGCATCAAGCTTCTCGACTCGATTTTCTGAGTGAGGAAAAAAAGCATCTCCCATCTTAAGTTCCATGTGCTTCGGAATGAAGCGTGCAAATGCAATATTTAAAAGAAACTCTAAAAGAGTGAATGAGAATGGTAATGAAGGCTTCTCCGTTGGTAAAGCTAAACATACTGCAGAGCTAAAACCTATTTCTCATATGCATGAGCACGAATCCACCGCCTTCTCTACCATGCTCTGAGCTCCGACTAAGACCATGTCCGTCTCCATCTCTCTTTGTGCATTTCCTCTCACTCTCTCTCTGCGAAACAAAGGTTGCAAGCTCTCACAGAAGATAGAGAGAACAATTGACAAACAACTAGTGTTCCGGAAAGAAACAATGCAAAAGGCGCCTCTCTCTCTCCCTCTTTCTCTCTCTCTCTCTGTAGAATTCGCCGTACCTGCAGGAAGCGATTAGGGAAAAATAACAATGAACAACATATATTTATAACTAGTTAACTGGTTAGTGTAACTAGTTAACTCTAACTAGTTACAGTTAGTTAATTGGTTAGTCTAACTAGTTAATTAACTAGTTAACTTAACTAGACTTCATGCATACTAACTATCACTAATACATATTTAGAGTTAGACTTCTAATTGTCTACGAATGAGTTTTAATTAATAATTTAGTTTAAAATATTTATATAAACTAGTATATATTATATTAAATCCTTTAGTTTTCAATTAAATTTACTATTACCTAAAATATAATAATGAGATCATATAACATATCATATAATGACGCTAATATATATAGGTTTTTAACATTATAAAAATTGATAACTGTTGTTTCTATAGAAGTTAAAATACCTCATACCCATTCACATGATTTCAAAGATATATTTGATTACATTCACATGCCTTTACAGATAAACTTGCATGGGTAGACACTTAGGATTAATATTCATGCTCTTATAATGAAGATGCACTCTTTAAATGTTATGGATACATTTATGGAACTCCATATTTATACCCATGCTTAGGTAGGTAAAATTTCATAAACACTTAGACATAGATGCACACACACATATATATATTAAGTATATATATGCAAACACATATATATGACATAAAAAGTCATTCACATACATATTCATAGGCATATAAACACATACATAAGTCAATACATTCACATAAACATAGATACACACCCCTATAAACATAGATACATACAAATGAACATTCTTAAATTTATAAATGCACATAGACATGATCTCAAAAACACATATAAAAAAAATAAAATGAAGAATAAGAGTAAGAATCAATTATCCTTTCATTCTGCATATAATTTCTTCTTTTTCCTGTAGGTACCCAAGAAAAAAATTAGTCAATTCAAACCAATGCATTATAAAAAATATGAGAGAGATATCATTTCACCAACTCCTAAGCAAAATATTTTTATGTTTCCATATGACAATTAAAGTGAGGAAATCCTTCCGACATCTGCCCCCACCAAACTTGCACATCGCCCTCGATGGGCCAACCTGTAGTTCAATAGGAAAGCAGTATCAAATTCTTTTGAAAAATATTTCTTGAACTATTTTCAAACTTATATGAAATATGCTTCTAAAGGTAAGTACATCTTCTGATAGTTAAGAAAAACCTTTTAAAATTATGCAAACTTGAATCACAAACGTTTTCGTTCAATGTATGAAATTGAAAACAAGTTTTAGAAAGTCCCATAGAATTCAATCAGACAGTTGTGGTACTTGCTCTTCTATTAACCCGTTCAAAAGTAATAAATATTTTATATAAATGGTCCATCCGTCACTCCGTAGCCACTCGCCATAAGATGCATCTAACTAATTCCTCTATAGCATAAATCCGCCTCATATTGCCCATATAGAATTTCAGAAGTGGTTTCGAGACCACAACTGAACATGATCTTTTTTTTTTCTTTTCTTTTCTTTCTTTTTCTTTTTCTTTTTTATTTTTCTTTTTCTCATCCTACAGTAGCCATTAATATACTGTTTGATGTTCTCATTTCTCTTTTCTTCTTCGCAACTTTTTTGTTCAAGGGGAAAGGCTTAACCCCTAATCAAAGCAGAGGTTCTAGAGGAATGCTATATTGGGAACTAGGATCTCATTAGCGACATGGGTTGGAAGTTAAGGTAGCCTAACTATATAAAATAAACTTACTTCTACTAGGAGTCGCAAGTCAAGTGTTCCCTCTCCTATCCTTATGAAAGCCATAGGGTCTCTAATTCTTATCCTCTCTTCATACACATCCCTACTTTAGTTTTAAATTCATTGTTTCATAATTTTAAAAAATCTTCCTTTTCTATCAAAAAGATGTACATATCTACACATGAAATGCATCAATAAAAAAAATCATAATAATAACTAAAAAATAAGTAAAGTTTAGAACTCTTTCACCTGATCTTTTATTTATTCTTCTTCATCGTCATCCTCCAAGAAGTCTTCGTCCAATTCGAATTTACTGTTTTCTCTTCTTTTAAACAGCTTGATTCTTTTCCCTGCAATCAAATCTCTTAACACAGAACCATCAAATTCACCTAATTTATATGTACCTGTTTCATAAACCGAAACAACAACGTAAGGTCCGAACCAACGTTTAGTTAGTTTCTGATGTGCATCATATTGAGTATCAAACGTACTATCATACACAAGCACCCAGTCACCACTCTCTATTGGTTTGCACTTGAAAAACCTTCAAACCTAGTACTCTTTGAGGGTTTCGAACCTTTCCTCTAGCATGTCTCCAAAGATATCCATCTTTCAAGAAGAAGGTGAAAGACTTCTTCCTGATGTTCCAGAATCGATTTGAAGACTAGCTTGGGGAAGGCTGAAACGAACTCAGATAGTTTCCTATATCTCGCCACTCTCCTTCATAATTGCACTCTCTAAATCTCTCATACATATAGATAGATGTTTCATAATTTAATAAACTAATATGATTATTTAATGCTTCATTATCATTATCGAATTTTGCTCTTGAAAGCATATCAGCAACGGTGTTATGTTTACCAGCTATATGTACAAAAGCAGGATTAATAAATTTAATATAGGCTATCCATTGAAGCATGGCTATATCCGGAGACGAACAATTATCTATTAAACCTATTAACGGAAGACAATCGGTCTCTACTATTACATTAGCGCCTATAAAGTATTCTTTATCTGTTTTTAAAGCTGTAACTAATCCCCATAATTCTCTCTTAATTTGCGGGTAATTCTTTTGAGTATCGTGAAGAATCTTTGCTCCAAAGGGAACTGCATACCTTTGCTCCTTCTCATCATCCTGCCCAATGACCCAGCCTATACCAATAGGAGTAGTGTCAATGGTTAGGATTATAGGCTTATTTCCTGTATAGTCAATACGTTTCAAAACAGGAGCATTGATAAGCAATTGCTTTAGACGCCTCATAGTTCTGGAATGCTCATCAAGTCCAAAAGAATTTCTTTCTTTTTCTCAATAAATCATAAAGCGGATTTGCTACATGAGCAAAGTGAGGGATCCAGATGACATAGAAAACACATGCACCTAGGAATCTCCTTACTTCACTTACATTGCGACATCTCTCAGAAATCCTACTAATGGCATCAACTTTTGCTGGATAGGGTCTACGACCATAATGGCCACATAAATGTCCAACTATTAGCACTTCATTAACAGCAAAAGTTGATTTCTCTAAGGAGAAAGTTAGTCCAACCTCTTCAAATCTTTCAAATATCTTTTCACAATGTGAAATATGGCTGGAAACAAACTTTCTACAACCAGATGAATCTAAACTTTCATCCTTTTCTTTTTCCACACACCCTTTTATTGGAATGTCATCAATAAAAGGCATTGTCACTTTTGGGATAAAGTCATGTAGGACCAGATTCATAGCATTCATCATGTGTGCCACAGAATTCGTTGCTCCTTGTGGTAAAGTACACATGCGTACTAAACCCAAAGGAGTCTTCATCGTGGTCACATCTCGACTCTCAATTGCTAATTGAAACTGATCGTACCCTGAATAGAGGTCTCCCATTGAATAGATAGAGTGACCGGCAAATGCCTCGGCAAACTCATCTACAATGGGTCCCGTTCCTAGATTCCTAATAGTGACTTTATTCACAGGCTGCAGGTCTTGAATAAAGCGTAGCTTCCCACTCTTTTTCGGTACCATGAACCACCTATTAGAGTATGGTGCTGAGGATGGTTCCAAGATTCTCATGGCAATCTTCTCCTTTAACAGTCTCATTAGCTCAGGTAAATGAGCCTTTGGAGCTGGAATCGGACGAAGATTCCAAGGAATATGTGGTACTGTGAAAATAATCATTGGAGCTACTAACTTTGGGTCTGCACATCCTATCTCATGTGGAAATAAAGAAAAAGCTTTACCATGACGAACTATCATCTTGGTAAACTGCTCTTTTTCAATTTGAGAAAGAAATTCATCACCAAATTTAATAATTTTCTTACTCTCATCAGTAAATATGTGACCTATCTTAGATCGATCTCTAAGAATAGGATCATTTAATACGCGACGAAGTATGTCATGACTATCTTTGGGTAAGGGTTGAGGTATAGGCTTTATTTTCTTTTCTACAGTTTTGTATTTAGTTTCTATGCTAACTTCATGTTCTAGGATAAATTCATTAATAATCTCATACTCTTGAATAGAGTTAAGAATTATCAGATTTGATTCCAAATTCTCATGAGAAACACTTTCTAGCTCTTCTAATAGAGTGGAACTTTTTGATAGTTCAATTATACTCTCAATTTTCTCGTCACTTGAAATTAATCCAGTTTTTCTGAAATATTTTTCAGTTTGTTTTCTAAATGTTTTTGTAAGGTTTTCTTTAGTAATATAACGCAAACTAGTTGTAGGAGTAAAAATTAGATAATTTTCAAATTTATGTTCATTGATAGGCGAGACATCAAAACAACGTCCACTATTCTCTTACAGTCAGTGGATCATCACATACATGACTGATCGAGTCAATGGAATTTCTTCTTAAGCTCTTTCTATTTCTAGTATGGTTTGGGCAAACCGTCATAACTTGCAAAGAATCCATCCCTAATTTGGATCGAATTCTTGCATACGCTGATCCGTCATTCATTGCTTTTGTTTCCATCCTCATTTCAGCTATAAATGGTTGTCCAAGAATCACTTCATATGAACAATTATCTTGAACAAAGAAGTGAAACTCTTCTCGAACACCACCTATCATAATAGGCACATTTGCACATGCTCCTAATAAAATTCCAGAGCCATTGTCAGCTGTTCTCATCCGCCAACTGTGCTCTTTATCAATTGGCCATCTAAATTTGTCAAAGAACTTTTTTGAAATCAGTTTTATCTCCGAGCCCGAGTCAATGAGAGCCAAATCTAAACAAGAATCTTTCTCATCCCCAATTCTAATCTTCACTTCTAGTGTGCCTCTTACCCAAAAGGTAGAATTGTACTTACTTTCACTTTTTAACATTTCTTCATCAAGTTGTATAGGTCCTAGAAAATTTCTATTTACACTACCCGTTGTAAATTCTTCATCATCCTCATAGTCACTTTCACTTAATGTAACTGCATCATTCATAGCTAAGGTTTCCTCTGCCACGTCTTGCATGTCTTCATCTTGTGGCAAAGGAAAGCGTCTTCTTCGAATAAGTCGAGTAAAACTATCCTTGAACTCCGGTTTCGCTATGGAAAACACTTGCTCAAGTTACATCGTTACTTGACTTTTTAGAAGAATGTCATTTAAAATCTCCCTAGCATCATTTTTCTTTTTGAGCTCAGAAATCATAATAGCACGTGGAGCTCTTCTACCTTTCTTCTTCCCTTTTTCTTCATTTTGCTTTTGATCCTCTTTATTTTCAGGTTTAGAGGTTTCCAATTTCTTCTGTTCTTCATGCGATTGAACATTTTCATCGGTCGGCTTTTTGCCTTCTTTTATCATTTTCCTCTTCTCTTCTTGAGATAAATTGGATTCATCAAATTGAACTTTCTTGTCAGTTTTCCTTTCATCTTCTCTTGTTTGCCTCCTAGTTACCCTCCTATCACCTTGTTCTACATCATCCTGTTGATCTTCTCGTCTCCGTTTTTCCTCAACATTAGCAATGTGAGAAAAGACAGAAGATTGATCTACAGGAGATTTCCATACGGTCTTGTACATTATCTCATCTCTAGCTCATACCAGTGCCTCTATTGAATATGGATTTTGGCTAGGCATTGAAGAAGGCCTATCCTCGACCGGCTCTAGTCTTGCAGCCGAAGTACTGGCAGTTGCATCTGAGACTGTTAAATTTTCGTAAAGCTTTTTCATTCCGCCTTTGCCCCAATTGACAGACAAAGGAAGACGTGACCTAAAGTCACACAGTCTTCTATCTATTTCAATGACTAATTGATTCGCCTTAGCACTTTTTAACTCTTCACAAGCAAATGATGCATGTTCCAGACTATCGCACCAAACACGGCACTTCACGCCAGTCCCTCTTCTCTCATTAGTTCTTTGAAAAGGTGGCTGTACAGCAACCTGAGGAGCCTGCTATGGTACTAGCTGAAAGACTGGTTGTGGTGGAACAGATTGAGGCATAACTTGTTGATTAGGCGGTGCTTGCCCTAGACTACTACCGCTAGCCCCTGGATCATTAAAGCTCATGGAGTAAACTTGTTTATTTAAATTAGCAACCTCTTTTGAAAGAGATGCCTGCATGTTCATGACATTCTCCATTTGTTTACATAGAATATCCAATTGAAATTCTATGGGAGCTTTAGTGGCACCTGCACTATTAGCCGTAGCCGTAGTAGCAGGCATTGGCATATGAACTTGCCTTATAGCAGGAGTCTCTCTAGGCTGCGAAGCATTAGGTTTAGCATACAAAATCATTTGCCTTTGCTTCATTTGAGCAACAACCTCTATCTCTTTTTTAACTTTCTCCTAGTCATGAGTTAGCCCATATCTTTTTCCTGGCTCCTCTATTCATCTTTCAATTTCAGCCCTATCTTCTGGATTAAGTATCTTAAGAAAATATATAATTACATCTGGATTTATAGCATTTCTATCATCTTCAAGAAGTTGAGCCAGACGTCTCATAAACTCACCGTGAAGATGAGTTAAAGACTCATTGCTCTTAACAGTGTTTAACCACCGCAAAAAACCTTCTCGACTGTGCTGGCTAAAATCCTCAAGGTAGAACATTTTATGAAGTTCCTTTCTAAATTCCTCCCAAGTTTTATCAGCGTGTTCTTGTATAGATTCTAGAATTGAACTAGAAACTACACGTCCAAAGTATTTCACTAGCACATCTTCAGGTAATCCCTAGATTTGCACTTGCTCCTCAAATGCATCCAAGTATTCCGTAATATTTAATCCAGTAAATTTTCCTTTCTCTTTTAGAATAGCTTGGACTGTACGTGTCCCTTGCTTTTCTATCATCATGTTCCTAGCCATCTCCTCCATCTTGCGTTCTTGATAACGTTTCGAATAGAGAAGAAGTTCCCTAATAGCTAGATCTAATTGTTCTCTAAATTGTCTAAATCTTTCACTAGTTGATAAAGCCAGGGATGGCTTTACCCTAGTCCTAGGCTTTACTAATTCTAGATTTTCTTTTCTAAAATCTTTTTGATTTCTTTAACCTAAATTTTGACTTATCTCTAATATTTACTCTTTTTGAATTTAAGTTTTTTAGAGATTTAATTTTTTTTTATAAACTTTTTCAATTTTAAAGAGTTTTGTAATAAAATATTTTTTATAAAATAGTTTTTCTTGAATTAAGTTTTTTAGGTTTCTATTAATTTATTTAAAGTTAATTTCCTTGAAAAAGAATTAACTATAAGTCAAAAGAAACCTAAATTTAAACTATTTTTATGTTAAAAGCTTTTCTTTTTATGCAATGAAAATAAAACAAACAATCTTTCTTTTTCAAAACTTAAAATCTTTTCTTTTTGATGATGCAAAAATAATGGCTTTTCCTAAAATGCAGATATTTAGATGCTTTACGTAAAATTTATATTTCCTAGATACAAAAGAAAGATTCAAATACTCTTTAAATGCTAATCTGAAAGTGCTTGGATCCTAAGTGCAGATGAAAAAAACTTTTCTTTTAAAGTGATGTGTATAAACTAAAACTAAAGAACTTAAAATAAACATCTTACTTGATGAGATCTTTCCTGAAGAGGTTCAAAAGTGAATGTAAAAACAATCTCAAACACAAAATTTATCCTGATTCTCTTGAATATTGATGGGGGGGGTTTGAAAACGACGAGGCTCCACCAGTTGGAAATCCTTCTTCCACGGTTTTGTCACAGCTTCAATCTTCAATTTTCATGCTCACAAGAAGATAAAATTAGATATTTAAATTAAAACTAAAAATGCAATGTAAGTGCTAGACACACTATCGTCACGCTTCACGTCGGGTTCACCAAAGCTGTCGTAGAGGGGTGTGAAGGGAGGCTGACATTCATCTACAAGAATCACGCTAACCTAACCGTGTGACTACACGCAGGGTGCTTATAAGTATGCCTAGGGCCTTCGGTTGATTTTTCAGTTTAGGTGTGATAAAAACCTATATATTTCTAATATATGGGAGTGCAAATTAAGAACTAATTATTTAGACTAAGGACCGTAAGGACGAGCATTTCTATAATGTTCTATAGCTTCTAATTGATAAGACATAACTAAGTTCTCATTTGTAACTTTATCTCTAACAAAGTCAACTTCTTCATTCTCAATTTGATTTGAGTTAGGTTCTCTAACTAAATTAGGTGGGAATAAGTCTTTATTGTCCTCCGGTTCTGGCAAAACCATGGTAATTAAAGGTAAAATTCTAGAAAGAAGACGATCATAATCTAACGTGTGTAAAGTTTCGTTAACTACTTTATCTTTAATAATTTCAACTTCTATATTTTCGTTATTATTTGAACTATCAATTGAAGACGGAAGTAATGTTCCTATTATTAAGTTTTCTAATTCTTGATTCTTAATATCATAATCGTTTGTAGATACTAGTTTAGAACTACTTGTAGATCCTATCTCTTTAGACATACGAAATAAAAAAGTAAAGATCTCAATTAATTTTCAGAGAAACAGTATGGAGAATTTCAAAATCAAGTTATTTAAGCCTATACAAATCTTAATTATATCGAAAAGTGGAAGTGCTAGAAATCTTCAGGATTTAAGCCTATACAAAAGCTAATACAATTCTCTTTATAGATAATCCTATACAAATTAATAAACAATCTTCAAATATCGTAATTTTGTGATCTTGAAATCTCGTATGCTTGTGTTCTCGTATGCTCCTTTGCAATCTCTTCAATGATCTACAGGAAGCGATTAAGAAAAAAACATAAGTATGTTTTTAATTAGCATAAAACACTCATTAATTTAGCATTTATAACTTAAACCTATACTATGTAAAGACTTCTAACCACCTAACTTTCATACATTTGAAGACATCTATGCAAACACACATTTATTTACATGCAAACATGCATTAATTAACTTATATCTAATATGTATTCACTAACTTATGTTTAACATGCATTAGCCTATACATGCATTATTTTACATTCTTACATGCATGCTTACCTACCTTAACATACACATGCATACACACGCATTTATGAACATGCACTTACTTCTAATATGCATGCACTTACTAACATTTAATCATGTAAATATCATATATATGTGCTAACATATAATATGCTTACTTTACCTCTTATGCATTCATACATATATATGTATACATACATTACATATGCATAAACATACATGCATACATACTCATCAAATGTATACCACACATGCATACTACACATGCTTACACTTATGCACACATACATATCTACACATGCATTCTTACATCACATGCACTCTACTCGCTAACATATATATGCATTCATTCACTCACATGCATACATGCAAACATAAACATTCACATGCATACATATGTACTTACACTAATATGCACGTGCACTTATCATACTTATGCATTCATCACATAATATATGCATCACATACTACATTCATATGCATTCATTTACTTATGCACACACATGCATACATACATTCATGCACACTCATATATGCTCACACTTATGCACACATATGCAATCACTCTCTCACTCTTTTTGCAACAAAAAAAAAACATTTGTCGGATCCATAAACACTTGAAATCAACTACATGAATAGTGCTATCAGAAGTCAACTTCCATAATTCTGCTTTCTTTGGAAGTGTGCTGAGAATGATAAGTAGAAACCCAAAAAGTTCTTGGAACGTTGCTATATACCTCAGGTGGACAAATATACAGAGATAATGGTTGCAGGAGTAGTGAGTGCTAACTCTCCCCCCCTGTTCTGCCTGTCTCTCACTCTCCAGGTCTTCAGGAAGCTCGGAAGGCGCTGTAGTGCCCTAATTGTGGGTGCCTCTATGCGTACATGCACAAGATAACTTGACTCGGGAATCCGGACAGGGGGAAATGCTCTCTCTGTGAACATGCCGTCATGACTTTCTCTTCTCAGGCTCTAAATTACTCTTGATATAACAGTGCAAACCAACAAATCCTCTTCAATCCCTCAACACTTCTCCGTAACGGATCAATACAAGCTCTACTTTATATTTGTGCTCTCTCTCTCTCTCTCTCTCTCTCTCTCTCTCTCTCTCTCTCTCTGTATACGTGTGATGTGTGTACGCGCGCGTCTGCGAGTAACATAGTGGTAAATAGCTCTGCTATATAATTCGAGCCTACAACTCCTGCCGCTTAAAATATCAACTTCTGACATCATGTGAAAAATAAGTGCTTCCAAAAGTACATTTTTATGAGCTTGCCTACGGGGTTGCACTCTAATCTCAAGCAATACAGGTCCTGCGCTAGAGCCACACTCCCAACATGCAGTAATGATACAAAGTAAAAGGCTTGTTGAATGTATTCATGATACATGTATTACGTGATCAAAACGCATGAATATTCACATAATACATAGTTTTGAATTGAGATATGTGTATTAATACGTACATACCTGTAACTTATAAGAGGGAATACAAAACCACATACATAAATGCTCAAAATACAACCGCACGCATGCATACGCATACCCTAGTTCTTCAATCAAATATGCAATCCATCAAAATTTATGTGCTCATGTGTGGATAAATGTGTATCGTACTTTGAGAGAAAGCTTGCACAAAAACACACAAAAACGCACAGGCAGAACCGCACGCAAACATGACATCTAGATTCTACGGGCATTCTTCGATAAAAAACGTGAAGCATTAGAAATTTCCATACATAGTGAGAAATACCCCTGTAGCGAATAAAATTAATTTTTTGTTTTTGTACACTAAAGATCACAGATAATAAGAAAGCGCGACCAATCTCTCTCGTTCTCTCTGTCCTTGCACCAAAACCATGTGAACTTGTGCCATTGTATTTTAATGTGGAGATCCAATCAAGAGCATAATTGACTAAACAGATTCGACTCTAAGCATTCTACTTTCGTTCGTTTAAGTAGTAGTGCCATGTAATATGGCTGGGGTGAGTTCATTCTGAAGCTGCCTGCTACGATTGCATATACTGCACAAGTCAAAATATTGATTCCGATGTAATCATACCATATTTCATTGTTGCTGAAAGAGTTGACTGCAATCTGTACAAACCTAGGACATCTATGAAATTTTACGGGCACAGTGCATTTGCACATCTAAGCTTGTGTGATCTGCACATCAGGCAATTTTCATTCTAAATGAACAAGAATTGACGTGACAGTGGTCGCATCAAGCTTCTGGACTCGATTTTCTGAGTGCAGCCAGAAAGCATCTCCCATCTTAACTTCCATGTGCTTCGGAATGAAGTGTGCAAATGCAATATTTAAAAGAAACTCTAAAATAGTGAATGAGAATGGTAACGAAGGCTTCTACGTTGGTAAAGCTAAACATACTGCAGAGCTAAAACCTATTTCTCATATGCATGAGCACGAATCCACCACCTTTTCTACCATGCTCTAAGCTCCGACTAAGACCATGTCCGTCTCCATCGTGTTCCGGAAAGAAACGATGCAAAAGGCGCCTCTCTCTCTCCCTCTTTCTCTCTCTCTCTCTGTAGAATTCGTTGTACCTGCAGAAAGCGATTAGGAGAAAATAACAATGAACAACGTATATTTATAACTGGTTAACTGGTTAGTGTAACTAGTTAACTCTAACTAGTTACAGTTAGTTAATTGGTTAGTCTAACTAGTTAATTAACTAGTTAACTTAACTAGACTTCATGCATACTAACTATCACTAATACATATTTAGAGTTAGACTTCTAATTTTCTACGAATGAGTTTTGATTAATAATTTAGTTTAAAATATTTATATAAACTAGTATATATTATATTAAATCCTTTAGTTTTCAATTAAATTTACTATTACATAAAATATAATAATGAGATCATATAACATATCATATAATGACGCTAATATATATAGGTTTTTAACATTATAAAAACTGATAACTGTTGTTTCTTTAGAAGTTAAAATACCCCATACCCATTCACATGATTTCAAAGATATATTTGATTACATTCACATGCCTTTACAGATAAACTTGCATGGGTAGACACTTAGGATTAATATTCATGCTCTTATAATGAAGATGCACTCTTTAAATGTTATGGATACATTTATGGAACTCCATATTTATACCCATGCTTAGGTAGGTAAAATTTCATGAACACTTAGACATGGATGCACATATATATATATATATATATATATTAAGTATATATATATGCAAACACATATATATGACATAAGAAGTCATTCACATACATATTCATAGGCATATAAACACATACATAAGTCAGTACATTCACATAAACATAGATACACACCCCTATAAACATAGATACATACAAATGAACATTCTTAAATTTATAAATGCACATAGACATGATCTCAAAAACACATATAAAAAAAATAAAATGAAGAAGAAGAGTAAGAATCAATTATCCTTTCATTCTTCATATAATTTCTTCTTTTTCCTACAGGTATCGAAGAAAAACATTAGTCAATTTAAACCAATGCATTATAAAGAATATGAGAGAGATATCATTTCACCAACTCCTAAGCAAAATATTTTTATTTTTCCATATGACAATTCAAGTGAGGAAATCCTTCCAACAATGTCCCTCTACATGATTAGTTAAGCCTTCTCTTGCAAGTACTATGTAATGCATTTTGTCAATACCTTTAGGCATAGTTACAAGATCTACTACCCACTTCTAGTGAATATAGGTGGATAAGTAGGATGCATTGGATCTCTATGTTTGAGTGACGAATGAAGTTGCCAAGTAGAACATGTATAAACATAGCTATTAATGTCAACATACATCCTAGGCCAATAATAGGTACTTCTAATTTTTTCATATGTTCCAAAAAATCCTTTATGGCCTGCCCATAATGTCTCATGAATTTCCTTCATTACTTGCAATTGAAGGCCTCTCTTTCCAAGGACTCATTGTGGACTCTTAACCTTACCCTTAGCATGTCTCCAAAGATAACCATTATGTAGGAAAAAATTATAAGCTCGTTTCCTAATGTTACAAAATCTATTTGTAGTCCAGCTAGGTAATGGTTGTAGTGTACTCAGATACTTTCCTATGTCTCTTCATTCATCTTTGTACTGAGACTCATGAAACTGCTCATAGTCATATATATGTGGAGCATAGTCAACTAATTTCTCATTCTTTATTAGATCACTTTCAAGATCATCATCAAATCTAGCGCTCGATAACATATCAGCAACTGAGTTTGACTAACCTGAAATATGAACTAATTCAGGACTGATGAACTTAATATATGAGATCCATCTAAGCATGGCATTATCAGAAGATGAACAATTGGCTATCATTCCAATAAGAGGCAAACAATCACTCTCAACTTTAACATTTGCACCTATGAAATAGTTTTTGTTTGTTTTCAAAGATGTTACCATACCCCATAGTTCGCGTTTGATGTATGGATACTTTGGTTGTGTTTCATGTAAAATTTTAGCCCCAAACCTAATTGTATATCTATTTCCTTCACTATCATCTTGACTTATGACCGAACCTATACCAATAGGACTAGTAACAACAATCAATATAATAGGTTATAGTCTACACGCTTAAGGATGGGAGCTTCAAGCAATAATCTCTTCAATTTATGCATAGCTTGAGTGTGTTTGTTAGTCCAAATAAAAACTACTTTTCTCATAAAGCATGGATTATCTTTGATCTGTATGGGCTATAGCCTCTACTACTTTACGTACTTTTTTCCAATTGTTAGTAAGACCATAATGCTTATCTGGATCGTCTAATCGCCGTTCAACTTCACTATGAGTTTCAAGACGAAAAAGTTTAATAAAATTGATCACAAGATTAGGTTCCAAAGTTATCTTATCCTCATCAGCAAGTTGTTCATAGTGTCTAATATACTCATTTTGTAAGTGAGTAATAGAGCTACTACGCTTTGTGGAATTGACCCATTGTCAGAATCTATCCCGATTATGTTGGCTATAATCTTTAAGACAGAATTCTTTGAGCATCTCCTTTCTCAAATCACTCCAAGGAAGAGTATCATATTGAATGACATGGTTTATGATAGAGCTATCAACAATTCGTTCAAAGAATGATATCGGAAGATCTTTGGGAATACCAAAAATCATAGCTTTCTCTTCAAACAAATCTAAGTAGCTTGTGTGGTTGATGCCATTGAATTCTCTCTTCTCTCTCAACATAGAAGAGACTATTCTTTGGCCTAGTTTCTCAACAATAAGGTATTTGAATCCTTCCTCCATATTATGTGAATAAGCAAGTGATGCACGATGTTGAAGATATCTTACAAATGTGTTTACTTCACGATGAAGATATGCATGATATTGTGAGAAATCCAGTGCAGCACTCAAGAATGATGATGATGATATGATGAGGATGAAATATATGAAACAAAGGATATGGATCACAACCTCCCAACAAGATCAGAAGCCAATGCCATGAAGCATTTCACGTCGGGTTCAAAATGTGGAGGTGACCGCAATTCGGGTGGATCAGGTCCGGTTGTGGCACACTCAGAGTGTAAGAAGCTAGTGAGTGTTGGACGGTTTATGTAATAAAAAAATGTGAAGGTGAAGCTGAAGTTGGGTATGGGAACAAGAGATTTCATGATTTGATTATAGGAAAGGGAACATATGAATGCAAGATAAACCCATGAACATGAATGACAAGGACAAAAGAAAACATTCACATGAATCAATTTGGAAAGGAAGAATGGTCCAAAAATATGGAGCTTCTTATACACTTTCCAAATTTAATTCATATCCATAGGTTCTTATGGATGGAATGTATGCATGATGAGAAAAAAAAAGAAAACCACACACATGAATTAGTTTGGAAAGGAAGAATGGTCCAAGAATGGAGCTTCTTATACACTTTCAAAACCAAAACAAATGCATCGGTGTTTGTGGGTGGTATGAATGCACGTGGGTCATGATTTATGAATGAATAGAAGAGTATTCTCTCAACGTTAATGGATCATCCTCAGTGTTTCAAAGCAATACTACAAAGCCTTCTCACACATAGAAAGAGATAGAAGATGACATGTAAAAACATATAAGAGATTAAGAGACAAGAGGCAAAGGACAAGAGACATGAATTAGAAGATATTGTTATGACATACATATACATGAATGTTGTGAAATGTTGAGCTAAGCATTCTACTGGTCAAAGGTGGTCCGCACGAATCTCATGATGAGAGTTCAACGGAATCTCACACATAAAAGAACAGGTTCCACTTCATTGACCCTATGTCTTTCTAGGATGGTAATGTGTGTCTAAAGAAGTCTAAGACTCAAAAAACCAACTCTAACTCACTCACACACTCCACTCAAGGTGAGCAAAGAAAGAGAAGATGTCTAGTCATAATCATTCTAAGTTTTGTATCTAAACTTTTGAAGAGGGCTATCAAGAGTTTTTTAGTGAACTTTCTATTCTTACTAGAAAGTATTTCTAAAGAAAGGTTATATAGCTATTACAAGTTCTCAACAAATAAACTAGCCAACTCATGTGTCTAGACTATAATGTGTGTCAGCATAAACCTAGCCATATTGGTTAAGCTATATTCTCCCACTTCCCATTGGGAATCCCGAATGGATAGAGTAGTCCTCCAATCCTCAATCTTTAACCTTTATTGACCTAGAATTTAGTTCACTTAAGAGCATATTCGAGGATATCCTCATGAAGTTGATGCCAATAAAAATACCTCTAAAAAAGATCATAAGTCTTCTTAACTCGTGGGTGTCTTGCACTAGGTGTATCATCAAACTCATGGAAAATGTGTTGTTGCATCTGAGACTGTGGAGACACACACAGTTACCTTTATATAACAGATATATATCATGAATATTGTAGTTCTTCCACTTGAATCCTTCTTGAGTACTCATCGATACTCCGTGATCATTGGAAACTCATATATCACCATCCACTTTCTCCATGGATTTCCAAATCTCAAAATATGCAACATCAATGCTACATTTCCATGTAATGGACTAAAGTAGCTCATTAATGATCTTAGTGAAACTCAGACCTTTGAGCATGGGCATGTGGATAAATGAGTGAGCCACTCCATTGAACTTTCCCTTCTATACCTAAGCTCATAATAAAACTCTTGAAGGGTCTTTTTCCATCAATACTTATGACCATTAAGGTTTTTTCAATTAATGAACCACTTAATGATCTCTTGATCAAACACTTTGGCACCATAAAAGTGATGAAATAACATCTTCAAAACATGGATTATTGAATAGAACTTCTTCTTGTAGATGGAGTAGTTCTTTTAGCACATTATAGCTTCTTTGTCTCAAAATCCACTTATTTACTATCTTGAACTAAACCTTCTCCAATAGCAAAATCACTCACTAGTCACAAATAGAAAGAGTTTATTGGAAGCTCCTATGTGCAAAAGTGGACTAGTAGAAACTGATACCTTCAACATCACCATACACTACTGATGTTTGTCTCCCCAATGAAAGGATTTTTCTTCCCTTTAATTTTTTCCATCATTAGGATAACAATTTTTGTATTATTAATAATGAACCTTTGATAAAGTTGTCATAAACCTAGGATGATCTTCACCTCTTTTAGGCTCCTAGGGTATTGCCATTCCATAAAAGCCCCTACTTTCTAAGATCCATCTAGATTCCCTTTTGGAGACTATATGCCCAAGGTACCTAACCTCCATTTTTTTTTTAATTAGACTTTGAATCTTTGGCAAAGAGTGAGTTTTCCCTCAACTCTTGGAGTACTTTCCTTAAGTGTTCCAAATGGACCTATTGTGATCTATTATAGGTCAAAATATCATCTATAGATTTTTCTCCAAACTACACTTGATATGGCTCCAATACATTGATCATGATCTTCATGAAAGTGGCACAAGCATTGATGAGACCAAAATGCATCACCAAGAATTTTTATGCCGATATTGACTCTTGAAATCAACTTTAGAAAAATCCCCTACCCAAATCAGAGTATGCTGATATCTTTACATAAGCTCAAGGTTGGTAAAATATCCAACTTGATGTAAGTGATCAAATAAGTCCTCCAATCTAGGTATGCAAAATATATTTTTGATAGCTACCTTGTTGTATGCCTTATAATCTCAGCAAAGTCTTATAGAGCCATCTTTCATCTTAGCTAGGAGCTTTGATGATGCCCAAGGTGAGTTACTAGGTCTAATGAGGGTTTATGAAACCCTTACCTGGATAATTCTAGAGTCCTTTTTGTACCTCCTCATGTTGCAAAACACTAAGCCTTTAAGGTAGCTTACAAATAGGGTTAGTATTAGTAACAACTTCAATAACATGGTCAATATATCCTCTCTCAAGTGGTAGCACTCTAGGTAGGTCACTAGGAAAACCATTTCTTAACTAAAAGATACGATCCCTAAACACTTTATCTCCACACTCTTGAAAACAAAAACTAATATAAATTTTTGTCCATATTTACATTTCTAGAATGAAAATAAACATCACATGAAGTGTATAAAACTACTAAAGATCTTGGCTAATTAACAAAAAGATCTCATGTACAATCTCAAAATGAAAAATTCTATACAACTCTCGAGATGAGATGAGAGGTACTCTAGGTATGTCATTCTCTATCCTTGAGTACATAGTCTACTTCGATCTTTTATAAATTCAACATTTTCCTTAATAATTGCATTTTAGTGTGTCTCCAAACCCCATAAACTACTATCTCTTCGTAACACAAGGTCTGATCTCTCCATATTCATGACTTGGAAGTCTACATGGTCAATGGATTCATGTATCTAGACTTCCAAATTGGACACCATTGTATCCCATCTTCCATGTCCATCATAGATACTATGAATTTATGTGCACAAGGTTGTTGGGGAATCTTTAACTTGTTAACCAATGCATAGTTTATGAAGTTATGTGTCATGGATTCATCCATCATGAATCTAACCATAGTCATGTTCATACTACCTTGAGGTTTAACTAGGTCATGATGTTAGAATTGACTTGACCCCATTGACTGTTTCAAACAAAATTTGTGCATTATGTCCTTGTGCATCACTTCCATCTCTTTGCAACTAGAGTTGCCTAGTATGGGGAGTGTTTGCACTAGCTAGACCATTTTCTTGCCCTTATGAGGGGACATATTAGCCCTAGGTCCTCCCTTTTTTCTTCCTCCTTTCTAAGAGCATGGCTAGAGGAGGGGCACCTAAAACATAAAGTTTCCCTTTTGGCCCTCTTTGATGGGGGATGATTCTAACACCCCAATGCAGAAATGTAAAATGGCTGCCCTCCACTACATCCACAAGCAATGATATGTACTCACTATTTTGAGCTTTTATCTAACTATGTAGAGAGATGTAAACTCATATTTTTTAAAGGTGACCTATGCCATGAAATTTATCTAAAGATCTTTAAATATCCCAAAATGGATATTCCATCTACAAGAACCATCCTCTACAAGACAAGCTACCTATTTGCAATTGTCTCTACTATGTGCAAAGATACAACTTCACTTCACAATTTATCACAACTCCCTTGGCTAAACAACTTGAGACTTTGGCAAACTATCAGACACCATACGAGAGACCAAATGAGACTTCATCTCAATAAAAATGAATACACTGGGAGAGCAAAAAATCCTCTAGAATTTTGTACAATCAGATTTGAAAAAGCTTAACTACAGCTCTAGAAAGAGAAGCAATGGCATGCAAAAATGAGATGAGCAAACAAGGTGGTTGCTTGCTGGAGTTTTTGACTTCACTAACCTAAGTGGGAAACTCATGGAACGCATACAACATAGGAACCAAACGTGGGATTGACCTCATATAGAGTTTTATTTTTCTTACTGTCTACCTACTGACCCACCAATGAGTGTAGGTGCACTTTCTAGAGGGTGTATAATGGGAACTGAATTTAATTGAGTTTCGTGGAGCTTCTAACTTGATTCAAAGAATTTGGGTCCCTCATCTTTATTATTCCACTTGATAAACTTATGTATAAGTCCTTTTGTATGGTTGAGACTTGATATTTAATGCTACCCCTTAGGTCTCAACGCCTAGGTCCTTCATTCCAATGCTTTCCTTGAAGTGTTGTAACTTTAAACAATCCAAAGCTTTGGCAAACATATCCTCATATTGGTACTTTATATTGATATGATCCACCTTGACATCCTTTGACATGATCTTGTCTCTAAGAAAGTGTTGATTGCACTTCTATATGCTTCAACCTTACATGGAATACCGAATCTCGAGCAAAACCATATAATACTTATATTGTCACAAAATAGGTACTTGCTTAACTTGAAAAGCAAGATCAATAAACAACTATGTGAGCCACATAAACTCACATGAGACTTATCCTAATCCTCTATAATCAGCTTGGGTGAAGGGGAGAGAAAGCATTGGTTGTTTCTTTGTGATTCATGAGATGGTCTTCCTCCTTAGCATGATAACATGTCCACTAAGGCTCCTCCGCCATCCTTCCAACTTACCCAATGAGCATCCTAGTAAGTGTGTACATTTAATCCTTCACAAAATGTGTAATATAGCCCTTCATTCACTTATCCTTTTTAGGTAGCTAAGTACCCTTTTAGCTGCAACAAGATGAGGTTCTCTTCATACGCACAATAATTTAGATAACCTTATGACTACATGTACAATATCTAGTCTTGTCATACTAGCATACAAGGGAGAACGAATTATTCACCTATACATGTTCACATCCTTCTCTTCTTCACCTTCATGAGCACATAGTTTAGAATTTACTTCTAATGGATTTGAAATCCTCTTGCACTCACACAAGACAAACTTCTTCCAAAGATCTTATATAGTACTCCAATCCAAATGAAGTACCTTAAAGTCCCTAAATCAGAGATTTAAACTCACATCTAAGATTTCTCTTTATTGCCTAGATTTTGGCTTTATCATCCCCTATAATGATCAAATCATCCACGTATATACAAATGAAAATAGTTTTGTTACCTTTCTTCTTCACAAAGAGTGATGGGTCTCTATGACTCATTTGTATCCACATTTTACCAAGTATTGCAAAACTCTTTGCCTCCAAGCTCTTGGGGATTGCTGGAGTTCATAAAGAGCCTTCTTAGGTTTGCATACATGATGTAGGAACCTCTCATCTTTAAAGCCTTGTGGTTTCTCCATAAAGACTATCTCTTCAAGCTCTCCATTTAGAAAAGCATTCTTCACATCCAACTAGTACATCTTTCAACCTTTTCAAAGAAAGCTTTGGTGAACAACGTGAATTATACCTAGAGATGTTCCCATCTACAATATTCTTTTCCCTATACACCCATTTATTGCCAATGACTTTCATGTCCTTTTTTCTCTGTACCAACGACCAAGTAACAGTTTCTTCAAGTGCATTGAATTCCTCCTCAATGGCTTCAATCCATTCCATTTTCATATTTTCTTCTTTAAAAAAGTTAGGTTCTTCCTTTTGATGCCATGCTCATGAAGAAAATCTGAAAATTCATTTAAGAAATACTCTTCCCCTCAATTTCATATTAGAGATTTTATGTACTTCCCTCTTTCCTTCCTCATTATGTTTTTGAACCTTGTGAAATGGTAAAACACCTTTGACTTTGTCCTCATGCAATATATGCAAAACAAACTTGAATAACCATCAATAAATATGACAAAATATCTATTACCTCTAGTGGATGGCTCCATTGTAGGTGCCCATACATCTATGTGTATGAGATTCAACACTTCATTGCTCACATGTTCTCATTTCTTGAATGGCAATCTATTTTGTTTCCCTAATTAACAAGCATGGCACAAATGTTTAATATTCTAAGATGTAAGATTAGGTAGACCACTGAAGCCCTTCCTTTGCATGCCTTGCATCCTTTTTAAGTTTCTGTGCCCAATTCCTTTATGCCATAAGTCCATTTCTACACTTTGTGTATTTCCAGTTGATACAAAGACTATGAGGGGTTGAGAGATTTACCTCCATGGTGAAGAGTCTTCCCTGCTTCTTTCTTTGTTCTATGAGCTTGTGGTCTTACATGGGGTGCTCAACAAAACATCCTTGATCATCGAACTTCACCCATAACCTCTTTCAACCTTTTGCAATACTGAAACCAAGTTCTTTGTGATGGTCAGCACATGCAATACATCCTTCAACACCTTGGAGCATTGAGATCAATTCAATGCAACCTCTCCCACATGTGTAATCTTGTGCTCATTTTCATCCCCTATCTTGACATGTCATTGAGTGATGCACGAGTGAAAAGTAAAGAAAACATCTTTATTGGAACTCATATGGTTTCTACAACCACTCTAAATGTACCATATAAAATCTGATTGACTCCTTCATTTGATTTATACATTATGAGAAAGTTTTTATTTTCTCAATTTGTTATACTATTAGCATAAATAGCTTGGTTCCTTTTGCATCCTTGATTGCCTCCTCCTATGACTATCATATCCCTTTCTATCTATTCATTAAGTGCGTTGATCTACCCTTGACGTGATTTATTTTGTACATGGGGCATTTGCTCGATGTAGCTCACTAATCCCCACACTCCTTTGCCCCATGAGGTGTTTCCTAACTCTAAATTTCCGTTGTTGATGATTGCATTTCTCTAATATTTTAGCATTACACTCAGCGATACAAGGCTCTATGCTGCTCCTCTTGCTTCTCCTCAAGTGTTTATATGCCATAGAATGTGTGGATAGTACCTTTTGATAGCTTCTCCCTTGCTAGTCTTTTACTAGTTGGGATCTCCACCATCATAGCCCACTTTTGATGTCTTGTTGCTTTGATAAGTCATCATTATGCCTCCAAGAGTTGTATTGGTCCATCCAAGTCTTGAATATGATTTATTGTGATGTTTTCAAGCCTTCAAAAAGCTTTGATACCATTGATGGAGGATGATTCTAACACTTTAGTGCAACGATGGAAGATGGATACCCTCCACTAGGTCCATAAGTAGTGATATGCGCTCTTTATTCTCAACATTTCTCTGATTTTGTATAGAGCATTAAAGTGCAATTATGTAAACTTAAACTAGACCCTAAGAGCTATCCAAAAGTCTTTCAACCATCCCAAATGCATATTCCAATAGGTAGAACTATCCTCTACAAAACATGCTACTTGTTTGGAATGATCTCTATCAATTTCTCACAACTCACTTAGTCAAAGAACTTGAAACTTTGGAAACACTTGGGGCACTATATAAGATACCCAATCAAGTTTAAAATCAATGAGACTAAGTATAATGATAGAGAAAACAATACTATGAAATCTAGTACAATCAGATTTTCAAAAGGCTAAGTCTACCTCTTGATCGAGATGAACAAAATCATGAGAAAATGAGGTAAGCAAGCAAGAGGGCTGCTTCTTACAATTTATGACCACTAAAATAGGTGAGAAAATTGTGGAATGCAAAAAACACAAGATAAAAGTTGGGATGGTGCTTATATTGATTTTTTATTTTCCTACATTCTAGACAATAACCAAGCAAACAGTGTAGGAGCATTCTTTAGTGGGTGATTGATGGGATTTGAATTTGGTTGAGTTTGGTGCAGATTTTAAGTCCTCCCTTTTGATTATTCCACTTTCACAACTTGTGGATGAGTCTTTTTTCATGCTTGAGACTTGGTTTTGAACACATTGATTGTTGGTGCAATTAAAATGAAGCACATTTACTTGGTTAAATTAGCTCATACTTGATTTATGACATAACATGTGCAAGGTTTCATATGATCAACCTCTTGTAAGAATCATTCACATTTATCTTTGTAAAAGTGATTCACATACACATGGATTTAGGAAGCTCTAAATAACCAATCATTTGGTTGTTGAATGATGAGGGAGTCTATTCTATACTTTAGGATTCACCGTTTTGGTAGATATTTGAATTTGAATTCAAACTTTGCTTCCAAGTATAACTATAAGAAGAGGATAATAAATACTTGCGTGTATGTCGAGTCCATGAGATCATTTTCAAGTACATTCATTATGAAGTGAGAGCTTATCTCATAGCTCATTCACCTCTCACACATTGAGCAATATATGTTTTTCAATCACATTGTATTTTTTGTGAGATATTTACATATGTTTGCTCATTGGTCTGTTGACTATTATAACCCCTCAATGTCAGGATGTTACTGTTATTTGCTAAACATCTTTCTTTGTGTATAGACCATCATTTTTATGACATCACTCATGAATGATAGCTTACTATGTTAATCAGAGTTCCCCAAAAGGAATTAAGTGAATTGTTTTTGTGCTCAGAGAACGGTTCGAAACATTGAGTTGTAGGAAACAAAATAGTAAGTTTTTGTACTTGGATTAACTTCCTACCTATCTGTTTTGATCCACTCATTAGTAGATCATCTTTGAAGCAACATATATGAGTATTTATGTTTAATAGCTAGCTAAAGAGGCCCCCTACACTCTCTAGCCATCAATCTCAAAAGGTGTGAAGCAGGATCTAGAAACACAACTTCATCTCTTGTGACTATCCATCATCTCCTCCAACAGTGGTATCAGAGGAACAACAAGCAAGATGGGAGATGGATTTCCATCCTTTGTTGATAAATTGTACATAAACAACTACTCATCATGGTCACTAAGGATGCAAGCCTACCTTCAAGGGAGAATTCTATATGGATACATCTCAAGCGATGAAGAGATGCTAATCTTCAGGAGCAAGCATCCACCTACAATGGAAGAGGAAGAAAAGATGACCACATGGTGTGCAAAGCATGCTCTTGCAGTGTCATATCTACTAAACTCAATCTATGATTTCTTGTTACCACATGTTAGGAATTGCAAGACCTCCCATGACTTGGGAAGTGCTTTCAACATATTTCTCATCAAATAAAAGAGCTAGGAAGAATCAATTATGGATGAAAGTTACAACTCTAAAGAAACAACAAAAGGAAGGAGTGGTTGATTATGTAGGGAAGATAAAAGATGTGGCTAACCAGCTTGCAAACATTGGAGAGGAGATAGAAGAAGAACACATAGTACGACAGATCATTAATGACATCCAAGTTGAGTTCAAGTGGGAGTTATTCACCACAACTATCGACCTCTACATGGATATTCAAATACCTGACCTCAACACTTTGATGGGGCTACTCTTCAGCCATGAGACAAAGCTCAATAAGAATGGTAACGACTCTAAAGGTAACCAATCTTCTGCCTTTATACGAATAAGAATAAAGTTAAGGATAAAGGTGAAAGCAAGAAGAATGAAGAAGAGGCTAGTACCTCTCAAGCTAATTATTCAAGAAGAGGAAGAGGTGCTAGATGAAGGGGTAGAGGAGGAAAGCAAGGCAGGGGGAGACCCTATAAGAATTCACCTTGCAAAATTTGTGGTCTTAACAACCAAACCAGAGAAGAATGCTCAAGAATACAAGGAACCAAAGTGGAAGAGACTTCTATAGATGTAGCTATGGACAATCTTGAGGTAGGTACAACAATGGTGGAGGCAACTACAACCATAACTATAAGCAAGGCTACAATAACAACAACTATCAAGGAGGTTTGGACTCCAACAACTACATTGAAGACCAAGAAGGCTCTCTACTCATCATGAACACGACATCCAAGCAAGGTAAAGATGATGAGCATCTTTTCTATATTGATTTAGGTTGTTCCAATCATGTGGCTCAAACTGTAGCTCTATTATCTATCTTGAAGAACCTAAAGGGAAGCATGAAGTAAAAATAAATGATGATACTAAACACCGAGTCAAACAAATTGCAAATGTTAAAACATGTGATGGTAGCATGAACCTTTTAAGTAAAGTTCTATATGTGCGAGCTATAACCAAAAACCTAATTTGTTTTGGGTAGATTGTTGAGAAAGGTTTACATGTCAGATTCACTAGGCATGGAGCATATGTGGAAGACCCCCAAAAAGGCTTTAAAAGGATTGCTAAAGGTGAGAAGTCTGGTAGATTATTCACATTTGAGATCCAAGACACAAGGAACATAGCACTATTCAGTTATAGAGATCAAAACTTATTTAAGTTAGAGATATGGCACAAAAGGCTAGGACACATAGGAGAAACAACTTTGAAGCAAATATGCAGGGATCACATTGTGCTTGGATTTCCCAATGCAACCAAGCCACATATGATATACAAATGTGGAGCATGCCCATTTGGCAAAGCTCACAAACAACCATTCCATAAGAAGGGATACATTCATGAAGACTATTTGAAGCTTGTACATATTGATGTGTGGGGTCCTAGCAAAGATCCATCAATCTCAGGTTCAAGGTACCATGTTTCATTTAGTGATGATTATAGTAGATGGACAATCCTTTATTTCATGAAGCATAAGGATGAGGTATTCACATGTGTAGCTCAATGATGAGTAGCACCTCCTTTAATGTCAATCCGGGAAGACGTGAGGATGGTATGAAGACCTCGAGCAAGTGGCGGCACAAGTGCGTGAGTGAGAAGCACACAAGCATGCACACACATACACACACGCGCACACACGGCAAGACAAAGAGTGAGAATCAATGGAGCTTTTAGATTACTTTCAAAATGCTCTTACAAGTTCGTTTCAATTACAATCTAACCCAAAAATGAGCTCTCTAGCTCTTTTTATAGTTTTTGGCTAAGTTTTGGCCCTGTCCAGACCTAGTGTCCGGCCTAGTTAAAAATTAGGTTCCAGGGCTTATTTGAGGGCTCAAACGATATCTAAAAAATACGAAATTTGGCAGGTAGATACTTCTAATGCTCCTCAAGCTCAAGGACTCCTTGGCTTCCACAAAATGGAGCTACAAAAAGATGAAATGATATTTACAATGGTGCTTAGTGATGATAATCACTTTTAATGGGTGCAGAGGTTTTGAAAGATTAAGGTTGCCTTAGTGCTAAATCTGCGTGAATGTTCATAAGTGCTTCTTTCTGAAGAAAATTGTTGGCCTACTTGCCGGATCGTCGTTGACTGCCTTGTCTGCTTGTGCTATCTCTTTTCTCGGACTCTCTTCTTGTGCTTCCTTGTCTTGTCAGTCCTTCAGCTCCAGCTCCAACACCCCCCCCCTCTCTCGCGTCTGTCGTCCCTGACAGACCCTTGTTGAGAGGGTTTCTGGATATAGTACTCGACGACATCCTGCGCTAAATGATGTTCAGCAATTCGCAATCCCTTGGCCAAGTCTGTCAGAAGAGCATCCCAGTCTACCGGCCCAGGAACCTCTGGATGTGGCATACGTAGCTTTTCGGAGTGGAGAGCTTGTTCCACTGCAAACAACTGCAAGAGATGGGATGGTCTGGGAATGAATATTTCGGAATGATATTCCCAGAATCCCGTGACAAACATCTCTTCAAACGTTTGTTTGAAGCAGGCCGGTAGATATTTGATGCGAGCGTGCCATGCATACACAACATTGATCGATGGAGTTGTGCTCATGTCGTATACAAGATCCTGGTTCCCTTCATTAAATCCTAAAGCTGAGAGATGCGGTTCCTTGACATTTTTGAAGGTCCTGAAGGTGACCAGCATAAGTTCGAAAATTTTCTGGCACATCTGAGTCATGATATGAGGAACATTTTTGAAACGGACCCCCCAATGCCGGATTGTTGAAATCATATAGCCAATTGTGGGTGCGCCTTTAGGGGGTGCGAAGTACACGTAATTTAGCCACTTCTCGCATCCTTTAATCGTCAGCACTGTATGTGTGTACTCCGGCCAGGATCTCCTTCGAAACACAGGGCAATAACATGGATTGTATTTGATGTACAATGGCATGTTGTTCCATGTTCTTACCATTTCCGGATAGGTTTCGAGCAGTCGAATTCTCCATGTTGGTTGGCGGATATGTCCTTGCTTGGCACTCTCTGGGATGTCATCGGGTGCAAATTGGGTGGCAGAGGTGGGTTCCCTTGAGGTGTGGCGCTTGATTTCCGCATTATAATCCGCCATTAGCACGCAAAAAGGTACATACAGATCATCCGATGGGCCGATCCACCTATGGTGTGAAAGATTCTGAAAATAATCAGATTTTATGACCACCTCCTCCAATTTTGACATCAAGGCGATTTGGACTGCCACCCTGTCGTCATGTGTCGTGGCTACTTTCTCTAACTTTTGCATCCATTCCGGTGCCTCAATCTCGATCGTGTCCATGCCCTGTTCTGTGCGCTTACCGCCTGGTGTTGGCATCGGGACATATGGATCCTCAAATGTTTCTTCTACCTCAATTGGCACCAGGTCGTCAGGCTCGGGGTCTACCAGAGGGGAGGGCTGACGCTCATATTGCATAACCTTGCTGCGTAATTCCTCAAGTTCGGCCCGGAGTTTAATGACCTCTTCAGCTGTTTCTTCTGCGGTTATGCTCGGGCTGGGTTCTGGCTGTCGAGTGGCCAACTGTCTTCGTAACTCATCTCTTTCTTTTTCTAAAGCGGCATGGGCCTCCATTAAGTCTGCATGAGTTTTTAACACCACCTGCATATTCTCAGAGGGTATCGCCTTGAATCGTTCTGGATCAATCTCTTGTGGGGAACCCTCCATGGCCGCTTCCAGGTTTTCTTCGTTCTGTTTCTGTAATCTCTTATTCTCTTCTAACGCGGTCGACATGTGCTTTCGGAGGAGGCCCAAGTTCCGTCGAAGTTTCAGGTTTTCCGTGATCTGAGAATGGAGCAGCTCGTCCATATGTCGTCGTTCTTCATCATCTGTCTGAGGTGGGTTGGCTTCTAATTGTGCGTATTGCTCCTGTAATGTCACGTGATGTTGTTCTAATTGTTGCTTCTGCTCTTCAAGATCCCTACATCTTGCTTGGAGATCCTCGTGGCGTTGGAAGAGCCTTGTATGTTGGTCGTCCAAGTGTTGGTAATGTTGCTGGAGTTGGGCCATGCATTGATGCATATTATTAAATAAGTTACCGAGAGGGATAGTATTGAATGCAGAGGGGTAGGGAAAGGGAAAGGGGGTTGTGAATGCAGTACTGGGGATGGGTGAGGGGGGAGGTGGTGGAATGGGAGATTGTGGGTAAATAGGGGATGGGAGAGGTGCAGAGGTGGGTGATACCTCCATGAAAGTGGGGTGCGTGGTGGGAGTGACTGTGAACATGGGAATTGTGGTAGCGGTGAGTGTGGTGAATGTGTATAGCGGTGTGTGTAATTGTGAACTTCTGGGAAGTGAGCTGGGGGTGGTGAGGTGGATCGTGGCTGTAGTTAGACTCGTGTTTTCAGTGGAAGTAGAGTGCGTGGGTGGACTGATGGTTTGTGCGTTGGTGTGTGTAGTGGTTTCAGAGGTGGTGACAGTGGAGGTTACAGTGGTAGAGGGAGGTGAGTGAGGTTGATGTGGGGAAGAAGGTGGCAAGGGAGGTGATGGGGGTGCACTCGATGTGTGGGCTTCCTCGGTGTCGTGAACTGTGTGTGCCGTGCCAGTGGTTGTGGGAGTGCCTTGTGGTCCTGATCCTAATACGTTCATTTGTTTTCCCGTTCGTGGGGGGCGTCTTCCATATCTTCTTTCCGTTCTTCGTGAGTGCACTAGTGCGGTATGCACTGTTTCTGGTACTCCTAAAGCATCTGATATCATTTCCAAGGTGGCACGGTATTGCTCGTCCACACCTTCCTCCTCCAGAATCTGGTTCATGAGAGCTTTACCTGCAGCTAATGAGAGCCTGTGTTGCTCTTGAACTCGGTTCATTGTTTCGTAAAGCTTCTTTAATGCGCTAGTGTAGGCGGGGGTACCTTCCAGTACTTGTAGGGCTTCTGGATCATACTCTTGTTCTTCGGCTTCTGAATGTCCGCCCTGTGTCTCCCCATGAGCTTCTTCTTCATCGTCCACGTTGACTACGTCTGGTTGGCCTGGCTGTGCTTGGTCTGGGGCAGTTTGCTGTCCACTGGCTTGCTCTTCTTCAACTTCTGCATTTACAGCTTCTATGATTCTTGCAACTTCTTCGTCAGTTAAGTCCTCTAGAGTGAACCCATGCGGGAACTCCAAATCAGTCGGTACTGGTGGAAATACAAGGTTGGGGCCATCTGTGCTGTGCCTGGGTAGCCTGATAGTAAACGGTTGCACTCGTCGGGGGAGTCTTGGGGTTGTCTCAGGCGTCAGGGTTGCCCCGCGAGCTTGTGCACAAGGCATCTGGACAGTGCCTCTCATCTTCTTTGAGGGCGGTCCTACAGCTGACAATCTGCGTTGAAATTCCTGTGCTCTGGACCAGATCAGAGCCCTTTGCACCGGTACATCATAGGCAAGACATCTGTATACAATTCTTGTGAGTGCACAGCAACCATACAATACAGATCTTTGCTTTTTATACCATCTCTGATGGGCCATATGAATCTGATCAATGATCTAGTGGGGCATATTGATGGTCAACTCAAAAGCATCCGCCAGGTAGAGGCTAAACCAGATCTTTTTGGGAGGCATTGTAAACCTATCCTGCGCGGGGAAGGCGAAATGTTGCATGACCATACGTAAGTGGATGGCGATCGTGGGTGTCATTGCAACCATGTCCTTCAGCTTTGTCAGATTCCTGTTCTTCATGTTGTCTGGAACCATTGTCTCTTTCTCTGTTGGAATGTGCATTCCCTGCATGTCGAGTGCTTCTCTTACCAGATTGATAGTTAGGCGGAAACGCTTCAGCTCGTTGCCCCTTGTGAGTGATGGGAGCACAAAGGAGCTGTATCCTTTCTTGTCTTTGTTGGGGGTGAGGGTACTAATTAGATATGAGCATCTGAGGAAATCTGGCTTTGGTAGTTGGGACTTGAAGTAGTCATAAAGCCCTGCCTTCTTCCAGATCGGCTTAAGTCCTTCGTTATTTTGTAGCCTTTCAAATTCCCTGGTAAAGAAATGGTATCGGCCCCATCGTCCATTGAATTCGACTTCGGATTCCCACATATACGTGCCGTCACCCAGGGGGCCAGCAACGTCACTGAACCAATGTGAGGCTTTGCCCACCGGCATTGTGTGACCCTGCGGAGGATTCTGAATTGGAATGGCGTGCAATGCCCGTAGTGCCGCTGGTCTTTCCTTTAACTCCTCCTCGACTGGAAGACTTTCGATGTCCACCACTTGCGGGCTGGAGCCTGCCTGGGAGCTAGTTCCTACTGTATCTGCCATTTTACTTCTTGCTGTCTGTCTCTGTGAGAAGATACACATAGGTGTTAATATTGTACAGGACAAGGGAGGACCGTTGTTGTTCCCATCACAATATTAACATGAGGGTCGGGAGCGAATAATGGGTTAGTAAGTGTTCGGTGCACGTGTGTGTAGTTAATGCTTGGGTAGTCCTAGGAGACTAATGAAGTTAGTAAGTGGGGATGAATTTACAAATTGGGGTCGGGGGGTTTATTACAGGTCTTAGGCTGCCACATGCAGTGGATGGGTTTTGCTTTCGATTTCGTAGAGGCTCTAGAGGGCTTTCTCGGTGTTGCGGTTTGAAATTGAGGCCTTTTAGGAACCCATGTACAAGTGATTACAAACGTGCTCTTGGGTCTTGGTGCGTTCCGGAGTGTTGAGAACGAGTGAATACTGGTTGTATGCGTAGTTGGGTTATGCTGCATAGGTTGTGGCCTTGGCGTAGCTACTTGTGCCCTCAAGCAAGCCTTAGGCACCCAAATTTGTCTTGATTGTGGGCTCGTCTTCATCGACTTCTTGGGCACCCAAATAGATTTTACTTTAGCAGAGGAATTTCTGAACGACTTCTTATTAGCGTCGTATTGTTGGTTACTAATAAGAGGCTTTGCCCGTGTAGTTGACGGTGGTGCAACCGGTTGTTCGCCTTTCCGCACCCACACCTGGTTTATTTTCTGGGACATTTTGTTGAGCAAGTACTTTTGATCTCGGACATAGGTAGTACTCTGATTCTTCTGCCTTTGATCCACCTTGGGTTGCTGCCTCCTTCTGGCCTTTGGAAAAGAAGGGAGTTCCGTTGCATTCCTGACTCCTTTTTTGCGAATATCATTCCACTGCAACACATAGTTTTGGACAAGAACAGCATGGTCATCTTCATGTGTACCCCTGGAAGGACCAGGAGTCTGTGCCTTTCCTAGTTCCTTGAGTGCTCCATTGTCTAATTCTACTGTAACTCGACTATGATTGACCCAAACCTGAAGAAGTCCACTTCTTAGGTTTAAATTGACTGCTTGGTCATAGATCCTGTCTTGACCCAAGACAAGAGGTTCAGTGAGATCCTCATCCTGACACACCAATACTTTAACTGTCATTGCCTCATCATGAATGTAGAGGGGAAGTTCCACCTCGCCCATGCAAGGGGTTTCCACGCCTCCCAATCCTATGAGATATGCTTCCACAGGATTGACAGTTAACTGCAACTCTTGACAGTAAGACACTCTAACAGCACTAGTGGCTGCACCTGAGTCAATCAAGGCTCTTACGGTTCTTGCACTCTTTCCCCGTCCCATATCTATGGTTATGAAAGGACGTCTATCGATTATTCTATGCGAGCTTGTTCCTGCAACTTCACACATGGCCATGGGACATCCTTGATCTGCATAGTCATTTGCTCTAGTCTGATCTCGGCCTTGCCTTCGTAACTTCATCCTTCTGATGCGTTCTAAAGCTTCTGCTTGAGCCTCTTCTCGAATGCGCTTTTCTTCCTCTTTACGTTTCTTAGCAGTATTGAGTCGGCTGAGCATTTCCTCCGTGAGGGGTTCCTGATACAACTTGACTCTGCAACCGCTAATATAATTTGGGAGAACATCACCCTCTAATGTGGCCAATTGTACTGCTCCGCTCGTGGAGATCCTATTGATGATCATAGGTCCGTAGCCTCTCTTTTCTAGCTTCCTCGCGTGTTGTTTTAGTGTATAGACTAAGACTAGATCTCCTGCTTTCAAGCCTTTATCCTTCACGTGGGCATCAAAGTATGCCTTCTGTCTCTTCTTGGCTGCATATATTCCTGCAGCGGCTCTCAGTCGTGTTTCTCCTAATCGTTCAAGGTCAAAAATCCTAGAGGAGAGTTCATGGCCTGTCCATTCGTGTTCTTGTGCTACTTTCAACGTAGGAATCAGGAAATCCAAGGGTAGCATAGCGTTTTGACCGAATACCATCTGAAAGGGGGTGGCTTGGAGTATCGTTTTGTAGGCAACTCGGTATGCCCAAACAGCATGGTGTAGCTGTTTGTCCCAATCAGAGCGTTTAGTGTTCACTAATTTCGTCAGTACGTTGCATAAGATCTTATTAGTGCTCTCAGCTTGCCCATTAGCTTGAGGGTGATAAGGGGCAGACTTCTTGTGTATTACCAAGAATTCTTGGAGTAGATTTTCAATTACTTCGTTCAAGAAATGAGTGCCTCTATCACTTACAAGCTCTATAGGTAGCCCGTATCTTGTGAATACATTCTCAAACAAGAATTTGGCAGTTGTTTGAGCATCGTTCTTTGTCGTAGCCTTTACCTCTACCCACTTGGTGAGATAATCTGTCGCAACAATGATGTATTCCGCATGAGAACCCTTAGCTGGGGGATTAATAGGACCTACGAAGTCTATTCCCCACTTAGAGAATGCACGTCCACCCATCATGGGTTTCAGTGGCATCTCATCTTTGCGTATAGGATACTGAGTCCTCTGACATACATCGCACCGTTTCACATAGGTATGTGCATCCATGTGAAGGGTCGGCCACCAGAAGCCCGCGAATAGAATTGCCTTGATCACCCGATCCGGTCCAGAATGTCCTCCTGCTACACCTTGGTGAGCAGTTTCTAAGATCTTAAGATACTCACTTTCATGGACACACAATCTTAGGTAACCATCTTTACCGCGTTTGTATAGATAATCACCAATGAGTGAGTAATCCAAGGCTTCTTGTTCTAAACTCCTTTTCCTAGCCAGAGTCATGTCTGGAGGGAATGAGTTTGTGCTCAAGAATTATACTAGAGGTTCACTCCAATCTGGCACAATGGATACTTGATAAAGAGTGGCATGTTCCACTGGTGGTTTAGTGCAACAGATTGGGCATTCCTTACACAACTTTTGGACATCAGCTTCCATAGTTGGCCAATGTACTCCGAGCCTCTTGAGGGTCTGTAAAGTTCGCTGCTTTGAGTAGTGTTGCTCTAACGCACCTACATGTGCTAATTGCAACCATTTAGCGTATTCATCCTCTTCTACGCAACAAGCCAAGATCCCTTGATCTGTGTGCTTGTACATGCTTCCTGCCATGATGTGGTACTTTTTGGCTTTTACAACTTCTCTATTCCGAGTGTTTATCACTGGATGATTAGGCCCGTATGTCAATACTGGTACCAATGGCTTAGCCCACTGCGGTACCACTTCCAAATTAAACAAGTAAGCATCAGGAAGGTCATCTGACACTCCTTGTGGGGCTTCTCCCGATGTGAGCCTAGAGAGATGATCAGCTCTCAAATGAGTCCTACCTTTCCTTACCACAACTTCAAAATCATATTCCATGAGCAAGAGAAACCATCTTACTAATCTTCCTGTATTGCATGGCTTGTTTACGAGATATAACAATGCCTGATGATCAGTAAAAAATTTAAACTTATTTGCAAGCAAATAGTGTCTAAATTTCTTAACTGCATATACCATGCTTAATCCTTCTCGCTCTGTAGTGGTGTAATTCCGTTCAGCCGCATTCAATTGTCTACTGGCATAGGCAATTGGAAGATCCATATTACCTTCACTAGTAGGTTGTGCAAGCACACATCCAATGGCATAATTGGATGCATCCACATGAACATGGAATGGCTTATTCCAATCTGGTGTGGTCAAGATTGGTGCTGAACACAATCTTCGTTTAAGCTCCTGGAAGGAATTCTCACATTCATCCGTCCACTCAAAGTTTGTCAGAAGTCCGTACATGGGCTTTGCAATGACAGCATACATGTGTATAAATCGTCGATAATAACCACAATGCCCCATGAAAGCTTGTACTTCCTTGACATTCTTTGGCCTAGGTAGCTCTGCTATGGCTCTCACTTTTTCTTCGTCGGTAGATATGCCATTCTTTGACACTATGTGTCCTAGAATCTTGCCTTGCCTGACCATAAAAACGCACTTTTCTGGGTTCAGGCAGACTTGGTATTCTCTACATTTGTCAAAGATTTGTCTGAGTTCAGGAATATGGGTTTGTCTAACATTGGAATGAGCACAAAGATCATCAACATAGACTTCTAAACTCTTCCTCAGGAACTCCTTAAACACATGGCACATCAGCCTCTGGAAGGTAGCTGGTGCATTAGTAAGCCCAAATGGCATTACTCTAAAAGCAAAAATGCCCCATTCTGTGGCAAAGGCTGTCTTATGCTGATCCTCTGGGGCTATGGCTACTTGATTGTAGCCCGAAAACCCATCAAGGAAGCTGTACACTTCCTTGCCTGCCACTCTTTCTAAGAGATGTTCTGTTATGGGAAGCGGATAGTTATCTCGAATTGTGGCTGCATTAACCTTTTTCAAGTTAATGCACACACGCAGTTTGCCATTCTTCTTGGGCACCACTACGATGGGGGATACCCATTCAGTGTGCTCAATTTCATAGATAAATCCAGCTTCAACCAATCTATCTATCTCTTCTTTGATCTTAGCAGCGTAATTATCGTTATAAGTATAGGGCTTTTGCTTAGAGGGTTTAGCACCTGAGGTCATGGGAATAGTGTGTGAGCATATATCGGGGTCAACGCCTTTCAAATCCTTGTAACTCCAAGCGAATACATCTCTATATTCTCTTAGCAAGGCAATCAATTCGTGCTCTTCTTCTTCTGTTAGGTCATGGCCTATGTACGTGCATCTCTCCTCTCCTTCTTCTAGGGCCACTACGATTTTCTTGGTGGTTTCTTTGTTATCATAGGCCTCTCCTGATTGTGCCTCTCGTTTAGGCATTCTTATCATGATTCTCTTGTCATCTATCTCATACTTCTTAAAATTTTCTGGGACCTCAAACAAAGATTCTTCCTCTTCTGGTGAGACTTCTCTCTTTTTTCGTTTCTTTCCTTCTTCCTTCTGGGTCACCTGTGTTGCTAATCTTACATCATTGGTAAGTTCTCCATGCCTCTGGGGTTGAAATTCTACCTCATGGAAGTATTCTTCATCTGATGCAAATGGTGGGTCCATAATGATTGACTCGAGATCGGAGTCACTTGCATCCTCATATGCATCAGGGATAGGCTCGCATTCTTCTAGAACTGCCTCTCCCCTGATTGGCTCTATGGAGAAGACTGAAATGTCAAAGCCATCCTCATCACAGTGAGGTGTCCATTGTTCTTCATTGATGGCTACATCCATTGTTGCTAAAATTTCAGCCCAGCCATGGGGTTCAAATTCCTCGTCAGGAAAAACTACAGGTGCATAGGCTGGGTCTTGAATGGGTCTATGAGTTTCGTTTGCACCTATTTCTCTGGCCTTTTCTCTCTTCTCTTCCTCTACTGCCACCTTGCACATCCATAAGTGAGTGTCTTCATGCATCCATGAGGATCCAGACCCTATGGAGTGCACCGATTCTGTATCATCTTTGGCTCTATGGATGGGATTCCATTGGATAGGAGGTACATCCCTATGAGAGTAATCTTTGAGATTGACTTTGGTCGTAACACCTAAGTGCTGCAGGTACAAAGAATTGGTTCCCCAATCCTGTACCACCTGCAACTGTCGCATAAATGGTCTTCCCAAAATCATCTCATAGGCATGATTTTTGCTGAAGTCACATATAGCAAAACTATGCTCAAACTCGACACCACAAGTGGTGAGAGTTATTCCTTCGAGCAATCCTAGGGGTCTCTCAATATGACCATCGGCCATCTGCAATTTCATTCTCGTTGGCCTGAGTGCTGGCTTGCCCCAACGCTTCCAAAGGGAAGTAGTGGCAATTGCAACACCTGCACCTGAGTCTAAAATTGCCTTGGTGGTGTACTCTTGGTAGGTGATGGGAAGATAGGTGTTCCCTTCTTCACCTTCACACATATCTCCTATTTTATCCAAGGGAATTTCTGCCACTGTCCTATGGGATCCTGCCCGGGAATGAGGTTTTGCAACTTCAGTTACTCGACTGGCTGCACCTTTCCGCACGTTTAGTCTATCCTCAGGCAGTTCTTCCAAAGTGAGATCGCGTTGCACCTTGGTGTTCATTACTACCTCCGTGTTCCTTGGTATGACTGAGTCGTCGTTCCTTACCATGACTGTGGGTGCTCTCATACATGTGGACTTTGCTTCCCATGGGCCTGTGAAGTGGGGTAACTCTTGTATGGAATTAGACTCAAAGTCCAATCTCTCATGAGACTGAGCACTCTCATGTTCCCCGTAAATAGATGGGATGTCTTGTGGGAATTGGTCGTGTGCATCATCCACAAGTTCAAAAGGAGGGGCGACTTCACTTTCGTTATCCCATTTGTCTTCTTGAATCTCTCGTAGGAAATCTGGTGCAAACCGATTCATAGAAGAAGAAGTGTCTGGCTCCGTAGAATTGGGCACATAAGCAACCTGGGAAGGAGGGCTTATTCTCTCATTGGCTCTCTCCTTGTTCTTAAAGATGGCTGGAGCACAAGCTTCCTGGGGAGGATTATTTATTCTATTACTCTTCCGAACAGGCTCATACGCTCTCTGAGAAGGGATGTAGGCAACCTGTGGAGGTACGTAAGCTTTCGAGGGGGGTTCATCTGCCTTTTGGGGGGGAAGATAAGTTTCTTGAGGAGGCACGTGGGCTTCCTGAAGAGGCTGACTTATCCGTTCTCTCGCCCTTTCCCTTCTTTGAGGGGCAGGTTCCTTTTCTGATTGTGCAATTAGCCTCTCTATTCCTTCCAGCAGTCCATCAAAGTGTAACTGCGTCTTAGCTAAACTAGAAATGTTAAATAGGCGGCTGGCCTCAAACATGGTCTGAGCCAATTCCACCATTTTGGCACAAATCTTTGTTCGTTCAAGCTCTAGTTCGGCTCTAGGGTAGCATTTTTCATGATCGGTTATGGTTGGCCCTTCTTGGATTCTGGCCTCATATGCTTTAAGCATCATGTCTATGTCTTCGGGAGTGGGATCAGCTAGGACTGATCCTACTCTAAGGGGTGGTGGAATTTGATGAGGCGGTGGGGGAGATGGTGGGTCGGATGGAGATGGGAGTGGTGGTGGTGGAGTAGTGTGAGAGGGAGTTTGAGTTGTGAGTTCGGTTATTCTGGCTCTTGTTTCCCTTACGCTTTCCTCGAGTTCCCGACTATCTTTCCACGCTCTAGTCCTTTTCTTTGTCACGCTCTCGGTTTCACTAGCCTCTGGGCCCTTTTCCTGGCTTGCCTCTTGGTTTTGCTGCAATGCCTGAGCTCTAGTGACTACCTGTACTGGTGCAGTGGAAGTGACACTTCCTGAGGAGTCTACCACTAACCCAACAACGTTGATAGGGGTGATTTTTGGCATGTTGTTGGGGTTCTTTGGGCAATCTCGTAAGAGATGCTCTTTTCCACAATCTTGGCAAAAGCCTTGGATCGTCACGGACTGATTTTGTGTAGGTGGAGGTAAGGGACAATCACGAATGAAGTGATCTCCCTGACATCGGTAGCATGGTCCTCTAGGAAATGGTGGTCGTACCTGCCTAGGTTGAGGCCTAGGGTTGGGGTTTGCATACATGACATTTGTGTAGTCTGACTCCCAACTAGGTTCACTCGGTTCTTCACTATAGTAGGACTCACCATGTTCTGGAGACTGCATGTAGTAAGCCTGGGGACTATCGACATGTGTAGAATCAAAGCTATGGTCACTCGGGTCACTTTCTGAGATCAATGGGGTTACTGGTACTATAGCTCTATTCAGGTTCTCTTCTGCAACCGTATACTTTACCGAAATCACATTAGCTGGGGCTGGGGGTTGTTGTGCTAGCACAAGTTGAGGCCTTTGTTGGTTTTGGTACTGTGGTTGGTAATTTTGTTGTGGCCTGCCATATGGTTGTGGAGGGTACGGGTTCTGGTATCTTCCTTGCTGCGGGTATGGCTGAGGGTAGGGTTGCCTAACTGCCTGCTTGTTGTATGGGCAATCTTGTGTGGTGTGATTGGTGTATCTTCGTTCTATGGTGCAATATTGGCTATTTGGATTGACCTGGGGTTGAGCCATAATGGGACACACATTTGCCATGTGGTCGCCACCGCATGTATAGCACCTCTTCGCTGGGGCAAACCTTGGGATTTGTTTGCTAGAGACGCCTAGTTTTTGTGCCACTTTCTCTGCGAGTTCCTCAATCGACGTGGATTGCGTGGAAGAGTGACTAGAAGCACTATCTGAATCTTTGTAGATTTTGGAAAGCTCTAGCTCTTCCCCTAGGTTATCTTCAATGTCAATGCACATGCGTACACACTCTTCTATAGTCCTAGGGTCCTTTAGATACACATAGGATCTCAATTTCGTACTCAGCAATCCATCAAGGAATAAGGCTACTTGTTTAGCAGATGTGGGTAGCTCCGAAATAGGGCACCTTTCAAGATATTGTCTAAATCTTCTTCCGGCCAATCTGACAGTCTCTTGGGGGGTCTGTTTGAAGCTGTGAATCAATGAGGAGGTATTGTGTCTTATGCCGCTCTTAGAGAACTCTACAATGAAAGCCTCTAGGAGTTGGTCTATGCACCTGAACTGCCGCTCATCCAATGGCTGAAACCATGTAAGTGCCGTGTTCCTCAGGGTTAGACCGAAGGCATTGTACTGCGTGAATAGATCCTCAACTTGTTCAGCTCTCAAGACTTGCTTGAACTCCGCCACATGATCATAGGGATCTCCTGTGCCGTCAAAGTAATTCTTCATGGACTTAACTAGCTGGGTGGGTCTCAAAGTTCTTCTGTGCTCTCTAGGTCTCGGCAGCGGGAATCCATCCACATTTCTTTGGTTCCTGTGAGCTCTAAGCATCTCAGGTTCTACCCTATTCGTCTCCGTTCGCGTTCTTTCTCTGCCCACTGGGTTGGCAAAACTTACTTCTGGTCTATCTCTACTTCTGTCTCTTTGCGTACCATGAGCTTGGGAAGTTCCAGCCCCAGGGTGACCATAGGGTACATTTGATCTTGGTTGGGGGAAAATAAATTCACCCTTCCAAGTGTAAGCATGCCTATCATTTTCTGTCACCACAAAGATCCGTTCCGAAGTGTGATCTAAGTAGGTCACTCTACCTGGGCTATCCGGATCCTTAAACTCATAGATCAAGATATTTCCTATATCAGTTGGCTGATTGGATTTATACCTCCAAAAGGCTTCATCAGTTTCTCGATTGAGGAGCAGCTCTATGCTCTTGTTGTCTTGGGGGACCCACTCAGGCGTGATAATGATAATCCTAGTGAGAACTGATTTACCTCGAGGGGTTCTAGGTTCCGCGCCCATGTTCCCATGTTCCAAGTCACCTAAGTTCGCTTCTGAGATTACATTCCCGAATTCATCTGTCCTATCCGGGTGACTAGTGACTACATATATAGTTCCTTCTTTGTCCAGGTATGCACCATTTTCAAACTTGACAGCTGGGTGTTCTAGTCCAATGGATTGATCAGGATTCTTAATCTGTATCACAGATCTTCCTAAGCCATCCTCATAGATGCTGGCACCTAATCGGTTGGTCCTAAGGTACTCCAACTGTGTTTTGTAAGGGCCTTCCACCCTGTACAAGTAAGGCACTCCTGAACTTCCCGTAGGTCTATCCATGCCCTGAGACATCTCTGACTCACTGGTCTCAGAGCTAGGGTAGTTCGAGTGGTGGCTCAACTGGTGGGCCCAGGACCTAGCAGTGTGGTTGACACTAGCCTCTGAAGATCTAAGGCTTTGTCTCTCCCTTACTAAATGTCGTCCTGATCTAAGGTTCATATGCCTAACTAAGTAGCCCAATTCTTTGCCCAGAGTACAACCTCGTTGCTGATCAATTGGTATCAGTCACTTGATTCTTTTTAGTTATTTCTCGTGTTTAAGGTCTTGTCTGATATTACGTCGTCAGGAATACTTGAATGTTCTTCGTACTTTCAGGTTGATCGTTCCACGTTAGGTTCTTTTCCTTTATGTTACCGACAGTACAGAGATTAGGTTTTTAGCTTGAACTTGATTTTTTTAAGTAGTCTTCAACTTGATACCTGCCTATCGTCAACCTGACTTACTCCTACCTCTAATCGTTCTTAGCCTAAGCCATGAATAGACAGAGGGAGTTGAGAATTTCCAACCTTTTGTTTCCTGCTTGGTTGCCTTTGGATGCTCAGGAAGTGCGTTCCCGAGCTTGCACTTACACTTGCTCAAAACGCCTTGCTATGCCCTCAATAGATCTGTAAGAGTTCCAAAGTTAGCTTGAAGATTTAAATTCTAAAGACAAAACCACTGATTTTCATTCCTGTAACACAAACACAAACTTGCATAGTGATTTCCCAGAAAACAATCCTAAGGACCCCTGACTTTGATCCCCCTGGATATGGTCAACTTCAAAATACTCTATCTGAAAATCAACGTATTATCTTTATAAAAAACAGTTGAGGGCGTGTAGTGTATGCCACGAGCTTTCCGACAAGCCCAAGAGCTCAAAAAATGGATTTCGTATGGAAAAGTTATGACTGTTCAGGGTTTAGGGGGTTAAAACAAGATTCAATCTGGCCGACGACAGATCCTAGGATTTTCTTCAAATCACAAGTGTAGGAACCTCACAAAGATGCTAATTGATTGACTATTGTGCCCCAAAATTGCCCCAAATTTTGAATTAAAAAACCCTAATTTTTTGGCCGAAAAGCCTGTCAATCGCGATCGACAGGTCTGTCAATCGCGATTGACAGAGGTGTCCGTCGGGGCTGTCAATCGCGATCGACGGTGTCAATCGCGATCGACAGAGTCGATCGTGGCTGTCAATCGCGATCGACAGTATCAATCGCGATCGACACGTTTTCCGAATTTTTTGCCGAGATTTCAGTCAATCGGGGGCCTATCAGTCGCGATGGACACGTGGCTACGCGTAAAAGTCAATCAATCGTGGAATTTCAATCAATCGCGATCGACGGTGTCAATCGCGATTGACAGAGATGTCGGTCGTGGCTGTCGATCGCGATCGACGGTATCAATCGCGATTGACAGGGTCCTACGTGGCAGTCAGTCGATCGTGGAGGTCAGTCGATCGCGATTGACAGGGTCTGTCGGTCGCGATTGACAGGGTCTGTCGGTCGCGATTGACAGAGGCTGTCGGTCGCGATTGACAGAAAACCTCGGAATTTTTCTACTGTTTTTAGTGTTTTGGAATCTGCTCCTTGTGCTTGTTCTAGTGGTGTACACACTTTTGTGAAAAGCCAAAAATTTCTGTCAGTCGCGATCGACAGAAGCCTGCGACCGCGAGACAGTTTCTTCGAATTTCGTACCTGCGCGCAGCGTGCTGGGGATGATGATGATGGCAGTACCTGCAAGAATCACAACAACATGCAAAAACAGTGCAAGCAATATCGCTCTCTCGCTCTCTCTCACAAGTGGAATGGAGGAAATGAGGTGGAGATGGTGATATGATCAAAACTGAAAATTTTCGCGATGATGGAGATGAAGGTGGGAGATGGTGATGATGATGATGTTGATGAAGATGGTGAAGAAAGTAAAAGAAAATCGATGAGAGTGAAGAAAATACCTACAACTCCAACGTGTCAACTCTACGTCTTACCATCACACGCTCGTCCTCAAAGCTCGATCCCCGGCAACGGCGCCGAAATTTGGTGTAGCTCAATGATGAGTAGCACCTCCTTTAATGTCAATCCGGGAAGACGTGAGGATGGTATGAAGACCTCGAGCAAGTGGCGGCACAAGTGCGTGAGTGAGAAGCACACAAGCATGCACACACATACACACACACGCGCACACACGGCAAGACAAAGAGTGAGAATCAATGGAGCTTCTAGATTACTTTCAAAATGCTCTTACAAGTTCGTTTCAATTACAATCTAACCCAAAAATGAGCTCTCTAGCTCTTTTTATAGTTTTTGGCTAAGTTTTGGCCCTGTCCAGACCTAGTGTCCGGCCTAGTTAAAAATTAGGTTCCAGGGCTTATTTGAGGGCTCAAACGATATCTAAAAAATACGAAATTTGGCAGGTAGATACTTCTAATGCTCCTCAAGCTCAAGGACTCCTTGGCTTGCAAAAAATGGAGCTACAAAAAAATGAAATGATATTTACAATGGTGCTTAGTGATGATAATCACTTATAATGGGTGTAGAGGTTTTGAAAGATTAAGGTTGCCTTAGTGCTAAATCTGCGTGAATGTTCATAAGTGCTTCTTTCTGAAGAAAATTGTTGGCCTACTTGCCGGATCGTCGTTGACTGCGTTGTCTGCTTGTGCTATCTCTTTTCTCGGACTCTCTTCTTGTGCTTCCTTGTCTTGTCAGTCCTTCAGCTCCAGCTCCAACAACATGTTTCAAAAAATATTTGGCACTAATTGAAAACCAAATAGGAAGGAGCTTGAAGAGGATCATATATGATGGAGGTTATGATTATTTTTCACATGAATTTCATTTATTTCTACAAGGCAGAGGCATAAAGATGGTGCTAGACAGAAGGAATAAGTTAATTGTTGAAGCTGCTAGGTCTATGTTGAATGAGAAGAAGCTACCTAATTACCTATGGGTAGATGCTGTTTCCATTTCCACTTACTTGGTCAGTAGGCTTTCATACAAATCCTTGGATAATATGACACCCTATGAAGCATGGAATGGTAGGAGACCCTCATTGGACCATTGCAAAATATTTGAGCACATTGTTTATGCACACATCCCCTCCCAAATCAGAGGAAAGCTTGAACCTAAAGCTGAGAAATGTATATTTGTTTGGTATGATAAAAATCAAAAGGGATATAGGCTATACAATCCCACTAACAAAGCATTCATAATTTCATAGTTAGTAAGGATGTAGTCTTTGATGAAAATAATTCATGATTTGAAGATGATTGCAAGAAATTCAAGTTACCATATGATTTGGAAAATGATTTTGCAACCCTCAGTCAAGAAGATCAACAATTAGTAGAAGACATCAACTCAGAGGATGAAGATCAGGTTGACTTCAAGGTATGGAATTCAAGAGGAAAGATCAAACTCAAGCAATTAGAAGACAAACTAGAGTCTCTAAATCAAGCACCAAGGAGATCACAAAGAGAAAGAAAAATCCCATAAGGTATGGATATCATATGTCATTAGTCACCAAGTATTCAGTGTATATCACTAGGGACTCTATGACTGAAGATCCTTCTTCATTTGAAGAGGATAGGAAGAAGAATGAATGGAGAGAAGCCATGTAGGAAGAAGTGGAAGCACTTCAGGAAAATCATACTTGGGACCTAGCTCCCAAGAAGCCAGGCATGAAGGTAATTGGATCCAAGTGGATATACAAAATAAAAAGGCACTCACATGTCTATATAAACAGGTACAAGTAAAGGTTGGTACTAAAGGGATTTGCCCAAACTCATGGAGTAGACTATGAAGAAACTTTTTCACTTGTACCAAAGAAATGGATGGATATCAGAAGAACTCTATCTCGCACAACCACTAGGTTTTGAAGATGAAGATAAAATAGGTTATGTATGCAAGCTGAGGAAGGCACTCTCTAGTCTCAAGCAAGTTCCTAGAGCTTGGAACCATAGGCTTATTACTTATTTCAAGGACCAAGGCTTTGTGAAAAGGAAGTCAAATTCTTGTTTATTTATTAACAAGAACAAATAAGAAGTTATCTACTTATGTGTCTATGTAGATGACATCATTATTATAAGGAATAAGGTAATGCCATAAAGCAGGTCAAGGCTCAATTAATGAAAGAATTTAAAATCAGTGATCTTGGTTTATTAACCTACATTCTTGGCTTAGAGCTTGTGTATAGAGATTGTGGTATATTTATCACTCAAAGGAAGTACATACATGATATGTTGGTAAAGTTCAAGATGGAGAACACTAAAATTGTTGGTGCTACTAAGGGACTCAACCATACGTTGAGTTCTCATGATCTAAGGGGGAGTTGTTGGTGCAATTAAAACGAGGCCCACATACTTTAGGGGGAGCTATTGGTGCAATTCAAACCAAGCCCACATATGCAGTCAAATTATCTCATACTTGATTTATTGACATAACATGTGCAAGATTTCATATGATCAACCTCTTGTAAAAATTCTTCACTTTTATCTTTGGAAGCTTGAGGGGGAGTTGTTGGTACTTCTATGGTACTCAACCATAAGTTGAGTTCTCATGAGCTGAGGGGGAGATGTAAGTGCAATTAAAATCAATCCCACTTACATGAGGGGGAGCTATTGGTACAATTAAAACCAAGCCGACTATGTGGTTAAATTAGCTCATACTTGATTTATTGACATAAGAGATGCAAGATTTCATATGATCAACCTCTTGTAAAAAATCCTTCACTTTTATCTTTGTAAGCCCACTCAAACATAAGCTTCATGGGGAGCTATTGGCGCAATTAAAACCAAGCCCAGTTACGTGGTTAAATTAGCTCATTTTTAATTTATTGACATAACATGTGCTATGTTTCATAATATCAACCACTTGTAAAAATCCTTCAGTTTTATCTTTGTAAACGTGGAGTTAGGAAGCTGTGAATCATGAATCATTTGATTTTTTAATAATGAGGGAATCGATCCTATACATTAGGAGTCACCTTTTTGGTAGATGTTTGAATTTGAACTCAGACTTTGGCTCCAAGTACAACTGCTAAAAGAGGATCAAAAAGACCCACTTGTATCTCAAGCCCATGAGATCATTTTGAAGGACAATCCTTGTGAAGTGAGAGCTTATCTCAAAGCGCATTCACCCCTCACACATTGAGCAATGTATGATTGCCAATGACATTGTATTTGTACATGATTTAATACATATATGGTCATTACATTCTCATTTCACTTCTCTGTTATAACTCCATCAGAACACTGATCTTCTCAGAGCTTATTCTCAATGCATAATGGATTATTTTCCATGATTTAAACAATTTTAGATGAATCATATTGTATATTACATGCCTATAAAGTTTAAGTAGCATTGCATCTTAGAATAGTGAGATACTAACATATTATTTCTCGGTGGTATGTTGATTTTTGCAGCCCAAAATGTAGAGTTGATACTATGATTTACTAAACACTTATCTTGGGCCCTTGTCATTTTTATTTTCATTTATATTTTGGTTTTCCCCATGGTCACTTTCATGATGATCTTAGTTGTACTAACACTTTCGAGGGGTTGATCTGTCTCCATAGTAGTGTACTAAGGAATCATGATACTCATAGATCTGAGCATATTTGATAGACTCTTTAAAATTCTTATGATCATCAGCATGATCATCATACTGATGATCATCATCATGATCATCGTCATAATCATCATCATATTGATATGAATGATATGATGCATCTATATTGGTATCATGGTTATAGGCATGAGCACTCTATGATGATCAAAATCGTCCCCCCTATGTTTGTCTCTCTACCTCATCCATGGCTACCTCACCATAATGCTCATATTACATATAAGAAATATAAATAAATAAAACATATAAAACATAAATAGAAATCAAATAGTTAAATGAAATTTAATAATACTCATAAAAGCAGTTGGATCATCTTTCATGTACTTTGACACACGTTGATATCCACAATAAGTTGCAAAATCAAATTCCATTTCCGTAGGATATTGACCATAATCCTTTTGATACATTGAAACAAAAAAATGATTAATTATTAGTGTTTTTACTAAAATAAAAATATAGCCTCAATAATACATATATTTACAAATGTAGCTACAAAACCATGATGGCCGATTAGGTTTAAGTATAATGTGTGACTTGAGCCACCTCTCTTTTTTGCAAAATCCTCCGGTTATTTAATGAAATAAAAATACTTAGATTAAATTTAAAACAATTATAAAACATATGCGAATTATAAGTCACAATAATATAAACTTCCATAACGACAATAGAAGCACTGAGGGAAATATAAATTATTACCTCATAGCAAAAATTTGCATTTAAAATATAAAATTCAGAAGGTACATGTACTATACTTATAAGTGAAAAGTATTAGTAAAAAATAATTTGGTGTCACACATACCATGCACATATAAGCTTAAGTCAATTTCTCTATTAGATATCCATTTTTTTCTCCTCAAAATATACAAGGACTCTCTTGCACACATAGACAAAAAAACATTCACTCATCATTTCTCTCTATTTGAAAATAATTATAAATTTTTTATATTTTCTAAGGTCGGATCTCAAATGTCTAATTGAGTGTGATATCAAACAATAGGAAGCATTGAAGGATTTTCTTTTTTAACTCCTCATACAAAGGGATTTGGTGAGGTTCTCCATAGACATAGAATTATAAGATCTATAAAAAACTACGGCTCTGTATGTAAGTTGTTTGTCAAAGGTGATTTAAATTATTTAGCAATCCATCAACTTCTAGCTAATATCCTTTGTTATCTTCACTAGTACCAAGCCAATAGTATATAAATATTATATTAAATAGATATAGCGCACAATGTAAGTGTGTTATACTTTGAGTGAACAGAGGAAGTACGATAAACTTTATTATCGCACATATATTACATGTATTCATGAGCACAAGTAATTTCTCTCTATCCCTCAAGTTCTCTCTCCTCGGACTATAAAATATATGTCTCAAAAAAGCTTTATCATTAACATGATCTCTAATTCAACATCTTTAATAAATTTGTAGATTTACAAAGGTCATGTCTCAAAGAATAGACACCTACTTGAAGTGTGATATGAAATATTAGAAAAATCTGAAGGTTTCATTTCTTACTTTGGTATGGAAAGGCCTTAGATCTAGATCTCTACGTATTTAGAGAGATTTGAACGTTTTGTTTCTAACTCTAGTATGGAAAGGGCTTAGATCTAGATCTCTTTGGATTTAAAGCTACAAGTATTAAATATTTCATCAAAATTTTGACATGGTATCGACTTTGTGGCTACAATGTGGAATCATTACACCATAAGGAAAAATGGGGAAAAAAATCCTTCTGTATTTGTTTAAAGCTTATACCCTCACTATGAGAGCACTAGACATGGGATACATTGCATATATGGTGGCCCGTTTCCAGACACCAAAACAAAATAGGGACCTAGCTTACAAGATAACATTTAAGGAGGCACTAGAGAGATGGGTGCAACTTAGCAGTGATTTCGGAGGCTAATACAAATTGGACTCGACACCTTCATTGTTGTTGGAGTTTATTGACCTCCAAAGTATAGCTAGATGTAGGTGGAACCCCCTAGGAACAAGTCGACCTTCTCACAAACTTCATCACAGAAAACCAATCATGCTTGCAAAGCTTACTATTATTTAATCACTTGGACATTTTTAAAACTCGTTTAACCACATATACAAGAGACCAAGAGCTTTTTAATGATCCAGTGAACAATCAATTTGGATAAATAAACAAGGTGATATGACCTGTGCAACTTTGAGGTTTAATGGATACCTTCAGTAGAGGTGAACCTGAGAACACACACTACTTGTAAAAAAAAGGACAATAGAAAGTAGACATTGATAATAAAAAAAGGACAATAGAAAGCAGACAGTAAGAGCATACAAATGAGCTATCAAACATGTAATTTCAATATATAATGAGGGAGCTACATGCTTTGCAATCTCTAGATAGAAAACTAGCAGCATAGAGATACACACATGACTCTCTTAGACTTCCAGCAAGATCATGACTTCTCCCATCTTTCTATCGCATGGGGAACTAATCTAAAACCTTCATAATAGCATGGATGCAAGTGCTCGAATAAGAAAAGTATTGATGGACTTTCAGAACTAGCTACATCCACCTTCCATTAGGATACCACTGTAGCTCCCTTGTGACTCACTGATCTGACTCACCATGTTATAGAACCCACATGGTATTTTGACTATCCTTTATGAATAATATGAGACTTCTTGACATATTTAAAGAATTCCCAAAGGTATTTACATAATTGGAAACTTGTACCATACATAAAACAAATGTTTGCAACATTCTCCCCCTCAAGTTTCAAATGGTATTTCCTTCATGCCAAGAATATAGTTGACTCTTTGAAGCTTTGGTCCATCCAATGATTTTGTGAAGATATGTGCAAGTTGATCCGTTGTTTCCACAAAAGAAACTTTCCATTCATTGTTTATGGCCTTTTCTAGAACATAATGATAGTGTACCTCTATATGCTTTGTTCTAGCATGAACAATATGATTTGACATCATATGAATGCTACTCAAGTTATACCCATATATCACTTGTACATCAACCTACACATTCAAGTCATGAAACAAATTTTTAAACCACATAACATCAGTAGTAGCCAATGCTAAACCTCTATACTCAGCCTGTATAGAAGATAAAGCAACTGTAGGTTGTTTCTTTGAGCTCCATGTTAATTTCTTATTTCCTGGTATAACCACCTATCCACATATGAATCTTCTATCATCTTTGCATCCAACCCAATCTGCGTCACTAAAGGCTTTAAGAGTTAGATCAGCATCATGACTCTAAAATAATCATTCATTCACGGTACCTTTCAAATACCTAAGCACTCTTTTCCCTGTATGCATATGAGGTACTCTAGGTTCATGCATAAACTCTGACAATGCTCCCACTGCATAGCATATATGAGGTCTAGTTTTTGTTGCATAAATCAAAGATCCTACCATAGATCTATACACATTCATATCATGCAATGCATCACCTTCTTTTGCACTCAACTTTACATTACATTCCATTGGAGTCGAAACAAATTACATTCTCACATACCAAACCTTTTCAACATATCACATATATACTTTCTCTGTATCAACCACATACCTTCATCGCCATACAAAATCTCAGTCCCAAGAAAGTATGTAAACAAAACAAGATCTAAAATTTTAAACTCCTTTTCCAAATTACCTTTAATCTGTTCAATTTCTTTTGCATCATTCCCTAGAATCAACACGTCATCCACACAAATGCATACATAGACACACATATCATCTACATGTTTTACATAAAGTGAATGATCATCATTATTCGCTATGTATCCTAGCATAAGGTACTTTACGAACCTTGCATTCACACAAATGCATACATAGACACACATGTCATCTACATGTTTTACATAAAGTGAATGATCATCATGACTCCCTATGTATCCTTGTAGCATAAGGTACTTTACGAACCTTGCATTCCATGCCTTTGGTGCCTGTTTAAGACCATACAATGCCTTCTTTAACCTGCATACATGATTAGGATATTTTTCATCCACATAACGATCTTGTTGTGACATATACACTTTTTCACTTAACTTACTATTAAGAAAGGCATTCTTTATGTCTAGTTGATATATATTCCATTTTTTACTTGCAGCTAAAAGCCAACAAAGTTCTCACCGTTGCCATATTTGCTACTAGACTAAATGTTTCTTCATAGTCCAATCCTTGAGTTTGAGCATATCCTTTTGATACAAGTCTAGCCTTATATCTTGACACACTACCATCACTGTTTCTTTTAATCTTAAAACCCCACTTGCAACCAATTGCCTTTTCCTTTGGTGTCTTTGGAGCTAAAGTCGAAGTCTTGTTATCCTATAGTGCTTCCATTTCTTCTCTCATTGCTTTCTCCTACTTTTCGTCTCCTTTTGCCTCATCATAACATGTGGGCTCACTTTCTTGCTCAACTTTCATCATAAAAGTATAATGAATATTCATAAAAGATTCATAAGTATACCTTTGAAGTTGCTAACTCACTCTTGAAGTTCTTCTTATCTTCGATGTAGAGGCTCTTGCTTTTTTATTAGGAACCTTTGATGATTCTCCATACTCATATACACTACCAATTTCTTCTCCTTCATCATTAACTTTAATACGTTTGAGTTTACCTTTACTTTTAACACTTCGAGGTGACTCTTGCCTTGATCTTCCATTGAAAGTTAGCTCTCTTTCTTCATCCGAACCACTCTTCTCATCACTTAAACTTCTTGTGGGCTATGAGAAGCACTCATCTCATTCACTTGTATCTTCTTCATCTCCATTTATGACATGCAAACTTTTCTTATCTACATATCATGAAAGTGATTCATCACATCTCTTGAAGAAAATAACTTATTAGTATGAGGATTATAACATCTATATCCTCTTTGAGTATTTACATAACTAATAAGTATACACTTTTATGATTTCACATCAAGTTTTGATCTAACTTCACGAGGTACATGTACATAACGTACACAACCAAATACTTTCAAATGACTTACACTTGGTTTCCTTCCATGCCATACCTCATATGATATCAATTGATGAACTTGAACAATAGTTACTCTATTAACAATATACACAATTGTGCTAACAGCTTCAGCCCAAAAAGAATTAGGCAAACACATATCATTTAGCATGCTTCTAGATGCTTCTCTTATGATTCTATTTCTTATTTCTGCAACTCCATTTTGTTGTGGAGTATACCTACATGTAACTTCTCTTTTGATATCTTCATCATACATAAAAAGCAGTAAAAGATTGAGAGAAATACTCTCCCCCTCCATCAGATCTTAGCTTCTTAACATATCTTCTTGTTTGCTTCTCGAAAAATGATTTTAAATTTTTAAAACAATCAAAGATTTCAATATCATGTTTAATGAAATACATAAATGTAATTCTACTATGATAATTAATGAATGATGCATAGTAGTTATTACCATCCAAGGATGCCTCTTTAGTAGGACTCCATATGTCCGTGTGTATAAGATCTAGCAATCCACCACTTACATAGCTGGAATGCTTAAAAGGTTGTCTACTTTGTTTACCCATTTGACATGCTTCACAAAGATGCACCATATGTTGCTTAGTAAGATCAAGTAATCCTTCAACAATCCTCTTCTTTGGATAGCTCCTTTAAGTAGTGTAAATTCATGTGTCCAATCCTTTTGTGCCATAGATCAAGCCTATTATTCGATCCATACCATAAGAGAAATAGTTTGTCTGATTTGGGTTTACCTTGAATGTAAACAATCTACCTTGTTTTTGACCTCTAGCAACTAACCTCCTTTGCTTTGGATACTTAATGAAGCAACCTACGTAATTAAATCTTATTTGCAAGCCCTTTCTCTACCATTTGACCAATGAACATCAAATCCTTAGTGATCATTGGCACATAAAGTACATTCTTCAAGCAATTTGTCTTGCTCTTATCTTGCATAACACCATCTCCAACCTGCATAATCTTATGTGTTGTATTATCTCCTATTTCAACATGACCTTTACGTGAAGGATTATGCATATTTGAAAACCATGAGGCATCATGTGACATATGATTAGAGCAACCACTATATACATATCATAATCACTATTGCAATTCATCTTAGTTTCTACATTCATCATAATAAGAGAGTCATAATCATCACATATGTAGCAATTATTGTTATCTTCACTCCTTTGTGTTTGATTATAGTTTTAGTAGCCTCTCATACCTCTAGCACTTGATCGTCCTCTTCCTCTTGTGTTGAAGGAGACACTTGAAATCCCTTGATCATTGCTTCTTCTTCCTCGACCTCTATTTGAACCTCTTCTACCTCTCTTTCCACCTCTTGATCATCCTACATAAAAAGTCTATCCTTGAGATCCTTGCTTATTTGAAGTAGATCCATTTAGATTCATCTCCTCTGTGACCTTGAGAGCATTAAGCTGATCAAAGTCTGGTGATTCTCCTCTAACATAAACTAAAGTAATAAATGGTATCGATCTCTCATCATCCTTGAGTCAATTGAGAGTATGTGCAACCAAGTCTTCGTCCTCCACATGTGCAACCAAGTCATCGTCTTTCTTGCGCTTGTACATGTAGCATATAATCTTTCCAAGGCAAGACAAACATCTCTACTTGTGTCTAGATCTTCTATGTGTTCTACCATTGAATCTTGCATATTTTGTGATAAAATGAATATAACCCTTCTGTCTCTTTCATTCCAAAGTCAAAACTCCCTCAATTATTCTTGATTTGAATCCCCTGCTAATATAGGTTTGATATCTTTTCCATCAATCAAACCATACAAGCCTCTACCTTGCAAGTATGTTTTGATTCTAAATCACCATGCTTGATAGTTGTTCTTATCAAACTTCTATTGGTGCATGTTGATCACCCATTGTGTAAATGCTATACTTCCTCATCTTAACCCTTCTTGTGGATATGTGTGATAAGAAGAAGTATGAGATTTACCTTTTTAATAAAGTTTATGCACCTTTCTTTGCTTGGATGTTGCTTGAGATGCTTCCTTGCTATCTCCTTCTACCTTCGTGTAGTGTCGATGATGAATCTCTGCTCCAATAGCTTCAAATTCTTCATGAAGGTATTATAACCTTCTCCAAGCTTTAATTCCTTACTCTGATAGCAATGTTAAAGTTTATTGACTTCCAAAGTGTTGAGATATCAAGCTCAACATCTGATGATCCAAGATGACATGCATCGGTTTTTTGTTTCTCTGACATGTATAGTGGTCACACCGATATATGTCAGGGATACTTCATTGAGCTTTATTAGATTTATCTACTGAGGGTGATGGCACATTTGTTTCTTGCCAGCTCCTCACTCATGGACATTAGTTTTTTCCTTATGTACTGGTCGTTATATATTGCTCTTGTTGTATTTTTGTTTTAGGTAATTCTTGTACATTCCTTTTTATGTAATAGAAGAAGAAGAAGAAGAAGAAGAAGAAGAAGAAGATCATTCTTCCTTGCCTCAATCTGAGTGTGTGCTTCTCTTTGATTGTGAGAGAGTGTGTGTGAGGTCTCTTATCCTTATCTCCTTCCTTGTGACTTGGTATCAGAGCCAGCATGGCTATAGAGAGCTCGTGGAGAAAACGACCGTGAAGAGTACGCAACAAGGCATGGAGAAAACATGATTCACAAAGGACCTCCATTTGCTATGAAAGTCGGTGTGAAAGTTAGATTGAAGTTTTAAATCCATCTCAACCTCTATTTCGAGCCGGCAAGGGGGGGCCCATAGAAAAACTAGGTTAGTTTCAGAAACTATATCTTGCGCTATGTTCGGCAACACTCATATATTCAAGATCCCGAATTTCCCATCATTTTGTGTACTGTTGATACACGAAAACTGTGTTTTTCTGAGATCGAGTTGTCACATCATAGTGCGACAGTGTTCAAGTAGAAGTGTTGCTTGTAGTGTTTTTTAGTGTTGTGAATTGCTGCAAAAATGGCAAATGCAGATGGAATGAGTCAACTTATGAGAGATAAACTGGACAAGAACAGCTGATGGGAAAAGGCTATTGGAAGTACATCGAAGGAGAGAACAAAAATTCTCCGTAGTTACCAGATAGGAATCGGACTACAGAAGAGTTAAGGGCATATCAGGAATGGAATCAAGGAGCATGAAAGGTAATGTACTAGCTATCTGTTAGCATACTGGATAGCATGATTGGGCACATACAGGATGCCAAGAGTCCAAAAGAGGCTTGGAACAATTTGGTCACATTGTACGAGACCAATACAAAGGCACGAAAATTGCAATTTAAGAATGAGCTGCATACATCGGAGAAAAAGAGCATGTCGGTAAGTGACTACACTCTGAAAATCAAAAGCATATGTGAGTCACTCGCATCTATTGGCATGAATGTAGATGATGATGATAAGGTGGAAGTGTGGTTTAAGAGCGGCATATAAGTAGTTCAGAACTTCTATACAAACTAGGGAAAATATTGCAAATTTTGCTCCTTTGGTATCGATGCGGATTATTGAAGAAAACTATCTTCGTGAGGATTCAACCTCCCAAGGAAAGCCCAGTTTTGAGCAGGTATTCTACTCTGGCAGAGGAAGAGGCAGAGGTAGAGGTTTTGGAAATGGAAGAGGAAATAGTAAGCAAAGACCAAGGTCCACAACAAAATCGTGCAGAAGGAAGAGGACAATTTTGAGGCAGGGGGAGCCAAAGAGGTCGCAGAAATTTCCAAGGAAATGATTCAGGTAATGATAGTAAAGGATGTTGGAATTGTGGTAAACCTTGACACTTTGAACATGATTGCAAGTTGAAGAATCAAAATAATAGAAGGCAGCAAAACAACTATGCATCCACAAGTACAGATGCTTCTCAGAAGCTATTCATGGTTCAACATCACATGATGAATATGATGTCTCGTGGCATTTCAAAATCAAATGATAATGTCTGTTATGTTGATTTAGGTGCTTTAAATCACATGACAAGTCATGCAGAATGGTTTAGTACTTTGCAAAGATTGCTAGTTCCTAGATATGTTGAAACAGGTGATGACACATCACATTTGAGCATACAAGAAACATAGCACTATCTATGGAGAATGGAAAGGCAAAACATCTCTCTGATCTGATGCATGTTTCAAATATAAAAAAGAATATGGTTTCTATTGGAAAAATGGTTGACCAGTGATTACAAGTCAGGTTTAATGCTGATGGATTATATATAGTAGAGTACAAGCAGAATGGACGATTGGTTGCCAAAGGAAACAAAGTGGGTAGGATGTTCACCTTAAATGTGAAGATTCCTGAAATGAATGCAACCATATTTGCTAAAGGTGCAAGAGTTATTGCATATATAGAGATGTGGCACAAATAGATTGGACATGCAAACTTGCAAAGGCTAAAACTGATACAGTCAAAGGAGATTGTCCATTGACTACCAAATTTCAAAGTTGCGGAAATGCAAAAGGTAGGCGCAGCATGTCAATTTGGTAAACAGCCAAGACATCATTTCCACATGATAAGCATGTTAGTGAGAATGTACTAGAAATAGTACATACAGATGTTTGGGGTCCAGAAAGACCACATGCAGGTTTTATGTTACTTTCATTAATGACCATACATGCAAAGTATGGGATTATTTCATGAAAGAGAAGAGTGAGGTGTTTACTCACTTCAAGATTTTTAAAGATTTGGTGGAAAAGCAGACAAGGAAGTACATTGAGACATTAAGATCTGATGGAGGAGGTGAATACATGTCAAATGAGTTCAATAGCTTTCTAAAAGATCATGGAATTCGGTGTCAGTTTTCATGGAGGTAGACACCACAACAGAATGGCGTTGCTGAATGCAAAAATAGACATATTGTAGAAATAGAAAGAGCCTTGATGGCTGAATAGAATATGCATCATTTTTATGGGCAGAAGCTGTGCATTCTACTGTATACATCATGAACAGAACTCCGACTGTTGTTGTACATGAAGTTACATGTGAAGAGAAGTTTACATGTAAAAAGCCGATCTTATCACATCTGAAAGTTTTTGGTTGTATTGCATATGTACATGTTCTAGATGAGTTGAGGGTGAAGGTTGATCCGAAAGCAAAAAAATGTGTCTTCATTGGATACTCACTTGAGAAAAAAGGGTACAAATGATATAACCCACTCACATGACATGTGAAGGTGAGCAAAGATGTGGTATTTGATGAAATGTCAATCTCCTATGCAGATGCCAAAGAAGGACGGAATCTTGAACCAACTGAAATAGAAAATGCTGAAAAATCAAGTGCAGAATCTCAAGTTTTGAGTCGACCAGATGCATCACCAAGCAATAGTTGCAACTCAATTCCATAGAGTGGAAGATTGCATGGAAATTTCAGTCCAACAAATTCATCAAATACATCCAAGAAAGGTAAAGAAAAGCTTTTTGCTAGTAATAAAACATGTGCAAGTTGTGAAGATGTTGATGGAGATTCAAGTGATTCAGAAAAGAGTCTTGATGAGGAACTTGGATTGCCCTCTATGAAGACTCCAGCAGTAAGAAGGGCACATGCAGATGATACAATGAGAAGTGACCCAGGACCAAGAAGATTTGGGAGGATGCGTAATTCAATGCAACGATTGACATATGATAGTTACATGGCTCGTCATTGTGCGTACATGACAAAGGTAATACAAGATGTTGAACCTTCTTGTTTTGAAGATGCAATTGGTAATGCAGATTGGGAAAAAGCTATGGATGAGGAGATGGCTGCAGTTTATGGAAATGATACATGGAAGCTGATTCCATTGCCACAAGGAAAGAAACCCATAGGCTGCACGTTGGTTTACAAGGTAAAGCACATCGCTGATGGTAGCATAAGCACGTACAAAGCACGATTTGTAGCAAAAGGATATGCACAGACATATGGTATTGATTATGAGGAAAAATTCAACCCTATAGCTAAAATGTCTACTATCAGAACACTTGTTGCATTAGCTACAACAAAAGGATGGACTTTGCATCAGATGGATTGAAGAATGCTTTCTTACATGGTGAGTTATAGGAAGAAGTATACATGGACCATCCACAAGGATATGAATATTCAAAGAATCGAGAATATGTTTGCAGGTTGCAAAAGGCTTTGTATGGGATGAAGCAAGCTCCTTGTGCATGGCATGCAAGGATTGCTAATTAGCTAACCAGCATTGGGTTTTCTATGTGTGATGCAAATCATTCATTATATGCAAGGAAGGGTGATGATGGCATCACAATTGTTGCTATTTATATTGATTACTTGATTGTAGGTGATGATAATGAAGAAAGCATTGAAGAGGTAAAGAAAATTCTTATGCAAGAATTTGACATGACAGATCTCGGTGTGCTCCGCTATTACTTGGGCATTGAGTTTATACATATAGAAATAGGTATATGGATGTCACAAAGGCAATATGCCTTGAATATGTTGCAAAAGTATGGTATGGCTGATTGTAAGCCAATTTCTATGCCATTAGATTAGAATTTGAAGTTGGATGCTACATCAGGTGAAGCATTGGAAAATGCTACTACGTACATGAAAATTGTGGGAAGTCTTATATATCTTACAATTACAAGGCCTGATCTAAGCTATACGGTTGGACTTGAAAGTCAGTTTATGCAGGTTCCTAGGAAGAAGCAATCCATTGTTGCTTTGTCGAGTACATATCAAGTTTCAATCCTTCTTTGGCATCTACATAGAAGCTTGACATTTCATCAATATCACATCTCGACTCAGCTTCACCTGTCGTGTGAGTGGGTTATAATATTTGTACCCATTTTGCTCAAGGGAGTATCCAATGAAGACACATTTTTCTGCTTTTGGATCAAGCTTAATCCTCAACTCATCTGGAACATGTACATATGCAATACAGCCAAAAACTTTCAAATGTGATAAGTTTGGTTTTTAACCTGTAAACTTCTCTTCAGGTGTAACTTGATGTACAACAACAGTCAGAGTTCTGTTCATGATGTATACAGTAGTATGCATAGCTTCTGCACAATAACAATGAGGCATATTCTTCTCAGCCATCAAGGCTCTTGCTATTTTTGCAATATGTCTATTTTTGCATTTAGCAATGCCATTCTGTTGTGGTGTGTACCTACATGAAAACTGACACCAAATTCCATGATCTTTTACAAAACTGCTGAACTCATTGGACATGTATTCACCTCTTCCATCAAATCTTTATTTCTGAATGAACTTCCCTATCTACTTTTCCACCATAACTTTAAAATTCTGGAAGTGAGTGAACACCTCATTCTTGTCTTTCAAGAAATATACCCATACTTTGTGTGTATGGTCATCACGGAAAGTAACATAAAACCTGCAACCATCCATAGATGTGGTTTTTGGTGGACCCAAAACATTTGTATGTACTATTTCCAGTACATTCTCACTAACATGTTTTTCATGTGGAAATGATGCTCTTGACTGCTTACCAAATTGACATGTTGCACATACCTTTTGCACTTCTGCAACTTTGAAATTTGGTAGTCCATGGAAATCTCCTTTGACTGCATCAATTTTAGCCTTTGCAAGTTTGCATGTCCAATCCATTTGTGCCACATCTCTATATCTGCAACAACTCCTACACCTTCTGCAAATATGGATGCATTCGTTTTAGGAATCTTCACATTTAAGGTGAACATCCTACCCACTTTGTTTCCTTTGGCAACCAATCATCCATCCTACTTGTACTCTTATACATATAATCCATCAGCATTGAACCTAACTTATAATCCCTGGTCAACCATTTGTCCAACAGAAACAAGCTTATTTGTTATATTTGCAACATGCAACACATTAGCAAGATGTTTTACCTTTCCATCCTCCATAGATAGTGCTATGTTTCCTGTATGCTCAATAGGATGTGATGTGTCATCACCTATTTCAACATATCCAGGAACTGGAAATTTCTGCAAAGTACTAAACCATTCCGCATGACTGGTCATATGAATTGAAGCACCTAAATCAACATACCAGACATTATCATTTGATTTTGAAACATCAGTAGACATCGTATTCATCATGTGATGTTGAACCATGAACAACTTCGTAGAATCATCTGTACTTGAATAGTTGTTTTGCTGCCTTCTGTTATTTTGATTCTTCAACCTGCAATCACATTCAAATTGTCCAGGTTTACCACAATTTCGGCATCCTTTACTATCATTATTGAATCATTTCTTTGGAAATTCTACGACCTCTTTGGCTCCCCTTGCCTCCAAATTGTCCTCTTCCTCCTGCATGATTCAATTGTTCACCTTGGTCTTGGTTACTATTTCTTCTTCCATTTCCAAGCCTCTAGGCCTGCCTCTTCCTCTCCGAAGTAGAATACCTCCTTAGAATTGGGCTTTACTTGGGAGTTTGAATCCTCACCAAAATTCTTTTCTTCCATAATCAGCATGGATACCAAATCTACAAAATTTAGAATATTTTCCTTCGTCTGTATAGAAGTTCTGAACTTCTTATATATAGCTCCTAAACCATGAAGGCACACTTCCACCTTATCCTGAGCATCTACATTCACGCCAATAGATGCAAGTGACTCACATATGCTTTTGATTTTCAAAGTGTAGTCACTTACGGACATGCTCTTTTTCTCCAATGTATGTAGCTCGTTCTTGAGATGCAATTTTCGTGCCTTTGTATTGGTCTCATAAAGTATGACCAAACTCTTCCAAGCCTCTTTTGGGGTCTAGGCATCCTATATGTGACCAATCATGTTGTCTTGTATGCTAAAAGATAGCTAGTACATTACCTTTCGTGCTCCTTGATTCCATTCCTCATATGCTCTTAACTGTTCTGTAGTCCGATTCCTATCTAGTAACTCTGGAGCATTTTCATTCTCTCCTTCGATGTACTTCCAATAGCCTTTTCCCATCAGGAAATTTTTCATTCTGAATCTCCAAGCATGGATGTTGTTCTTATCTAGCTTATCACTCATAAGCTGACTCATTCCATTTGCGTTTGCCATTTCAACAACAATTGACAAAACTGCAAAACACTACAAGCAGCACTTCTGCTTGAACAATGTCACACTATCACGTGATAGCTCGATCTTAGAAAAACACAGTTTTTGTGTATCAATAGAACATGGAACCGCTTGAATTTTAGGATCTGGAATATATGAGTGTTGTTGAAAATGAGGCAAGTTACAGTTTTTGAAACTTACTTGGGTTTTTCTATGGTCCCCACCTTTCGGGCTCAAAAAGGAGATTGAGATGGGTCCGAAACTTTGATCTTATTTTTGTAGCACACGGAGGTCGTTTGTGAATCGTGTTTCCTCCATGCCTTGCAGCGTACTCTTCACCGTCGCCTTCTCCACGAGCTCTCTACCACCACATTGGCTCTCATACCATGTCACAAGGAAGGAGATAAGGAGAAGAGAGCTCACACAAACACTCACAATCAAAGAGAAGCACACACTCAGATTAAGGTAAGGAAGAATGATCTTCTTCTTCTTCTTCCATTACATAAAAAAGGAATGTACAAGAATGACCTAATACAAGAATACAACAAGTGCAATATATAAAGACCAGTACATAAAGAAAAAACTAATGTCCGCTAGTGAGTGAGCTTGCAAGAAACAAATGTGCCATCACTCTCGGTAGATAAATCTAATAAAGCTCAACGAAGTATCCTTGACATATATCGACATGACCACTATACATGTCAGACAAACAAAAAGCTGATACGAATCATCCTAGATCATCACATGTTGAGCTTGATATCTCAACATCATATACATCTAAATTCATGGTAGACACTTGTGCGGAGGTATTACATGACTCAAGTGCTCAAATAATCAAAGTATTGATGGACTTTATGAACTAGCCACATCGACTTTCCACTAGGACACCGTTGTAGCTCCCTTGTGAATCATTGATTTGATTCACCATGTTCTAGAACTGACTTGGTATTTTCTCTATCTTTTATAAATAATATGAGCCTTCTTGAAGTATTTGAAGACTTCCCAAAGGTATTTACATAACTTGAAACTTGTACCATACATAAAACAAATGTTTGCGACAATTGCTATCTATATTGTCACGAGGAAGGAGATAAGGAAGAGAGCTCACACACACACACACACACTCTCACAATCAAAGAGAAGCACACACTCAAATTGAGGAAAGGAAGTATGATCTTCTTCTTCTTCTTCTTCTTCTTCTATTACATAAAAAAGAATTCACAAGAATGACCTAAAAACAAGAATACAAAAAGTGCAATATATAAAGACTAGTACATAAAGAAAACCCTAATGTATGTGAACGAGTGAGCTCGCAAGAAACAAATGTTCCATCACTCTAGATAGATAAATCTAGTACAAGACAGTGAATTATCTCTTACATATATTGGTGTGACCAAATACATGTCAGTGAAATGCAAAACTCATACAAGTCATCATGGATCATCACATGTTGAGCTTGATATCTCAACACTCCCCCTGAAGTTCAATGTCATGTCCTCTAATCCATCATAAAGTGATAATGTACCTAAATATTATTTTTTCTAGCATGAAAAATAGGGTTTCGTGCTAACTATATGCTACTAAGATTATCATAATAGATGGTGATAGGCTTTTGTATTTCCACACCTGAATTCGCAAGTAGCAACACCAACCATGATGCTTTACATGCTGCCATTGCGACGCGTCTAAGGTCCGCCTTTGTACTCGACAAAGCAACAATGGGTTGCTTCTTGTTACTCCATATAATAGTTGCACTCCTAAGTGAGAATAGAAAGCCACTAGTAGATCTTTTATTTGGAATGGTACCAGCCCAATCTACGTCAATGTATCCATGAACCTACAAATGTAGATTAGCTTCATAAAAATATGCATAATCCAAAGTAGCACTCACATAACGTAGAGATATAACAAACTTCTCACAATTTTCCTATACATAGTAGCATTTTATAATGGTTCAACGGATGTAGTATCTAACTTCAAATTATGATCTAATGGCATAGAAATTGGCTTACAATCAGGCATACCATACTTTTACAGCATATTCAAGGCATAATGTCTTCGTGACATCCAAATACCTATTTTTTTATGTATAAACTCAATGCCCAAGAAATAGTGGAGCACACCAAGATTTTTTATGTCAAACTCACATGCTACACATACCTTTTGCATCTTTGCAACCTTGAAATTTGGTAGTCCATGGACAATCTTCTTTGACTACATCAATTTTAGCCTCTACAAGTTTGCATGTCCAATCTATTTGTGCTAGATCTCTATATCAACAATAACTCCTACACCTTTTGCAAACATGGCTGCATTCATTTCCGGAATTTTCACATTTGAGGTGAGCATCCTACCCACTTTGTTTCCTTTTGCAATCAATCTTCCATCCCATTTGTATTCTTCTACATATTACCCATCAACATTGAACTTGACTTGTAATCCTCACTCAACCATTTGTCTAACCAAAACCAAATTCTTTCTTATATTTGGAACATGCAGCACATCAACAAGGTGTTTAACATTCCCATCCTCCATAGATAGTGCTAGATTTCTTGTATGCTTGATATGATGTGATGTGTCATCACCTATTTCAACATATCTAATAATTAGTAATTTTAACAAAGTACTAAACCATTTTGCATGACTCGTCATGTGATTTGTAGCATCTCAATCAACATACCAAACATTATCATTCAATTTTGAAAAACTAGAAGACATCGTATTCATCATGTGGTGTTGAACCATGAACAACTTCTTAGAATCGTTTGCACTTTTGGATGCATAGTTGTTTTGCTGCATTTTGTTATTTTGATTCTTTAACCTGCAATCACGTTCAAAGTGTCTAGGTTAACCACAATTCCAGCATCCTTTACTGTCATTACCTGAATAATTTCTTTGAAATTTCTGTGGCCTCTTTGGCTCCCCTTGCCTCGAAACTCTCCTCTTCTTCCTCCATGATTAAGCAGCAACAGATTATCATTTCAGGAATGTCATTTATGGTAAATTTTGTTGTCATTAGGATGTCTGAGTCAGCATATCCATATGAAATGTTGTTAGGGAGACTTTGGTTTAGGATTGCTAAAGTCAAGCAAGATTGGGGTCTGAATGTGGTAATGATCACAAAGGGTAAAAAACAAGTGACAATTCCTATGCGAGGAAGAAGAAATATGTGAGTACAAGAGAAACCACTTATGGCTCAGACAATGAACTTAGCGGACGAGATAGAAGATGATGAAGAGGAAAAGTATTTGCAATCTAATCCAACGGTAGTACCAGTATTAGAAGTTGATGTGGCATGGGTATTAAGTAAGGATAATCCAATTGTGCAGAATGTAGATGGGCCAGTTTCGGGTGAACAGGTTGAAGGTGCACAAATACAAAAGATGTTCGAATAAAGTATGGAAACTCCAGTACAACATTGGTTCGAACAACAAGAGAAAGAAATAATAACTCTGGCTGAACAGATATATGATCAGAAGTATGGAGGTTCTACGCGGGTAAAGGAGGAGTAGCTTCAAGAGGTTAATTTAGGGGCGAAGTTGAACCAAAGATGGTGCGGATTGGTAAAACATTGGAAGAAAAGTTTAGGGAGGATCTCATTTGCTTACTAAAAGAGTATGTGGATGTGTTTTCTTGGGATTACTCTCAAGTGAAAGGTATAGACCCTGATTTGCATCAACATCAAATTAATTTGAAGATGGATGCAGTACCCATAGCGCAACAAAGATATAGAATGAATCCTAACTTTGCTAAACAGGTGAAGGAAGAAATTGACAAACTATTGGTAGTCCGATTTATCAAACCTATGAATCAGGTGACTTGGCTATCTCCTATTGTAGTGGTCCCGAAAAATAACGGGAAGCTCAGAATTAGTGTAGATTATAGAAAGTTAAATGCGGCAATGGTTACAGATCCATTTCCTATGCCGTTTTGTGATGTAGTGTTGGACAGCGTAGCAGGGCATGAAATGTATAGTTTCTTGGATGGATTTTCAAGGTATAATCAGATTAGTGTGGCTGAGGAGGATCAACATAAAATAGCATTTATTACTGAATTTGGTGCTTATGTGTTTACAATCATGAGTTCTGGATTGAAGAATGGACCGCCATCATTCAATTACGTGGCACTGAAAGTGTTTGAACCTTATTTACAAGATTGTATGCAGGTGTTTGTTGATGATTTCTCGGTCTTTGGTAAGAAGGTACATCATTTGTTGCACCCAAAATCATGTTTTGATAGATGTCGGCAGTTTAGAATGGTGTTGAATCCGTTTAAAAGTGTTATTGCAGTCAGAAGTGGTATTTTATTGGGCCATGTCATTTCGCAAGAAGGGATGGCTATTGATGTTAAGAAGATTGAAGCTTTTAGCACAGCTAAAGCACCGACCAATGTGAAAGAGGTAATGCAGTTTGTTGGTCAGATTGAGTGGCATTCTCGATATTTACGGTATTTAGCAAATATCTCTTTACCACTTAGACACTTGACCAAAAAGGATGTTGCATTTGTATGGGCAGATGCTCAAGAGAAAGCATTTCAATTGTTAAAGAAGATGGTGTCAGTAGCACCAATTTTGGAACCACCTGATTGGTCATTGCCATTTCACATATTTGTTGATGCATCAGATGTGGCTATAGGAGCACTTTTGATGCAGCAGAAAGAGAAAGGGTGGTATAGACCCGTCTATTATGCTAGAAGAGTATTCTGTGCGGCTGAAAGGAACTACTCGGTGGTGGAAAGGGAAGCTTTGGCAATGGTATATGCTCTTAAGAAGTTTCGACATTATTTGTTGGGAAATAAGGTTGTTTTTCATGTGGATCATCAGACTTTCGTCTATTTAATCAAGAAACCCTAATTAACAGGACGATTAGCCAGGTGGATGCTTCTATTACAGGAATTTGATTTTGTGATTATGCATACTCTAGGAAAAGAGCATGCAATGGCAGATTACTTTAGTAGATTGGATTCAGGAGAAGCACCTACAGGTGTAAGTGATGAATTTCTGGATGCTGAGTTGTTTAATGCACAAGTGGTGGAAGCAGATTCTTGGTATGACCAATTATTAGTTTTTTTAACTGATGGTTCATTACCACAATACTTCACACATAATCAAAGGAAGAAGTTTGCACTTAAAAGTAGGCCGTATTTGGTTATATCTGGGGCATTATAAAAAAAATGGTGGATCAGGTCATAAGGAGGTGTGTACCAGAATTTGAACAACCAGCCATGTTACAGGAAGCATATTCAGGTCTAGTAGGAGGTCATTTGTCAGGGGATATTACAAGGAAGAAAGTTTTACAAGAAGGGTTATGGTGGCCGACTGTTTTAAAGGATGCACATGAGTATGCTAAAGGATATGTGATTTGTCAAAAGTTGGGCCAACCTAATAATTCAGATCGGATGTTTGATCATCCATTTTTACCATTGGATCCCTTCCAAAAATCGGGCATGGATTTTGTGGGGCCCATCAAACCTACTACTCGGCAAAGAAGTAGATATATACTTGTAGCACCCGACTATTGCACGAAATGGGGAGAAGTAGTGGCATTGAAGGATAATAAGGCAGCAAGTGTGGCGAAATTTCTTTATCATAATATTATGACCAGGTTTGGGTGTCCGATTGAGTTGGTAAGTGATAGAGGTACTCATTTCCTTAATGAGGTGATTTCAGAGTCAACAAGAATTCATTTAATCATGCATAGAAAGGCTACAACATATCATCCACAAGAAAATGGTCAAGCGGAATTTATGAATAAAACCTTACTGCATATTCTTAAAAAGCTAGTGCATGAGAATCAGAAAAATTGGGATTTGTTACTTGAATCAACTTTGTGGTCATTCAGAAGAGCATTTAAAGTGACAAGAGGAATGACACCATTCCGATTGGTATATGGTTTGGAGGCAGTAGCACCTATGGAATTTGTAGTTCCAAGTTTGCACATCACAATAGAAAAGATGTCTCTTGAGCTATCGGTTAAACATAGGAGCAAATATCTTCTTCAGATGGAGGACGATCGTTTGGTAAGTGCATATATTACCGAGGTAGTTCAAAGGTGGAGACAAGCTTGGATGAATCAGAATGTGAAGTTTAAGTGATTTAAAGAAGGGGATTCGGTGATGGTGTATAATTCTAAGCTCGGACTTCATATAGGAAAGCTTACATTGAGATACAAAGGCCCATATCAGATTGTGCAGGATTTAGGACAAGGAACTTTTGGAGTGGCAGATGTGTTTGGCACAAGGATGGACAAAGGAATCAATGGATTTAGGCTGAAACTATTTTAGGGGAAGCCGCCACATTTGGATTGGTTATCTTCTAATATTATGCAAGTGATGCATCATCATTAAAATCAAATCAACAATGTTTGTGATCATTGTAGTAAGAAGGCTTATTTCTCTACATTTTCATCCGTTGTGGAATGTTTGCTTGATTCTTGTTGGTCCAAAATTACATTAAGTACTTTCTTACGATTACAATGGGTTCCATGTCCAAAGCTGCAGTATAACATTTTGCTAAGGTTTATTCCACAGCCAAAAATTGAGAAGGAGGTATTACTAAATGGAATTGTAGATTCAAAGGGATATTTCGAGGCAGCCAGTAATGAAGTTCCCGAGACAGGTACAACAAGGGTTGCAAGTGGTCAGAGATATGACGAACTGGTGTATCAGGGGGAACATGAACAGAAAGATAGTGCTCAGCCAGATATTCACTTGCAAAGTAAGATTAGTCGGAACGTTGTGGTGGTAAGGTCGCGCACCAGAAAAGGGAGTGTTAATGAATTTAAATATCAGTTTGGTATTCTTGAGGTGTGCATTAGTTTTAATGATTATCAAGGCACACGTAAAAGACCTTTTATGCGTGTTATGGTAATGCGGGGAAATAGGCTTCTAATGATTTTTAAAATGACCCATGCTAAAATATTATTGAATCGCATGAACTGGTATGTGAGTAAGTACACCAAACATTTCCGTCAGTGGCAAGTCGAAATGAACCAGAAGTCATGCACAGATGTATGAGAAAGAGAGAAGCTGTGTTGTGCAAAGAAGAAACCACAACTAAGGAAAGTAATAGCTTGCTTCGGGATGACGAGGAGGAGATATCGACACCATCAGGGAATACCAAATTTGTGCAAACTCTCATGGAACCATTTACAGATTTCAAGGTGGAAATTGATACACAGTCCACCACAAATGAGAATTGGCTCCGTAAGATCGGTTTATTTCAATTTACTACTTTGCCATGGGCGAGATGGAGATGCAAATACTATGCAAAGAGTCAGCTGGAGATCATCAAAAGAACGAAAGGTTAGCTAGCATTACAGGTAAAATTTTCACCTAAACTAGTTGCAGAAATATTTAAGTTACCTATTTACAATGATGTGGTCATTCCAAAGTGTTTTGAGGACGTCTTGAAGAAAGACTTTGGGTCCAGGGAAGGGGGACAATAATATTAGATGATGAAGAATGCAGGTTGTGTTCGACGGGAGCAGTTAAAATGGTACTTGGAGAGGTCGTGTTTCATCATCAAATATGATTACATGTCGAAAGAAAATTTTGCACCTTTGGCTTATGCAGAGGCAAGTGGATAAGTTAGTTTGGCTCATTGGTTGCATGATCACATGCACAGTGAGATATTTGTAGGGGGCAGATGTAAAATGCAATTGAATAGTAGGATCTCACCATATTTGGTGGCATTGTTCGAGTTTGTGCAACTGGTGGACAGTCAAAAGTTGTCATGGCCAAAGGAGATAAACATTCATAGTGACAAGATGGTGGGTAAAAATTAGGAATAGCTAGCTATAAGAGAGGTGGACAGACCTTTAGAGACGTGTAAGGATCTTTTGAAAGCAAGTTATACTATACAAGAATTGGAGCCGGTTATGCAGATAATTCAAACTGATTTAGGAAAAGTAGTGATAAAGGAGGATAATTTCCTACAAGTGGTAGATGAGGATGAGCACCCAAAAGTACTAGGAAAGGTTTTTAAGTTGTCTAAAAAGAGAAGATTGGAAGAATAGCTGCAAGCAGTAGGGGATAAGTTGCCAGAGGATGTTATGCACCAAGCAATAAGGCATATAGGGTATGATGTACTAGGCATGAAGGAAAGGTTGCAAGAAATTTCCAAGTTTTTAGTCTTGCAAGAGGAGAAATTAACTAGGTACAAACAGACAAAAGTATCTATTAACATGGAGGATTATCAGTCTTTACAGAGGGAGGTTGAAACACTTCAGGAAGAATTGAATAAGAAGGCACATACATTAGAAAAATATATTCAACAGAGCAAGATGCGACAAGTGATAGAGTTGTCCAGAATAAAGCAGTCCATGCAGGAATTTGAAGAATGGCAGAGGTCTATACAAGAACAAATTCAAAAAGAGATGATGGATTTTTCAACACTTAATGCTACTCTGTAGAACGAACAAGTCATTCTTCACTCTAGGATGCACGTATTATAGGTGTTGGAGAAGCAGATGTTAAAAAACGAAGATGTGGAGCTAGATGCAGTATTAATGACAGGGACCGATATTGGATTATTAAAGCAGTAGCTGCATAAGTATATTCAAGATATTTGGACTGTATTTCAGAGTCCTTGGCAAAGTATGTTCAGGATTCAGAATGAGCAAGTGTAGGCATGCTTTGTGTCAAAGTATGAAAAAGATTTGCTCCATATTATTGAAAAACAGGAGAATCAAATTGAACAATAGGCACAAATAATTAAAGAGTTACAAGAATAGTTGTTACAGAAGAATCTAGAAGAAAATGTGGATATCATAATTGAAAAGCAACAATTCATTATTGACAGGGACTTTCAAGAAAAGCACGATTGTTCTGAGGAGGATTTCAATATGCCGCAGAGTTGAAAGGTTGGAGAAGTGGAAGTTGAAGAACTTAAGCAGTCAATGCAGATAATATTATTTGATCAAGGGATTGTAAATTTGAGTTAGATTTTTGTTAGAATCCCCCACCGGGCAGTGCCAGGTGTTGAGCGTAGAGGAATCCTGAAGATATATAGTTAATTTGAATTTTGAAACGCTGCTAATTTGGAGAATACTCAACCAGATTGTTGCTGAATCAGATTTCTTCTAACTTGGATGTTGCTTATTCGGATTTTTAATAGACAGTTATATAGCGCTGACTTTGCGAGAAGTGAGTAGTTATGTTTTGGTTTGTGCGAGTAAAAAAAACAGAGAGAAGAAGAAAGCACGAGCAGGAGAAGAAAGAAGAAGTAGAAGAAACAGAAGAGAGATTCTCCATTCTTGTAATAGCGCAGATACATATTTGAGTTAGTCCGGATCAATCATGTAATGATTTACTGTTTGAATTACCCAAATGTTCTCATGAACTCTTTCTATCTTGTAAGGTCTATTTTAGAAGACTCGTAATGATGAATTTTGCGTAAATCTATTCAGCGCAAGCATACAACTCTGTCTGTTGCGGGTCATAATCTTTAAAATTATACTCTGTCTTAGTAGAGCAGTGATGGATCTGAAATTTGCTAGAAGTCGATTCTCCGTGTGTAGCAGACTAGTGCTGAGAACTTAGTTTACCAGAGTCAAGTAATTGATGTGTTGTATTCGAACCCCAACACCTAGCTAGAGAAGCGTCAGTATTTCTCCTTATTTTAAACACCCATTTATTTGGACAATCTTCATACTTCGAGCCTTTGGAACTACCTCCCATGTGTTATGGTTCTTGATAGCTTTTATCTCTTCTTCCATAGCTTCTTGCTATTCTTTTTTGTGTACATGCTTCTTCATATGCATCCAATTCTTTTTCTTTGACCAACCGTGTCATATGTGCAAAATTCTTTACAATAAAACTATCATAGCTAAGCCTTTGAATTGCATACCTTGCTCTTCAAGCCCTCCTTTCTATTGCTTTTGGATATTGCTTCTTCAACCGATTCAAGTTTACCTTTGGTGTAATGAACTCTTCATACTCTTCTTCAGTCGCATTTGAATCACTATTTCGGGAAGCTCTTTGAGCTTCAAATATTCCATAACCTGATATTGGTGATCAAGAATGACTCCTTAGTCTCCTGTCCCATGTTGAGCTTTCTCCATGTAATGTAGCAGTCCCTAGACCTAAGATTTGAGTGCCTTTTTACTAAAATTCTTCTTCGACAACACCTCCATCCTCTTCATAATGTTCTTCAAGAATCTTCTCTTTCCCTTTGTCTCCAAACCATGGTCTTAGTTTATCGAATATTACATCTCATGAGACTCGTAGCTCCTTTTTATCGCATTCTAGCACCTATATCCCTTTTGCTCCTATGCATATCCAATGTAAATACATTTTTCTAACTTGGCCTCCATCTTTCTCCTTAGTTCTTGAGGGATGTGAGCATAACACACACATCCAAGAACTTTTAGATCTATAAGGTTAGATTTCTTACCAGAATAAACCTCCTAGGGAGTTAAATTATGCAAATGTATACCTGCTTGCCTTCTTCTTTCGTCATGAAGAGGGAGGGATCTGCACTACTTTGACTATACCCACACCTTATGAGGTACTCGACCAATCTTTGGTTCCAAGCATCTAGTGCTTGCTTCAGCCCATACAAAGCTTTCTTCAATCTACAAACAAAATCTGGATCCTTTTTATCTTCAAAGCCACTCGGTTGACTCACATATACCTCTTCTTGAAGTTCACCATTGTGAAAAGCATTTTTTATGTCAAGTTAATCCAATGGCCATCTCCTTACTACACTCACTACAATCAAGGTTCTAATTGTTCTGATCTTTGCAACCGAGCTGAAATTCTCTTCATAGTCAATGTCATGAGTTTGGTTGAATTCTTTTTCTACTAGTCTAAATTTATGCCTAGCTAGAGAACCATTAGCATGTCTCTTTATTTTAAACACCCATTTATTGGGAACAATCTTCAAACTTCTAGCCTTTGGAACTACCTCCCATGTGTCATTGTCCTTGATAGCTTTTATCTCTTCTTCCATAGCTTCTTTCCATTGTTTTTGTGTACATGCTTCTTCATATGCATCCAATTCTTTGTCTTTGACCACGTCTGTCATATATACAAACTTCGTTACAATAAAGCTATCATAGCTCAGCCTATGAATTGGATACCTTGCTCTTGAAGACCTCCTTTCATTTCCTTTTGAATATTGCTTCTTCAACCGGTTCAAGTTTACCTTGGGCATAATGACCTCTTCATACTCTTCTTCACTTGCATTTGAATTACTATTTTGGGAAGCTCTTTTAGCTTCAAATATTCCATAACCTGATGTTGGTGATCAAGAATGACTCGTTAGTCTCCACTTCCATGTTGAGCTTTCTCCATGTGATGTAGATGCATCTAGAGTTGAGATTTGAGTGCTTCTTTGCTGAAGTTCTTCTTGGACAAAACCTCCATCCTCTTCATAATGTTCTTCATGAATCTTCTCTTTCCCTTTGTCTCCAAACCATGGTCTTAGTTCATCTAATACCACATCTCATGAGACTCGTAGCTCCTTTTTATCGAATTCTAGCACCTCTATCCCTTTTGCTCCTATGTATATCCAATATAAATACATTTTTTGACTTGGCCTCCATCTTTGTCCTTAGTTCTTCAAGGATGTGAGCATAACACACACATCCACAAACGTTTCAGATGTGTAATGTTAGGTTTCTTACCAGAATAAACCTCCTGGGCACTTAAATTATGCACTCCAGTTGTTGTGCACTTGTTCATCAAATAAATAGCTGTACTAGCTACTTCAGCACAATAATTTAGTGGCACCTTCATCTCGTTGAGCTTTCATTGTGCAACTTCTGTCATATCTTTATTTTTCCTTTCAGCTATTCCATTTTGTTGAGGTGTGCACCTACATGTAACTTGTCGCTTGATGCCATTTTCTTAAAGAAAATCTAAAAATTATTTGGAGAAATAGTCTCCTCCTCCATCCGATCTCAAGGTCTTTATGTAGCATTCTATTTCCTTTTCTACCTCTGCTTTAAATCTCTTGAACATGGAGAACACATCTCATTTTTGTTTTATGCAGAACATCCATACTTTTCTTCAATGATTATTAATAAAAGTAGAAAAAATATCTATTACGAACCACCGATGGTTATTGTATTGGTCCCCATACATCCATGTGTATCAAGACGGGGACATTCCTTGCCACATAGTTGCTTTTCTTGAATGGTTGTCGAGTTTTCTTTGCTAGTTGGCATGCTTCATAAAACTCATGTAGTCGAGCATCATTGAAACTTGGAAGATCTCTTACCACTTCATGGTTGCTCATGTCCTTGAGCTTCGGAATGTTGATATGTCTAAACCTTTTGTGCCACAAATAGATTTCAAGAATCCTCTTGTTCCCAAACTGAATATACATCACCTTTATTGTTGAATGTCCAAAGTGAATATCCTACCTTCTTTCCTTCCTTGAGCAACAACCTTGAATCCTTCTTTTGGATTCTTCATAAAGCAGTCTTTTCACTAAAGATAACATGATATCCTTTCTCTAACATTTGTGCTATTGAAATCAAATTCTTTGAAATAGTAGGAACATGAACATTATCAGATAATACTTTATTGTCTCCAAAGTCCTCTCGAGCCTTCTCTTGCATTCCTTCCTCTAGGGTGACCTGCATATAACATTTGCTTATGGTTGTCCTTACCTTTGTTGCCTTCTCCTTGTTGAGAAACCTCTTTCGCCACAAGATTTGGTGTAATCTTGTCGAATATTGGTAGATGGTCTACATAAAGAATGTTTATGATGAGGCGCTCCTCTTGTCTTCACTCCTCAATCCATTGAGCGCTATTTGAATGATATCTTCCTCTTCTATCTTGCATGCAATTCATGCTAGCCGCTCCTCTTCATGTTCAGGTTTTAGATTTGATTCTCTTTTGGTTGATTCTCTTTTGGCCTCCACTACTTGCTGAAGTAAATGCTGGCATTTTTCATTTTCTTAATCTTCCTTCTATTTGAAGAGAAATCCTTTTAGCAAAATATATACAACCTTCATTTTTTATTTTTAACACTCTCCCTCAAGCTCACATGTAAGTTTGCACCTTCAACCATATCCTGCAAGTTGATTTCATCCTTGAACCTCTTTAGCTTACATGCATCTAAGGACTTTGTAAATATGTCTCATAACCTGGTCATTAGTTCTAATGAAATTCATATCCACATCCCTTCTCAAAACTTTTTCTCGAGCATAATGATAATGCACTTCTATGTGCTTATTTCATGCATGAAACATTGGATTGTTTGTCAACTGAATGCTTGAAATATTGTCACCATAAATTGGAATGGTCTCTATCTACACATCTAGATAAGCTAAGAGCTTCTTAATCCACATAGCTTCACAAGTTACGAAAGATAATCTTCTATACTTAGCTTTTGTAGATGATAGTGCAACAATAGGTTTCTACTTTGAGCTCCATGCGATAGGTTTTCTACCTATCATGAATATATAACCTGAAGTGGATCTTCTATCTTCCTTTGAACCAACCCCCTTAGCATCATTGAAGCCCTTTACGTGCAAATCCTCATCATATCTATAAAAAAAGGCATCATTGACTGTGTGCTTCACATATTGTAGCACTCCTTCGGCCAAATTTAAATGTTGAATTTTTGGAGCTTGCATAAATTGAGAAAGAGCTCCAATGATATAACTCAAATATGGTCTTGTGATCATAGCATAGATCAATGAACCTATAATACTCTTGTATGTAGTTACATCATGTAAGTTTTCTCCATCATTTCAGCATAGCTTCATATTTGTGTCCATAGGTTGAGTGACTGATTTGCATTCACTCATTCCAAATATGAAAAGAACATACAATGGGTACTTTCTTTGCATCAAGTAGATGCCATCTTTCCCATAGACTACCTCAATGCCTAAAATGTATTCTGGCTCACCAAGATCTTAAATTTTAAACTCCTTACCAAGTTTTCTTTCTATCTCTTTTAGTCCTGCAACATTACTTCTTATTATGATGAGATCGTGAACATATATGCAAATGTATACCTCCTTGTCTTCTTCTTTCTTCATGTAGAGAGAGGGATCTGCACTACTTAAACTATACCCACACCTTTGATTGCTTGTTTGTTGAAATTTCTCTTGGAAAACACCTCCATCATCTTCATAATGTTCTTCAAGAATCTCCTCTTTCCCTTTATTTGGTCTTAGCACACCAAATACCACATCTTGTGAAACTCCTAGCTCCTTTGTCACTAGATTGTAGCAGTTGTATCCCTTTTGCTCCAATGAAAATACATTTTTTAGACTTGGCCTCCATCTTTGTCCTTAGTTCTTGAGGGATGTGAACATAACAAAAACATAAAAAAACTTTGAGATGTGTAAGGTACATTTTCTTACCGGAATAAACCTCCTCAAGATTTAAATTATGCACTCCAACGATCTTTTCATCAAATAAATAGCCATACTAGGTACTTCAGATGAATAGCTTAGTGGCACCTTCATCTCGTTGAGCATGCACTGTGTAGATTCTGTGATATTTCTATTTTTCCTTTAAGCTATTCCATTTTGTTGAGGAGTGTAGGTAAACATGTAAATTGTTGTTTAATGTCATTTTCATAAAGAAAAGCAAAAAACTATTTGGAGGAATATTCTCCTCCTCCATCAGACCTCAAGGTCTTTATGTATTGCCTTATTTCCTTTTCTACCTGCTCTTTAAATCTCTTGAACATGGAGAGCACATATGATTTTTTTTTAAATTCAAAACATCCATAATTTTCTTGAATGATCATCAATAAAAGTGACAAAAACATCTATTACTAGCCACTTGTGGTTCTTGTGATGGTCCCCATATGTCCATGGGTATCAAGCCGAGGACATTCCTTGCCACATAGTTGCTTTTCTTGAACTGTGCTCGATCTTGAATTCCTATTTAGCATGCTTCATAAAAATCTTGTAGTCCAACATCATTGAATCTTGGAAGACCTCTTACCACTTCATGATTCCTCCTCTAAATTAAAACAGGTGTCCATCACAATGGACTGTAAATCAACATCATCATCCTCTCCTACAACAACACTAGGATCACATTCTTCTAGCAAGGGTTGACACATGAACACAGAAATATTATAACCCTCATCACAATGAGGTGTCCAATATTCTTCATTGACAGCAAGTCCATGGCGGCTAGGATTTTTGCCCAACCATGAGACTCAAATTCCTCATCTCAAAAGATCATCAGTGTGTAGGCTGGGTCTTTAACTAGTCTTCTTCCTTGAGAAGTTCCTTTTTCTCTTGCCTTATGGCATTTTTCCTCTTCCTCTATGACTTTGCACATCCACAAGTGAGTATCTTCA